>JASSKH010000017.1:7418253-7495637 GCA_031763025.1 Macrocystis pyrifera | reverse complement strand
TGGTGTTGGTGTTGTTATTGTTGCAATGTTGTCGGCGATGGTATTGTTGTTGTTGTTGTTGTTGTTGTTGTTGTTGACGGATGCGCAATGTCGTTGGTCAGCGGTGTTCCTGTTCCTGTTCCTGTCACTGCTGCTGCTGCTGCTACTGCTGCTACTGCTGCTGCCGGTTTTCATTCGTGTTGTTGACATCGTGGCTGCTGTAGTGTGTGCTCACAGAAACGTAGCACCAACTCGTAACGCCTTACCCCGTCAACAACAACAACATAAAAAAGTTGACCATTACGGGGGGCGATAGTAAATAGGACCAAATATTGCTAGTAAAAATAGCGAAATATGTAGTTTTTTGTGTGTACCATCGGTCCTATTTACTATGGTCCCCCGTAATACCATAACTCCACACAATGCACACAACGCTCTTCACGTTTGCTGCTGCCAGGGCACAATGTGATCGGTACATCAACCAATCGGAAGCGCGGAGAGCAAGGGAGCGGCGGGGCGAAAATCAGCGTTCGATATCGAGTTCGTTCACAAAAATTACACACTACAGGATACAGTGTTTGCGAAGAATTTGGATTTGAACCAGTTTTGGTTGGGTATATTCTTGTGGTTTGCTTTCCATCACTCTGGCCAGAAAACATAAGCAAATTTCACACATTAATATCAATACCAATCGTTCCTTATATTTACGTCCGGAGCGGTATATACAAACGACTACGAGTACAAAGTCACGGAAAGCTTCCCCAAAGAGTTAAGAGCCCATCTTAACGGGGAACACTAAATTTCGTTCAATCAGATGCAAAATAAATTAGAAAAAAAAAAATCAAGTCAAATTGAAAGAACCGAAAGTCCTCGATAAGATGGGCCCTAACCTAACCCCAAGAATAACTTACTGTAAGATAAAAAAAAAAGTGGCATGTTGGCCACTTTTTTGCCGTAACCTCACGAAGATCCTAAAATTTTGGCGGTTTGGGGACCATCTCTATACAAGCAGGAAACAAACCACAAGTAACATCCAACCAATCAGGCTTTAACTAAAAACTACTTGCAAACACCCCACGATATTAAATGAGCACCAGGGCGGGGGGGGGGGGGGGGGGGGGGGGGGGGGGGGGGGGGGGGGGGGGCGGGGGGGGGTGTATCTGATAGGAGAGATGTACTCGATCTCATGCATGGCCGTAGTCGTATGACCATAGATAGACCCTCGCATCCCTACAATGCCGGGACGGAGCACGTCGGGTTTTCACCAACCAGGCAGACATTACTTGCACCAAGCCCGGGCGGTTCCGGGGGAGAGTGGGGGTGGGGGAAAGGAAGGTGCGGCGGTGGAAACGTGGGGCGATCGATCTGCACCGAGAATTTCCAACAACAACAACAAAAACGTTTTTTTTTTTTTTTCCTTATACCTTGACCCTTTCAGTACAAACTGCAGTCAGTGTACCGTTTTGGGGGACAAAACTACATAGAGTTAGACTGGGTTGTCCTCCAAAACGAGACTACCTGCAGTTTTTTTTTTTTTTTTCCCTGGAAGGGCTCATACAAAAAAAAAAAGAAAAAAAAGAAAAAAGAAAAAAGGGTTTTGCTTCATGCCGTCCACCAGCGCGCACACAGTTGACGACAGCAACAAGCACCCGCCAGCGCTGTTACTAGTTGCCGCTCTGGTCGGAAATATAAGGAACGCTCAGAAATTAAAAACGATAACCAAGCGGTGCCTATATTTACGCCCGGAGTGGCTTAAAACCGCGACAGCTATATAGAGCTATCCAGTTTTGGTTGGGCCGCGTTTCATGAGGACGTGCGTACGGGTGGTGTTTCATTCGAGCATCGTCGTGGTCGTACAGAGGAGGAAAAGGGAACGTCATGCTGACTAACACGAGACGGCGCGGACCTCCGGCTTCCCACTTTCTCTGTTACAGCACCTTCGACTCCACCCACAGCTCAAAAGCACCGCAAGGCATGCCTTTGTGCTTCAGACACGGCCGGGCATTTTAGAACCCTACAGAAGAAGCAAAGGCAACTTACGTACGTACTCCCAAGAACCTGGTGCCGCCATATGACTATTACGGGGGTCCATAGTTAATAGGACCTATGGCATACATAAAAACCTATATATTTAGGTATTTTTACTAACACTATTTGGTCCTGTTAACTATGGACCCCCGTAATAGGAACACGGCAACGTAGCGTAGAGGAGTAAACTCACCACGGCATTGTGCGTCGAGAGTAGCAACACCGTGGCAACGTGTAAGAGAAACAACCCCCCCCCCCCCCCCCCCCCCCCCCCACGCGAGGATCTATGGTCATACGACTACGGCCATGTATGATATCGAGTACACCTCCTCCAACTCGAAAGGGGTGTGTGGGCAGTGGTCAGATGACTAAGGTAAGCAACAAATGTGTAACCCCCCCCCCCCCTCAACCAGGGTACCGTTTTTTTTATTTTTTTTTTTTTTGGCGGTTGCCCACAGCTGGTCGTCGAGTTAGATCATTTGTGCGAGGTAAAGAGCCTTTACTCTGCACAAGGGAATTGATCGTATCACGTAGTGTTCAAGGTACGGCACCCAAGAGGCAGTTACATAGTACTCCCATTGCTGTCTCTGGAAGTGGCTACACCGGAAATTAAACTATAACTCGTTGAAGCTGTCATCCATATGCAAGTTCGCCTCACAAGCGGTTCTTCGTAGGATGCAGCTCACCCTTCATGCGACTCGCCGGACACCTCACGGCGTTTCTCGCTTGGTGCAAGCAATGTCTGCCTGGTCGGTGAAAACCCGACGTGCTCCGTCCCGGCATTGTAGGGATGCGAGGGTCTATGGCCATACGACTACGGCCATGCATGAGATCGAGTACATATCTCCTATCGAGTACACCCCCCCCCCCCCCTCCAAGCAATGTCTGTCTGGTCGGTGAAAACATCACGTGCTCCATCCCGGCAAATATAGGGATGCAAGGGTCTATGCTCATACGACTATGGCCATGCAAGATATCGAGTAGTACCCCCCCCCCCCCCCCCCCCCCCCCCCCCCCCCCCCCCCCCCACATCCTCCCCGTTGAGCAACCCCCTCCCACCCCCCCATCCGCTCCGCCTCAAAAGGGAAGCGTGGTCAATGGTCATACGATTACAATAAGGCAAGCAACAAATGGGTACACACTCCCCCCCCCCCCCCCCACCCCCCCCCCCCCCCACCCCCGCCCCTAAAACGTGCGCTCACCCCATAGATGGGGACCAAGAAGTCGAAGCGCAGCGCCTGCAGCAGTCGAACTTGTCGCCGCATCGCAGAGGCCGCCGCCGCTGAGATAACTCGGGGAGCGCCGCCGCCGCCACCGCCACCGCCGCCGCTCCCGTTTGCCCCTAGGCGCGCGGGCGCCAATAACCGTTTCACCGCCACGCGCGCGCCGTGCCACGTCGCCTCTACGCATGTGCCGAAGCCGCCCTGAAATGGTGTTTATGGTATAAATTGAGGGATTGAAGGGGGGGGGGGGGGGGGGGGGGGGGGGGCGTATACAACCATTTGTTGCTTGCTTTAGTAATCACCTGTGTTGCATTGCCCACAAAAAAAACTCATTTTGGCCGATTGTACAATCAAATAAATGCCTGGAAGCACCTCTTACTTCCGTTTTTTTCGTCACCGATATTTCGGTTTTCTGCTCTAGCTCAAAACTTTTCCACTGATCCAATATTTGGCAAGGCAGCTATGGGCTCCTTGGTGCACTCCCGTGACGGTGGCAAAGCGGCAGCAGTTTCCGTGCCCCTGCTTCCAGTCGGACCTCGTCGGTAAAGTTTGAAAATGGGCAAAAAATATGGTTCCAGGCGTTTGAATTTGATTTTTTTTGTACTGGAGTCAAGTAAATTTTTTGCTGCTGTAGAAAAATATAAAAATACGCTCGTATCATACTCGTACGTACGTACCAGTTTCCTTTGCAATTTTTTAGAAACGGTTTTTTTTTAGGCACCATTCTAGGAGTAGGCCCGTCGCTCTGCCGCTGCTCTTCCCAAGGATACATACAGTAGCTGCTGTATTAGTAAGGCCAGCACGTACCACGTGTCTGCATATGCGTCGGGACAGAAAACGGAGTTCTTTAGCGTGTTTCGACTGTCAGCACAAGCGAGAGCAGGATGGCCGTTTTGTGCTTGTTTTTGGCGATTTTTTAGGCACCATTCTCAGGTCGACCGTGACAGCTGGAGGTTCGATCCCTAATTTCGCAAGGCGGAAATCGCATGACTGGCTGTGTGCGAGCACACACACGGAAATCTGGTCAATTTTGTGAAGGCCTTCGAGTCGGTCCTCGGCCGTGAAAATGGCCTAATCGGGCGGCGGAATTGCCTCGACCGAAGCTGCCGTTTGCTTGAAGCTGCGATGAACCGAATTTATCCAAGCCTAGGACGGCCAAGCACCAGCCAGCCACATAACAGGCTCTATCATGACTTGATTGAGTTCCTCTGAGCGTCCTGTGCCCTTTGGGGCCTTCAGTGGGCAGCACGGTCACCGTGAAGAGTGCTTCAAAAGACCCTCTGTGGGGCTTATCTCTTCCAAGCCCCGGTTTCAATAATATTCGCATTTTTTTATTGCACCTAAAAAAACATTTTGTGGGCAATGCAACACAGGTGTAATAGTCACGTCACCATTGACCACGCATCTCTTTCGAGACCGATCATTATTGCGGGGCTGAAGCGCGGGGGGAGGGACGGGGGGCGTACTCATGTAGTGCTTGCCGTAGTCATTTGACCGCTGACCACGCATCCCTTTCGAAGCGGGGAGGGAAGGCGGGGGGGGGGGGGGGGGGGGGGGGGGGGGGGGGGGGGGGGGGGGGGGGGGGGGGGGGGGGGGGGGGGGGGCGGTACTCATTTGTTGCTTGCCTTAGTCATTTGACCATTGACCACGCATCCCTTTCGGGGGGGGGGGGGGGGGGGGGGGAGTACTCATTCTCACGCATAGCCGTAGCCGTACGGCCATAGACCCTCGCGTCCCCGCAATGCCGGGACGCGGAGCACGTCGGGGTTCCTCCGACCAGGCAGACACAGCTTGAGGGTGGGGTGGGGGCGTACTCATTTGTTGCCTGCCTTAGTCATTTGACCATGGACCACGCATCCCTTTCGAGACGGAGCACTGTCCCAAGAGGGAGTGGATGTGGGGATGACGCGAGGGGAAGCTCATGGCATTAATTGGAGGATGCAGGAGGGGGGCATAATATCTATGCCACCAGGCTGGGGGGCGGGGGGGGGGGGGGGAAAAATCGGGGGGCACGGGTCGACGCATAAGGAGGCGTTCCGTGTAAAGTGGACCTTCTAGCATGCGTTACAGGCGGAGGAGGAGGAGGAGGAGGAGGAGGAAGAGGAAAGGGAGGAGGCGAAGCGTATAAAGCGGGCCTGTACAGAATGTGTGTGTGTTACAGGAGGAGGAGGAGGAGAAGGAGGAGAAAGGGCGAGGAGGAGGAGGAGGAGGAGGAGGAGGAGGAGGAGGAGGAGGAGGAGGAGGAGGAGGAGGAGGAGGAGGAGGAGGAGGCGAAGCACGTTTGCGCGTGTGTGCGTGCTGCCAGTGATTCGTGGGGTGCCTTTCGTCGCTGGCACGCAAGGGTGTTTCAAAAAGCGGTGCCGACGGAATCGAACTATTAATACTACTGCCACTAACTACTGCTACTGCTGCTACTGCTATTACGGGGGACCACAGTGAACAGGACCAAATATTGATGGTAAAACTAGAGAAGTATATAGGTTTTTGTGTATACCGTAGGTCCTATTTACTACGGCCCCCCGTAATACTACTGCTGTTGCTGCTACAACTACGTCTACTGCTACTACTACTACTACGGCTGCGCTATCACCTTTGTAACTGCGTACACAACAACAGCAGTAGTAACTGCCAAACACTTGAAACTGTCTGTAACTGTCGCCGCTGTGGATCGCACCACATAAAAGAGCGCGGGCCTACGAAGACAGCCAGCCAACCGTTCCCTCAATATTTGCACAGCAGCAGCAGCAGCAGAAGCAGCAGCAGCAGCAGCAGCAGCAGCAGCTGTCCAGGGAGCTGCAAACTCTGTGAAGCACTTCCGCCATTTTAGACGGGAAGGGCGAAGCAAGCAGTAGAGCTTCTACTCCTTTGGTTCGACACGATGGTTGACGCACGCTGTGTACGAGCCGAAGAGGTAACCCCCCCACCCCCAACCATTATTGACTGGGACAAGGGTTAGGGTTTAGGGTGTCCCCCCTTTTTGTTTTGTTAATTTTTGGGCGCCGCGTAACTTAGATACCCGCCCTTTCTCGAACAAAAAAAAACAACACACAACAATAACACGCGAGCAAGCGAGCCAACCCGTTTTTTACTACAGAATCGCCGCTCGAGCTCCACTGCAAGAGCTGAGACTACAACACCGCAAAACGAAACATGTGCTGAGACTACAACACCGCATAAAGCGATATATATATTTTTTTCGATCAGAAAAAATGTGTCAAGTGTATTCCTATGTATACAGCAGTGTTTTGCTCTCCAGTGACATCCGCCCGTTGCTCCCCAGCGCGGCCTCAAAGAAAAAAAAAAAAAATGCATGTATCATACAAAAGGAGTAAAAAAGTGCCGGCACAAAAAAGAACACAAACGAAGAAACAAAAAAAAAGGAACTATTACGGGGGTCCATAGTAAATAGGACCAAATACTGTTAGTAAAAATAGGTAAAACATATAGGTTTTTGTGCGTACCGTAGGTCCCATTTACTCTGGCAACCCGCACATAAAACAGCGAAAAAAAGTTCCGCAGGGAGCGAAAAAATAGAGCACAAAAGAACACAAACAGCACAAGAAACACAGGGACCACAGGGAAGACAATGAAGACACAAATAAGAAAATATAACAAATAACCCTAAAACAAACACGAGGAGCACTAAGCCCACACAAAGAACACAAAGGACACAAACAACACAAAAGGAGAGAGACCGATCTGCTGTGATAATACGCATTGTATACGTGTACGTTTCTAGTATACTGCCGTCTGTGGCGAGTTTGAAGGGAAGGAGATTGGGAGGTCGACGGGGTCCCCTCTACGCCTAGCTCCATGGCAGCAGCAGTAGTAGCAGCTCTAGTAGCACCAGGAGTAGTGGTATTTAATAGTAGCAGTAGTAGTAGTAGTAGTAATAGCAGCAGCAGTAGTAGTACTAGTACTAGCGCTAGTAGTACTAATAGTAGTAGAAGCAGCAGTAGTAGCAGCAGGAGTAGTAGTGGTGGTGGTATTAGTAGTAGTAGTAGTAGTAGTAGTAGTAGTAGTAGTAGTAGTAGTAGTAGCAGCAGCAGTAGCAGCAGTAGTAGTAGAGGTAGTAGTAGCAGCAGTACTAGCAGCAGCAGTAGCAGCAACAGTAGCAATACGAAGCAGTAACAAATGCAGTAGCAATAGCAGTAGGTAGTAGCACCCTGGACTTAAATGTAAGGACCGTTGGGGTACAAATAAGAACACCAAACGGTCCTTCAAGTAGCCGTGCCGCGCAAAAAACGGTTGGCAAAAACTGCGACAAACCACCACTCCCTGCCCAAATCTCTTCGCTATCCATCCACCTACAACACTGCTCAATCACACTGGTACCTGGCACATAGCAACGCAACACGTTCTGACCCCCCGACCTCCCCCGACCTCTTCCGGTCCCTCCCGCGAGTGCGCCCGTCCGCCCCCCTCCCCCCCCCCCCCCCCCCCCCCCCCCCCCTCTCACCCCCCCCCGCTCTCACCCCATCCACAAAAAAAAAACAAAAACAGTTGCATCGATGAGGTTTTGTTGTCACCTCTTCGGAACGTCGGAAAGTTTGACAGAATACCAGAACACCAGAACACCAGATATCATTTGGGTGGCAACTAACAGAAAAGCCCGTGACGCGTGGCCGTATCTCTCACGTCATCTCACATCATCTCACGTCACGGTCAATTGGACGGTTTGGCTTTCGGCTCTTCCCCTTCGAGGCCTCGCCGCGCCTCGTCGTCGCGCCACCACACTCTTTCCCCCCGCCACACAAAAAAGCGGTGGCCGAAAGATCAACAGTACAACAAATACAGTACAGGAGACCAACCCCTCCCTCCCTCCCTCCTCCCTCCCTCCCTCCCCTCTCTCTTTCTTCCCTCCCTCCCCTCTTCCCTCTCCTCTCCCCTTCCTCCTTTCCTCTCTCCCACCCCCCCCTCCAACCCTCTCGCCCTCCCTCGCTCCCTCCCTCGTCCCCTGCCCTGATCAGCAGCTGCGTTTTCTATAGCTCGGAAAACCGACCTTATTCTGATTCCGGAACACGACCATGTCCGATTCAATAACTCGTTGACCCGGTTTTACAACCAGGATGACCGACCGATTCCACCACCTCACACATACACGCCAAAGCATCTACACACCAAGAAGAACAACAGCAAAACAGCACAGCTATGTATCCTATGAAAAAATAGCGCTGGATACCAATAAAATAGAATAGATTTCGATACGATACCGATAAAAGATAGTCGAGTTTGATACGATATCGAAAAAAAGAAAAATCGAGGTAGATACGATACGATACCGATATAAGAGAATCGACTCTCGATACGATACCGATAAAAGAGAATCAAATTCGACAGGACACCGATAAAAGCAAATCGAGTTCAATCTAATACCGATAAAATATAAAATAGAATCGAGCTCAATACGATTTCGATATTTTATGCATCCAACCTTTTCGTTCAGTATATGTATGTCTGCACAACAACAAAACACGAGAGATGCCAGGGGGCATGGAGGAGGGCAAAAAAAGCACCTCCGATATCTATACATATAATGAACCGAAAGCTCGATATTCCGATATATCGAACCTTTCGATTCGACATCCAACACCAACGAATTTATCGTTTTACTTCACGCGCGAATGAAGTTCGCCAAATTTTCACGGCCACCGAAACAAAAATGTAATACGTACGTACTTCGAAGCATACAAGCACCGGGCAGGGGGAAAATGGCATGAATTACTTTATAGCTGGGTGAATGACGCAGGAGACCCCTACTACACCATGGACGGAAATATAAGGATCGGTTGGACATGAAGACTAACACTGAACGTTCCACACATTTCCGTCCACAAGACAGTGGTATACACTCGAGAAACACAAGATGCGATGCGAAGCCCGGAGGCTCACGCCGTCCTGGCCGAAATCTCCCAAAAAAAAAACGTGAAAACGTGAGAAGAAGAAGAAAAAAAAAAAACACGCCTTCGACCGGCGAACACCCCGTGGATTGGCGACAGTTTTTTTTTAAACATTTTCAGGACTGCTGTCCCGTCTTGAGGGACAAAATTATCTAGAATTTGAGCGGTCTGTCCCCATAGCGTTTTTAAAGGGTTAACAGCGAGAGCTGCCCTCTCTTGTAATGCCCTCTGGTCGAAAATATAAGGAACTATTCGTCTTCATATTAACGTCTGAAACGCTCCTTAAATTTCCGGCCAAAAGTGGAACCTCTCTGGCCGTGAAGTACAGCGGTGTTTTGCCAAGATGTTGGTTGATCCCGACCGGGTTGGGTTTCTTGCGCTCTATTTCCTCTACCCAAGTACATGAAAAATACGTAAAACACACATCCCCAACCCAGCCCCCCCCCCCAAAAAAAAAATACAGAAACGCATCGAGCAAAAAAGAAAAAAAAAAAAACACCCCCCAAAGTCCAGGAAAACGACAAAAAATTAAATAAATATCGAGGCGCCGCCGTGGATTGCTGATTTATGACCCCAAAGCCCATGGGACTTTCATACTACTGCTGTAGTACGTAAGATTAACAAAAAAAACAACTCGAGAATAATAAGGTAAAAAAAGTGGCCTTTTTTTGTCACTTTTTGGCACACGACCTCGTAGCAAAAGCTCCCAAAGTTTAGTGGGGTCGGGAGTCGTTTTTTTACATTGCAGGAAACGTACCGCAAGAAAACCAAACAAACAAAAAAAAAAAATGCTTCTTCAGCCAATTTTCCTCGCAAAAAACATCCGGACACAACCAAAAGCCCGTTTGGACTTTTGACAGGAATAATTCCCGTTTGGACGTTGACAGGAACAATCCCCGTTTGGACTTTGAGAGGGAATAAAAATAAAACTGGGAGTACATTTCCCGGGCAGAGCGGTTTTACGTGTCATATATATAGGCGGGCTGCTATGCTATGTCATGCATGACATCATATGTATATCAGGTGCAGGAAATAAAAAAACAGACTTTTTATTTTCAACCGAAGCGCGAGAATCGCTCAATTTCTGGAAAAAAAAAAAACTTGTTGGTTGGCCAAAAAAAAAACAGAGCTCTTCGAGGGTCATGATCTCAACCTGCGAGAGTCGAATCAGGAACTTTTCGAAACATCATGGGTCGGATCGGGTCGGATCGAGTCGGATCGGGTCGGATCGGGTCAGGCGGGGTCATGAGATTTCCAAATTCTCACGGATCGGGTCCGGTCACCGGTACCCGAGCCGGCCCGACTTGACCCGCGAGGCTTGACCCGGCCCCTGGACAGCCAGCCGTACAAACACCGATAAGTTTGGTTACATATCTCAACCGTCTGCCGTGAGCAGTACGAGCTGGCTTTCACAACAGCACGACAAACATCAAAATCTCCTGCTACGCCCCACATACACCCGTGTTACGCTCACGGCGATTTTGCAAGGAAGTGTTGCTACTAATACAACTCGCGCAGCAGATTTCATCAACTCCCCCAACAATGCAGCATACAGCGGGGCCGATGCTATAAAAGTCCTCAGTTTCGATCGTCACTTCCCCCCCCCCCCCCCCCCCCCCCCCCCCCCCTCAAGTCTACAGCCCCAAAGAGGACGGGGGTACGAATTGTTAAAACTACTATCAATATTACCATTAAGGCGGGGAGCATAGTAAATAGGACCCACTGCTGTACACACAAGAACCTACCTGGTATAACATTTCCCTATTTTTACCAACAATAGTGGGTCCTATTTTACTATGGTCCCCCGTAATACTACTGCTGTAAGTGCCGCCGCGCACGTCCAAAAAACAAAATCAACTTCCAGTGCAGCAGTGGCCACTATACAGTGCGGTGAAGTAAACGGCTTGGCACACAGATGGATGGGATTGACCAGAGTTGCCGCTTTGTGCGGCGCCGGAAACGTTGGCCTGGCGCTCACTGGCACTGTACGGGCCCACTTTCGATCGTGGAAACCAAAAACACGTTCGATACGACATATCGAAAGAAATCGATATTTCGATATATCGAAACTATCGATATATCTGATCTATCGAAAGTTTCGATCTATAAGATAGATAGATATATCGAAACTATCGATATATCTTATCTATCGAAAGTTTAGATCTATAATATCGAAACTTTCGACAGATCAGATACATCGAAAGTTTCGATATTTCGATACATTAAAAAAATTCGACACGACATCCCAACAGCAACACAAGTCCCAATCCATGTCTCGAGTGCTGTCGACGTACCAGGTCTTTTGCGTACTGCACACACACGCCCGAGTCCACACAATTAACACCCCGATTTTATCGCTCACCAGCGGCATGCCGGAACCGAAGGTCAGCTGGGCGCGGTCGATCTCCGTGAAGCCGGTAACGTCCGGAGGCTCCGACAGCCTCAGCCCCGCGATGGCCTTCCACAGCTCCTCTCTCTCCGCCGCGCGGTCCTCTAGCCTCCCGGCGTGCAGCTCCAAAACGCCCTTCGACCAGTCAAAACAACAAGAGGTGGTGGTGGTGGTGGTAGTGGTGGTGGCGCAATGGAGGCGTTTCTTTTAGAGCATGAATATAACGCACCAGACTCACGTTGAATCAAAGTAACCCCTGCAGTTTTCCACCACATTCTCGGGACGGACAGGTTAGTTGGTTGCGGAGTACCGCTCTGACGAACCGCGACATAGGGCCAGTTTTTGAAAACGAATGTTTGATCATCCAGAAAAAGATGCTTCCATCTGCGGGACATAGCGAGTGGTGCGTACGAGAGTACCTGGTATTACGGGGGTCCATAGTTAGCAGGACCAAATATTGTTAGTAAAAATAGGTAAATATATAGGTTTTTATGTATACCGTAGGTCCTATTTAACTATGGACCCCCGTAATAGTAAAAAGGGAGGTCGAAACCAAAACTTAAAAGAGATGTTTCATACGTACCAGGTACATGACATAAAAAAAAAGTAATCCTCGAGTATATAAATATTACTATAAATATAATCTTATCATAGGATACTCCCTACGTTTACTCCTTCTGCACATCACAATGAAATATCTCTTTGTCCGTGTCGTAAAATTTTCGTGAACACCGACCTTGCATCTCTCTCCATGCATGACACATAGGATGAAAAATCGGCACGGACGCTGGAGGTGCTGGACGTCGACGGGCAGGAAGAAACAACGGCTTTGGTGTGAAGAACGCACACACACACAGAATATTCATACCGCACTAAATAGGGCGGTTGAAATTGTGCATCGCGGAAACGAAGACAGGTCTCTTCCGCTGTTTTGCTGCTGGTGCTGCTGGTGCTGCTGCTGTTGCCGCGGCTGTTGTTGTGGCGTCGTATGATACGGGCCGAAGGGAAACGGGCCTACTACTAACACTAATAATGCATTTCTTCGATTATTGGAACACCTGGCGCGATACTAATTCCGCTGCGGTTGCAAAGCAGCAGGCGGAATGCAACGCGCAGGGCGCTCATCTAGCCAAAGCCAGCCCGCCGCTGCTCGTCGCGCTCTGTCACGGATCTCCCTCCCGCTCCCGCTTTCACGAAAAAGAAATCCCTCCTCACTTAACACGTTTCTTATTTTTTCTTCCGCAGATTTCGTTTCGTTTGTTTTTATAAATACGTACCTGGAATGCATGCATGCACTTACAGCATAATACACGTATGGCCTACTCGGGACAAAAATGTAAGAAGAACCGTGCGGTCTTCGTGTTGTTACCCCAACGTGCCCTATATTTCCAATCCGCAGCAGCGGTGCGTCAATTCGCCCCCCTCTGCCCAGGCCTGTACTATCAATAATCAGTAAGGCACACCTCCTGGGAAAGGTGTCACCTACTGAGCTGTATCTACATCCTCCTCCCCCCCGAACGGCAGCATTTTCGGGTCGACGTCGGTGCCGCGTACGTCCGCGCGTCGACCTACTCGCTTCGTTCCATGCCGGGGAACCACTGCAGGGAGACACATGCTTCCACTCTTTCTTCAGGGACCGTAGGCGCAAGCGCTTCTATATATAATATATATATATATGTATATAATATATAAGAAACCGTTCCAAGTGAGACTCGAACCCGTGTCCATCGACAAACGTCGAATATGAGGGTGCTTCGCACCTACCAAGCCGTAGGGGGAAAAAAAAAAAGATCGACCGATCACTCAGGACCCTGCCAACACTACCAAGTACAAGGACCGGATAATACGTACCGGCACTGCGGTAGCACAAACAAGCGCCGCCGCTTCGAACTCAAAACAAGCGTGCGTACTCGTGGCAAAAAACCATCTACCCGGTACAGCAAAACCTCTCTTCCACAGACTTCCTCCACTCTCGTACGTACTCGTAGGCTCTTACCAGGTGCACACCTCGACGAGTACACAAGAATGCACTGCGTGTAGTACATTGGGCAGGGGAAGGGGGGGGGGGGGGGGGGGGGGGGGGGGGGGGGGTCCCGCGTCTCGTTCGTTTCTTTCTATTCTCGATCGACGCCTTTCGGAGTTCGGGGCCGAGGTGGGATGACTAAAAAAAGTCGACTACGAGCAAGCATCAGACACACAGGAGAAACGCCAAGCAAGCAAAAACTCGGGGCGCCCGGACAAGAGAGCTGGAGTACAACACGTACGCCATATCTGCCTATAGAACTTACGAATCTGGGGGTTGAGAACTCTTAAGGCTCGAAATTCGAACGAAAATAACAAGAATGTGTTCCTTGTACAAGTAAAACCTCTTTCTCACTGCACTGCCCCGGAAACACGCATACCTGGTACGCCTCTATTTCCAAGCACTTTTGCCCCCGCAATCGTCTCCAAAAAAACGGGAGTCCAGCCCCTAAGGGATCGGATACTGAAATTAGATTAGGGCCGCCCCCGCCCTACAAGTAGGCTTCTTACTGCTGTAAATGGTGTCGCATGGTCGCACGCTCTCGGGGGTGTGGTAGACGAGCACCCGAACTACACTTTTTAAGGAGTTGCGCGACACCCGCGCGGCATAATGGTAAACCGTCCTGATGCTCGCGCGCGCACCCCGGACAGTAGGCACACCTCGTACCGCCGGATACACGAGCAGCCACAGCGAGTTGATTGTATCACACCGCGCTACATTCATATACGGGTACGCACGCACGCAGTGCTTTTTTATTTCTTCTTCTTCTTTTTCTTTCTTTCGAAAAAATTACGAAAAATTTGTGTGGTACATACCCGAAACACAATGCAGATTCGCCCTATAGACGCAGGACGACACTGATGGCGCCAAATTTTCCCCTGCAGGTCGTTGGTCTCTGATTACGCGAGGCTGGCCTTTCGGCCGCCCGGGATTTTTGGGGGAAAACGCCTGCAGAACGCGCGGCGGAGCCGCGCTAGCCGCCCCTGTCGACCTCCACCCACCCAAAAGATGAGAGTAAGAACTAGGGTTGGGTTTGAGTTCTGGTTGAGTCTGGGCCGACATCGCAAGATCGAAATTGGCGACCAACGACCTGCAGGAAATATTTTGGCCGGGCCGTCCTGCATTCAGGGCGAGAGCTCACAATCGCAAGGGATCGTGCAACACAATCGTTCGCCTGGGTGCTTACACCTGTATCATCGCCAAAAAAGCCAGTGGATTCCCCCCCCCCCCCCCCCCCCCCCCCCCCCCCCCCCCCCCCCCCCCCCCCCCCCCCCCCCCCCCCCCCCCCCCCCCCCCCCCCCCCCCCCCCCCCCCCCCCCCCCCCCCCCCCCCCCCCCCCCCCCCCCGTATAACCACCAAAAACATTCAACATCAGCTGTGAGTTCGACCGATCGAGTGATTGATACTCCTGATTGTACCGCACCCATAAATTCGGTGGCCGACATGGCGATGCAAACGAGTGCCCGAACTACTGCTGTAGAGCCGAAGCGCCTGCGGGGGACACACCCTTGCAGCATGATGGCACCCGTGCAGAACGCGAGACAACACCCCCCCCTGGGGAATAATTTCTGAATTTCGGAGCCGATTTTCTCGAAACCATACATACCCTAAGAGGGGGGGGGGGGGGGGGGGGGGCACACGCACAACGAAAATGGTTGGCTTTAAAAATATTCGTATAAAATAAGACCCCGGGACACCATACGATAGCGACCAGAACAATGATTGGTAACTTTTCGCGCTACCAACCATCTACGCGACTTTTGGCGCTACCAAAACCATCTACGCGCAGCGTGAGCAGGGGTGTGTTGCGCCCCTCGCCGTGTGAACCCTCGCCTCGTGCTATTGGTGCAGGTTCCTCGGGCAGCAAAAGTAGTATCACGCCTGCAATCATCGCAGTGGCCTTCGCTGTGTAGCAGCAAAATTCCGTCAACTTTCATTATTTTGGTCATTTTTTCCCCTTCTGCTGGCGTCTCGAGAGGGCCACAACCGATGCCTGGTACTCTCCTTATGTTGTCGAGAGATCATATCACTTGCTGTGGCGTCGAAATATGCGCCCGAAAGCGACGAATTATTGCTATCTACTATTACGGGGGGGGCATAGTAAACAGGACCAAATATTGTTATTAATAGTAGGTAAAAATAGGGAAATGTATGGGTGTTTGTGTACCGTAGGTCCTATTAACTATGGACCCCCGTAATACACAGACGGCTCATATCTGTCAATTTTCCCTGCTGCCCGAGTCTCTCAAGAGGGTTTCATCACTATTTACGGGGGACCACGGTAAACAGGACTTACGGCGCACACAAAAACCTACATATTCCCTATTTTTACCATCACGGGGGTCCATAGTTAATAAAATAGGACCTACCTGCGGTACACACAAAAAACCTACAATATTTACCTATTTTTACCAACAAATATTCAAGTCCTATTTGGACCTACGGTACACACAAAAACCTAAAATATTTACCTATTTTTTACCAACAAATATTTAAGTCCTGCTTACTACGGTCCCCCGAAATAAAAACAATATTTTGGTCTCCCTATTTGCCATGTTCCCCCGTAGTAATAATTAGTCTCATTTTGTTGAGAGAGATGAGATGACTGCTGTGGGTTCGAAATATCCGTCCGCGGGGTGTGTGCTATTTTGCTATCTTATCACCTGTGCGACGCGGGTGTTCTTCCACCCCAGAGCTACTGGGGCCTGCTGCCCTCGTGACCACACGCTAAACTATGGCGCCGAGTTCATTTCCAGAGAGCCACACATAAAAAAAAAAACAAAAAAAAAAACAGCAATAACGGCGACGACGATGGTAGGCTCCGTGTACAGGATCCAACACATATAATTTCACCCCCTCGTGGGCACTCCAGAGCTACTGTGCTGGAGCCTGCTGCCCTTGTGACCACACACTCGGAATATGGCGCCGAGTTCATTTTTTTGAGAGCCACAACAACAACACCAACACCACCACCACGCCACCACCAACAACGATAATAGGCTCCCTGTACAGGATCAACGTATATCACTTCACCCCTCGAACAGGTCATGATCTATCTATCTATCTATCTATCTATCTATCTATCTATCTATCTATCTATCTATCTATCTATCTACAGATCATCTATTACGGGGGTCCATAGTCAACGGGACCAAAATTTGTTAGTAAAAATAGGGAAATATATAGGTTTTTATGCATATCATAGGTTCTATTAACTATGGACCCCAGTAATAGTTCCTCTCTTGTCACCTGCCGTTATGAGATTTTGCGCAGGATCTGTGTAGCTACAGATCCAACCCAGGAAACATGTCCTAGACCATACAGATTGTACTGCTCGCACCCGGCAACACGAGCCAAATCACACAGATCATCTGCCTTGGAAAGATCTAAATACCAACAACCTGAAATCGATGAGCCGTCAAACGTGGTCATACAGCAGTATCCATACAAAAATCCACCGCCCGCCGGGTATAATAAAAAAAATTGGGGGGGGGGAGCGGGGGGGGAGGAGCTGGCTGAAAAAGTTTCCGGGGGGGGGGGGCCAACGTTGGTCCCTGCTACCAACTGTGCGAAAACATGCTGACAGAAAAGGCGCTGTTGCCCCGTGAACAGAGTCTTAACCAAAAGCCGTTGCGACTGACCAGTAGAGAGACCTCCCAAGGTGTTTTTGACCTACTCTTGTACCAGGTACGCCTTAAAACCCTTTTTTTTTTTTACAACCGCGGTCCCGTTTTCGAGGGACAAAACAACTTTGGAAGAAAATTTGACTGGTTCGTCTCCCGCAACAGGACTGCAGTTTGGCCCTGAAGGGCTTAACAAGGTGATACGGCCCGGCAGCAGAGTCTTACCAAAAGCCTTCTATTACGGGGGTCCATAGTTAATAGGACCAAATAGTGTTATTACGGGGGTCCATAGTTAACGGGACCAAATTTTGTTAGTAAAAATACGTAAATATATAGGATTTTATGTACACCATAGGTCCTGATAACTATGGACCCCCGGTAATAGTAAAAACAGGTAAATATATAGGTTTTTATGTATACCATAGGTCCTATTAACTATGGACCCCCGTAATACCAACCGAAAGCAACCCAGGTTTCGGGGACCTGGTACGTACTGGTCTACATACCGTGGTGACACGATAAGGAACACACACCCTCCGTGATGCCTTTTACGGGGGACCACAGTAAATAGGACCTACGGTACACATAAAGGCCTATATATTTACCTATTTTTCCCAACAATATTTGGTCCTATTTACTACGGCCCCCCGTAATAGGGGGACGGTGTGCATGTTGTCATGCATGGCCGTAGTCCTATGCCCATAGACCCTCGCATCCCTGCAGCAGAGCCGGGACGGAGCATGCCGGTGTGTCACCGACCAGGTAGACGTTGCTTGCACCAAGCGCGAGGCGCCGTGAGGTGTTGGGCGATTCGCGTGAAGGGTGAGCTAGCTGCATCCTACTACAGCAAGCACCGCTTGCCAGGCGGACTATCTTGCACATGGATGACAGCGTCAATGAATTGATTTCTTTTCTGGTGTGGCCACTTGCAGGGACAGTGTGTGCCTTCCCAAGTACCAGGCACACACTGCGTGACACGATCATCCCCCTTGTGCGGAGTTTATGTTCTCCCCGCACAAAAGTGATCTAATTCACTCGACCGCCAGCCGTGGTGACAGCCAAAAAAAAAAAATTGCACGCTTGCTGTCTAGCTGGCGAAGTGAGAAGCGTCTCTTACAGCGTCGTCGCCAACCGACGCCAACCCAACCTATATCCACCAGGTACCAGTATATAATATAGGGGGGGCGGAGTGTACTCATCATCATGCATGGCCGTGGTCATACGAGAGGGGGACAGATGGCTTTCGAAAAAAATCTCGTCCAGACCGTTCCATAGTCGCCTCGCTCAGGGTGTGCACCCCCTCTCGCCGCCGTGTCGAAAAAAAATCACCTTGGAAACCCGTCGGAGGCGGTCGGTGTGTGTCGTCCGTCGTCTCTGCGTGCTTTACCGTATTAAAAGCCCCTCTTAGGACTAGCTTCAGAGAGGGGGAGAGAATTGACGACACGAAAAAAAAACAAGTAGTGACGGTCACATGCAACGGCCACCACCCGATTGGGGGGATGATATCATACAATGGTTGGTGCCCGCGTTACAATGGTTGAAAGCAGCCGTGAGGCGCGGGCGCAGCACGATCCTCTGCCCGGACCGCTGGGATCTCGCGCTGCGCGTAGACGGTTGATAACACCACAACGTGCACTATGTCGGTCGCTAGCTATGTCGGGTTCCCAAAGGGATTCATTACCACGCAAGATGACCCCCCTCCGCCCCCTTATATTGTATACCTGGTATATATATAGGTTGGGTTGGCGTCGGTTGGCGACGACGCTGTAAAAACACGCCTCTCACTGCGCAAGCTAGACAGCCAGGGTACCGTTTGTTTTTTTTTTGCGGGGCGATCACCACGGCTGGCGGTCAAGTTAGATAATTTTTGAGCGGGGAGAACCTTTACTCCGCACAAGGGGGATGATCGCATCATGTAGTATGTATATGGTGAGGCGCCCACGAGGCAGTTACATAGCAACCGCATTGCTGTCTCTGGAAGTGGCCACACCAGAAATTAAGTCGATTGATTGATGCTGTCATCCATATGCAAGAAAATCCGCCACGAAAGCGGTTCTTCGTAGGACGCAGCTCACCCTTCAAGCGACTCGCCCAATACCTCACGGCGTTTAGCGCTTGGTGCAAGCAATGTCTGCTTGGTCGGTGAAAACCCGACGTGCTCCGTCCCGGCATTGTAGGGATGCGAGGGTCTATGGTTATACGACTACGGCCATGCATGATAACGAGTACACCCCCCTTCCCCCCCCCCCCCCCCCCCCCCCCCCCCCCTTCCCTCGGACCCCTGGGACATTTTTTTTCAGAGACGAGTTTCTCCGAAACTACAGCAGGAAAGGGAGGCACACACACAAACGAAAACAGCGGCGTTGGGAAGAAGATCTCATCTAGATCTCTTTTCCATACCGAGACAAGCATGGCTCGGCGTTTGCACCTTTTGTCCCCCTCTGTCAGGAGACGAAAAAATCGGCTTGACAATCAGTCCGAGTTCGAGGGGGGGGGGGGGGGGGGGGGGGGGGGGGGGTTGGGTGTGTGCCCTATATATGAGCTAAATATGTTGCGAGTTGGAAAAAAAAATTAAAAAAAAAAAACCCGGCTTACTCCAGGTGGTGTTGGGTCACTACCAGCCAGGTATGTTCGTCCACACTTGCGTTCACACCATGTACGTATCTCTCGTGTCGGTTGGTGTCGGTGCACAAAAAAAACGTTAGGATCGGCTTTGGTGTCCCTTACCGTCGCTGAGAGGTGGCTGGCTGCCTATGCAGGGCGCACTTCCCGTAGCATTGGTATTCGCGGGGGGGGGGGGGGACATAGAACACAGTAATCTGAACCACGTAAAAGGTCGGGTGGGTGGGGGGGGGGGGGGGGGGGGTGTACTCGATAGGAGAGATGTACTCGATCTCATGCATGGCCGTAGTCGCATGACCATAGACCCTCGCATCCCTACAATGCCGGGACGGAGCATGTCGGGTTTTCACCGACCAGGCAGACATTGTTTGCACCAAGCGCGAAGCGCCGTGAGGTGTCCGGGGGGGGGGGGGGGGGGGGGGGGGGGAAAGGGGGATGCACGTTTTTTTCGTCCGTCTTGAGTTCTGATTACTTACCGCCTCCAGTAGAAAAGGTGACAGGTGAGTCGCAGGAATATCTGAAAACGGTCGGCAAAAGCTACACACACCGTTGGAGAAAAAAAAAAAAAAAAAAAAAAAAAAAAAAAAAAAAAAACCTTTTCGTGTCGGGTACCGGTATACATAAAACGGAACACAATAGCACAGCAACAAAAAATTCCGTGGAACGTCAACCCCTCGGAACGACCCGAACGAAAGGGAGGTGTGCACTTCCTCCGCTTTGTCTCCCCTCCCTGCTATTACGCGTGACCAACATACTGGTAGTAAATAGGCCCAAATATTGTCAGTAAAAAGAGGTAAACATATGGGTTTTTGTGCGTACCATAGGTCCTATTTACTGTGGTCCCCCGTAATAGAGCCCCTCTTTGGACCATAGTAAATAGGACCTACGGTGCACACAAAAACCTATATATTTACGTATTTTTACCAACATATTTGGTCTTACTTACTATGGTCCCCCGTAATATATACCAGGTATATATATTTTTTTCTTGTCTAGTGTGCGAGAGAGCGCGATATCTACAACACTTTTTGTTTTCATCACAGCCCGCAAATGTCCTCCAGGGTCTGTTATGAATGCTCGAGGCTGGCTTTTTGGCCCGTCGCTTTTTTTTTTTTTTCCCAACAAGGAGCGACACCAAAACACGCTGCTGTACTGCGACACCGCCCCTGCCGATCTCGAGCCCCCCAAAGGGTAGAGATTCGGGCTATCAATACGAAGGGTGTTGGGGACTAGCGTCGGCCTGTTCTGTGTCGACGTGATTGGACAATTGGCCACAGACACGCTGCAGGAAGTTCGTTACCTACTAATACTCGTCCTGCATTTAGGGCGAGCCTATATACCTCACGGGCACAGCATCAATCCACGCGGGCACAAACAAGAATCGTGTCAGCGCCGGGAAACACAAAGGATCGAACAAAAACGTACCAGGTAGGAGGGAAGCAGACAGAGAGGTCCACGATCGTAGATGCAAACTGGCGACTTGAAAGTACCAAGAGCTCCTACGAGTTACGATTTTTTTTTTTTTTTTTTTCCCCTTGTAGGCGGGGCAGATTTCGATGGCTGTCTTTGTTCGTATTCGACACAACAAGTTGGATCGATACCCCGACGACATGCTGGCTCTCTCGCAAACTTTGTTCGTCTGCTGCCTTGCGTGGTCGCGCGTTGGCCGGCACGTACCTGCTCTGCTGTTTTGCAGGGCTAATGGGCTGTGCGGTGCTGTGCTTGCCGTAGTTGCTGGACGACAACATGCTCATACATACATACATACATACATACATACATAAGTACAAAAAAAAAAAAAAAAAAAAAAAACAAGAACAAGAACAAGAACAGAATGAAAAAAGAACGAAAAAAGAATGAAAAAAGGGAAGAAAAGGTTCGCCGGCAAGTAATAGAAAGATGAGATCCGAACCGGGGGCATAAAAAGAAACTCGAGGGTCGATACACCACAAAACAACGTTCTCGTCGGCGATTACGGGCTGAGGAGGGCCGTGCTGTGGGAGAATATACCGAGCGGGGCAGGCTGAGGGTCGGACTATTGCAGTGTACCAAAACACAAGGATGTTTTGTACTTTAATTTTTGATCAAACCGTTCCATATATAAAGGGACATAGTGGTATTCAACAAGTCGATACATGCCGGGAATCGCACCCTGAACCTGCTGTGTTTGAAGGGCCCAAGGATAAAAAAAAACCCTTTTGAAGGCCAAGCACCTCGGGAAGGTCATGTACAGATCATGTACAGATCATGTACAGATCATCTACAGATTACTCCCACTTGATGATCTCGATCCTTTGAAGCCACAGATACATTCCCGATCTGTACGTGGTATATGGTCTAGCTCACGTTGCCGGTTGGAAGCCTAATATATACCGTACAACACTATCACCCTAGGGTGATAAGATATCACGGGGGACCACAGTAAATAGGACCTACGGTACACACAAAAACCTATATACTTACCTGTTTTTACTAACAATATTCGGTCCTATTTACTGTGCCCCCCCGTAACAACACACCCCCTTTGGACGATTTTCAAAGCCGGGTTTCTCGACAACGGGGAGAACGTATTGAATACGACCAGCGATGCGTCTACACGCGACGCGACACCTTCTCGACGAAACTTTTTCCAAAAAGCCACCAAAATCGTTGCGTGTGCCCCCCCCCCGCGTTTCGGAGGAAACCGGGTCCTTCTGAAATTCGTCCCAGGGAGTGTGTGATCTTTATCACCCAGTGTGGTACGGTACTCTGCACGACCTACTGCGGGAACATGTTCCCTCGGGCTGGGTGTCTGCCACGTACGTATCATGTACGGACCCTGCACACAAAGCCTCCGAGCGGCCCGCTGGGATCCATGTGGACGATCTATGTACAAGCGTTACTTCGCGATCTGTCAGACGAGTGAAAGCTTTCACGTGGTCCTAAAAATGTCAATCAACAGCGGTCGTGAACCTTGGTAAAAATTACCAAATCTGCCTCAAAACGCTAGGCCTGTTTGGACAGTGGTATTTAGTCACAACCGGTAAAGTGCCAATCAGTCCCAAAACGTCAGGACCGTTTGCACAGTACTATTACGGGGGTCCACAGTAAATAGGACCAAATATTGTTAGTAAAAATAAGTAAATATACAGGTTTTTATGCATACCATAGGTCCTATTAACTATGTACCCCCGTAAATAGTATTTCGTACAACCGGTACTTCTATTCAGAGACAAGAGTGTTAGAAAACAGCAATACAGCAGTGGGTACACCCAGACTTACTCCCTCTTGACTACTTGAATCCAGAGATGTGGAAAAAAATTGAAATTGTACGTTAATAACCAAAAAAAAAGAAAAGAAAAAAAAGTGAAAAATTACGGCAAAAATGGCCCCACTGCTGCGCGATTTGGGCGGGCGCGCGGGGTGGGGGGGGGGGGGGGGGGGGGGGGGGGGGCCAAATTTGGTTGGTGTCCGGATTACAACGCAAGGAGTCTCACAGCACGCACGGGACGGCGCGGGCGCGGCATGATCCCTCCCGTACCGATGGGCGCTCACTCTGCTGCTCGTGGACGGTTGGTCAACACCAACCCAACCAAAGTTGTCGGTGATTTCGTCGCTTTTTTTTCGGGGGTTAATATATCCCTTTTAGGACTGCGGTCCCGTTTTCGGGGACAAAACTGCCTACAATTTATGCGGTGTGTCCCCCAAAACGGGACTGCGGTTCTAAAACAAACAAACAAAAAAAGAATCAAGAGAGGCCAAAAATCGGCTGGGCGCGCGCGCCTACGTGCAACAGAGCTAGCTGCCTGCAAAGCATATTTCCCGCCGCTGTGGATACGAGACGAACGTTAGCTACGAGAGGCGTTTTTCGGTGTGCACCACACCTCTCTTAATTAACCCCTTTGGTACCGCAGTCCCGGTTTGGAGACAACTAGTCAAATTCCAAGTAGTTTGTCCCCAAAACGGGACTGCAGTACTAAAAGGGTTTACAGTAATACTGCAGTCCCGTTTCTCGGGACACAAAACACACAAATTCCAGGTAGTTTTGTCCCCGAAAACGGGACCACAGTCCTGAAAGGGATATATTAACCCCCGAAAAAAAAAAAAAAGCGACGAAATCACCGACAACTTTGGCTGGGTTGGACTTGACCAACCGCCCCGCAAACGGGACTGCGGCACTTCTGTAGAAGGGTCGCTCAAGAGAGATAGGTGTGGTACACGCCTAAAAACGCCTCTCACAGATAAATTGTCCGTCTCGTATCCGACAGCAGCGGGAAACGTGCTCAGCTTTACGTGCACGTGAGGCGCGTCCAGCCGATTTTGGTCTCTCTCGACCCTTCTTTTTTTTTTCACAACTGCGGAGTCCCGTTTTCGGGAGACCAAAACCGCTCAAAATTCTGAGCAGCTTGTCCCCCAAAACGGGACTGCAGTGCTAACTACTATTACGGAGGACCATAGTAAACAGGACCAAACATCGTTGGTAAAAATCAGTAAATATACAGGTTTTTGTGTGTACCGTAGGTCCTATTTACTATGGTCCTCCGTAATAAAAAGGTATGCTATTCTCATGACGTCGCCCTCTCTCAGTCGGGGTGCAGCGCAGTACACCCGCCGCCGTGTACCACCCCGTCCCCATATAGAAGCATCTTTTTTCATATTAGTAGCTAATCAAAACGATCCTTCTATTACGGGGGACCATAGTTGATAGGACCTACGGTATACATAAAAACCTATGTGTTTACCTATTTTTACTAACAATATCTGGTCCTATTTACTATGGTCCTCCGTAATAGTTAACAGGACCTACGGTATACATAAATATATGTACATACATACATACATACATACATACGAGGGGGGCTTCGCCGCCGGCGGCCTGACGCTCGCCTGCGGCTCCTCGCATGCCCTTAATGGCTGAGGGTGTACCGTTATCCAACTCGAGGCTGTTAGTGCGACAGCAGTGCTGCCAAGAGGTGCAATATACCTGGTATATACACAAGGTTCCCCTTCGGGATGTAGGTAACGTAAAATCCCGGGGACGTCGCAAGGGAGGCGAAAAGGGTAACACACGTATAGCTGTTCTCAGCGGAAACGTGAGCCATGGGTTAGCGTATTGCTCGAAGGAAAAGAGTAACATTAATATTGCGGGGGACCATAGTAAACGGGACCAAATATCGTTAGTAAAAATAGGGAAATATACAGGTTTTTGTGTGTACCGTAGGTCCTATTTACTATGGTCCTCCGTAATAGTAGTCGGCAGGGAACTGAGCACCACTCTTTCTGTGGTAAACATATATATATACGAGGTATATACCCGGTATATACCAGCCATGGCGCACTGAAAAAAAAACGAGGAAATAGCCTTGCACCACCCGTGCAGGATGATATTGCAGCTGCTGAATCCCACAGCTTTTGTCACCGTGCTGCGTGCGTGCGTGCGTGCGCGCGTGCGGCAAAGCTCATCTCATCTCGTTGCAAAATTCGCACACATCCCCCATTTACATACTCACCCGAGCAAGGCAGAAGTATATTACTGTCCAGCATCAGCATGTACAGAGGGTCTCCCCACCCATCAGGCGATCGTCTGAGCAAGGCCGCATGCCGATACAAGGCGGTCTGAATCGCCTGGCGCAACTGGGGAACAGCACTCGGAGCCTGGAACGAACCAGGCGGCTTCCCCCAAACAGGGCGGTCATATTGCTCTGGCCTACCACCACACCCCCGCCTTACCAGGGGGGGGGCTACATCCTGTTGAGGACGGAATATTCTCGTGCGGCCGACGGTCGTCAGCTTTTTTCGTCGCTATTTTTTTTCCCCTCTAGACTCGCACAACGTAGGGCTGGGCACTGGCTGACTCAGTCAGTAGAGATTGTACTACCGTCAAAATCAATCAGTAGCAGACTGGATGGCAGCAGCAGTATATATACTGCTGCTATCTGTCCTCTCTCCTCCCGTCTCCCTCGTACAACATTCGGTGGGTTTCGGTAATAAAATACCTGGTATAAAAATATAGCGTGCTCTTTAGACGTACGAACGTAAGATAAAACCTGCTGGCGAATGTTCTGGAAGGGTCGATCAGTAGATTACAGATTGCCAATAGATTCGCACATCGTGTGCCATCGCCCAACCCTACCCAAAAGGCTTACCGGCATGAATTATAACCATCGGGGGATGACCGGCTCTATTTACACATTTTTACACCGCGCGTACTGCTGATAAATATAATATTATTAATATGTCAACAGTAGTAATAGTCATTTCTGCTCAAATATTTGTGTTCTTAACTTTCTGCCCATACATTCGAACATCTAAACATGTTTCGACAAATCCACAAACAACAAAAACAATGCAAAGGCGGTGGAGGGGTACACGGCTGGCCTTTGGCCTTTCGTTCTTCTTGCCCCCCGTATGCATGACTTACAACCTACACATGAACAATACGCAGGTATCGGCATATATGTATATACGTACGTGAGACAGCAGTACGTACGCGAGATAGTCCAGAGCAAAAGATGTCAGGAGACATGTCAAGCAAAACACAAACAAAAAAAAGGCAAAACGTGCGCTGTCAAGGGCGTGGGCCCGACTTTTCCAGACTAAAACCCACTATACGCTGGTGTCAGTCAATGCATGTCAAGTCAAGGCAAAGATGTTGTCTGTCAAGGGGTGAAAGTGCTGACACCTTTGGCCAACAAGCAGTAGTTCAGCCAGTACCGGCACAACACCAGTACACCAGTACTCGTGAAGCACTACTTAGAGCAATATCCACCCTGGACACGGCAGGAATATCGAACGTATCATAGTAGTCGTTTTTGGTTTTTCCATGGACGTACATACTGGACACGGACGGTGTACGCAAATGGTTGAGACGGCGGAGACAGCCGACATCGTCGACAAGATTCCGCACGGAAATTGCTACGCAAAATATCGACCGGTAGGGAAATGGTGCGAGGTATGTGTGCAAATATCACAAGTTTAAACATACTCTGGTATGCTGGACCTGGGATCAGGCGCGCGACGGAGCTACGAGAGGAGCTGGAGGAAGAACGCGAGCTTCATGTACGCAAGCAAGCGCAAGCACCTTCGAATTCGTATTTGGTACTCGACAAATATTTACACCAGTATGCCATACCAGCTATCTACATGTATAGAGTTTGGGTAACCTGTAAGCAGAAAGCTACTTTTACGGGGGACCATAGTAAACAGGACCAACTATCGTTCGAAAAAATAGGTAAATATATAGGCTTTTCTGTGTACCGTAGGTCCTATTTACTATAGCCCCCGTACTATTACGGGGGTACATAGTTAATAGGACCTATGGTATACATAAAAACCTATATATTTACCTATTTTTACTAACTAAATCTGGTCCCGTTAACTATGGACCCTCGGGCGTTGGAGTGCTGAATCTAACGAACCCAAAGCGCCGAACAAAGAGGCAAAATAAAAAGGAGGCCGGTCAATCGAGGCAGGTCAAGGGTCGAGGGTCAGGGGGCAGGCGGCACCCCGTGTTGCGGTGCACGCGTTTTGTACGTACCGTGCGATCCAGGATGAAAACTACGACGCTTTCACGCTAAAGACAACGTCGTGCCTGGTACGATATAAGTACGACTTCTCGTCATACATCGCGCCCTATTGCTGTCTGCTTAATATATGTACCTGGTATATATATATATATATATTCTATACGTCTGTACCGTAGCTTTTTGTTTTCTGTTTCTCGTAATCATCACGTTTAGTTTAAAGGAGGTTTGCAGCCGTGGCTATACAGGGTGTCGTCCCTTCTGCCCCCCCCCGTAGAGTATGGACATGCATGTTCACAGGTCACTCCCATTTTTGTCTCCTAAAGGGTGCAGCAATCCCACTGCTGTGCACCAATAATACTACATGTGAAATGCTTCACAGCAGTAAAATTAGAGTACTGTCCTCACGGACGAAAACAAAAAAAAGCGTCCATCAGCGCTGCTTGTCTCGAGAGCTTGCTCCTCGTCGCTTGCTTCTTCGTTTCCCCCCCCCCCCAACCCGACATGCTCCGTCCCGGCATTGTAGGGATGCGAGGGTCCATGGTCATACGACTATGGCCATGCATGAGATCGAGTACATCTCTCCTATCGAGTACACCCCCCCCGCCCCCCGCCCCACTCCGTCCACTTCATGTATTTTTTTTTTTTCCAGTGTTGTACCCCGTTTCTGCCCCACTGGCTACTACATACGAAGACGCTAAAAAAATATCAACATGGGCGGCGGACATGCCCGAGACGATGCAGCAGCATCACAGAGATAGATAGACTTGCCTGTCTCTCACGCAAAACCCCTCGCGCTTAACCACGGGCGCGATGTACGTACGTATCAAAGGTTTTTGACTGGTGTACGGCTTTTAACGTTCATACAGCAGTGCATACATAAACGGAGGTCACCGCAGTTTATGCACAAGCCGGCGTCGCCGGTGGTAAATCTCTCGACAACATGCTATTTCGGGGGACCATAGCATATAGGACCTACGGTATACACAAAAAAAAACTATATGTTTACCTCTTTTTACTATTAATAGCAATATTTGGTCCTATTTACTATGGTCCCCCAAAATTAATAAGAAGGTCGATTTCGTCGATTTCGCGATATCGAGCCCCCCTCAATCCTCAAGGGGGCTTTCTTTCGTGCTGCGCAGAAATCGACGCGGAAAGCGGCCACCCCGTGTACGCTCTACGTATAATCGTACGAGCATTAGTACTAATAGTAGTGTTAATGGTACTTCGACGCGAGTACACAAGACGAGCAAAAAAAAAAAACTGCAGTCTTTTCTGCGTATCGTATTATATAGCAGGGCATGGGTGCTGGCTGTGCCGGCTGTGTGTTAACTGTTGTGGTACTGCTTTGAATGAGGCTTAAAGCCCGGAAATTACCTGGGTTCGGGCGTTCAGGCACTGGGATCGTATTTGTCGTACATGGGAGGCGTATTTTAGATGGAACACCAGGGGTTTTCCCAGCGAGGCACGAGCTTAGGTCTCAGTCTCTGCGTGCACGAAGTACCTTTGATCTTAACAGTACCACCCCGAATCGGGGTTACGAGAGGGAGCAACTGAAGAATTGCTACACATCTGGTACAAGAGATATTATAGTAAATGGGATGGGAAAAAAAATGCATGTACCGTGTATTCTGAGGTCAGGTACAGGCTTGAGTAGAGCGCTACGAGCACCTTATCGAAGGACACTTTTTCCAAAAATCCCTGATTTGCCTGTTTTTTCCCCCCTGATTTTTTCCGAGTTTTTGTTTTCCTACAACAGGAATACTATCATATATAATAGGATATGAGTAAGCGTTCCTAAGGTTTTTGCCCTCTGTTAAAAAGTACCGTAATTTATGAAGAGAAAAAAATCCTGAATTTCCTGTTTTCTTGATTATTGTTTGGCGAAAAAGAGCACGACAACCAGGGGGGAAAATGAACCACCACGTACCAGGTTTTCGACTAATAACGGGTCTGATATGTCAAATTCCAAGTAAATCCTCCTTAAGGGTCAGGGTTAAATAAGTTAGCACCTGTCACTGCTGCTGAGCTTGCAACTGACCAGGTATGGTGTTACGTATCTTGCGCGTACGCAGGTGCCAACGGCGCTCGCTTTTGCTTCCCGGGGTATACGCACAAGATGCGGAGCGAGGAGACACGGACGAAGGCGGGAGCTTCTTGTTGCGCAGGGCCAGGGGGAAGGCAGGCAGGCCGGACGGGACGGGACCGGACCGTACCAGACGGAAAGCTATCTACCGGTACACTCTTGTACTGTTTATACTCGACCGTACGGTGCTGGGTGCTGTCCGCATTGATGCATGATACAATGTGTTGGTAGCGCTGAATTGATAATATTCCTAAAGTTTACCGGTATATGCCCTGGTGTGTATCCAAGCGTACTGCTGTAGCATTCCGCTTGCCGTCTGACGACGTTTCTTTCAGCCAGATATTAATCGAGCACTCGGCCTTTACAGTATCCCTTCCATCCATCTATCACCCCCACCCACTCTTTCATCGCTTCCCTCGCTTGAAAGCTCCTCATACGACTACGGACATGGCAAAACATAAGAGTACCCCCCACCCCCCCCTTTCCGGGTATTGCAACTCAACAAACGCGAAACGCGGTGCTGATCTCACCGGTCTAGGAATGCCCGCCACCTAGTTCCGACACTGTTTCCCTTCCAAAGTCCCGAAGAGAAAAACAAACACTCCTATCCAATGACAACCCGCTGTCCTTCAAAACAACTGGTTATCACCGCACAGCCTTTTTGCGCGTTGAAATATATATATATATATATGTTTATGTATAATAGACACAAGGGTCCCCTTCGCGACTATGGTTGACTTTGGAAATCTCGTGGGTGGTGCAAGCTGAAAAGGGAGTTCACAGCAGGCGTTCGTTCCTCATACCAGCTTGTATTCGTACGCAGCCATCGGGCAAGAACGAATAACGAAGAACGGAAAAAGAAAGGGATTGGAAAGCTTTGAAATAAATAAATACGAAGCAAATAAATAGCCACCTGGCATGTAACACCGACCAGCACAAACGAGTTGATATTAATATTAATAGTTACTTCTATAGACACAAGTCCATGTGTGCACAGCAGGTACAAACCAGTCAATGTGAACGACGACGGGATGTCGCTCGACGTTTCTCTGGAGGTGTTTAGGGGGGGAAAGGGCTTGCCCGTTGAGGTATGTAGGAAGTTTTTTCTTGAAAAGTAACGCCTCCTTATTTGGCTTTCGGTTTTCGATGTTCCCCTCTATAGGTGCCCACCTCTGGTGGCGAAAAAAAAAGTAATAAAAATAGCGAGAAAATAGCAGCGAACAGGGCAACAATGGAACAGGGTGGGTTGTGGACAGATGAACACGGACATAAAGCGCAACATTTTTTTGTTGATCTCATCTCAACCCAGTGCCATAATCTAGCCCGTTCGTAATCACGACAAGGCACAAGGAGTCTACACGTGGGTGCATACCACTCTGTCCACAGATAGAAGAACCGTTTTAATACTAATATTCAATCAAAACGATTCCTATATTTAGAAACACAATGGTACCTACCACGGGGGGGGCACGGTAATCAGGACCCATCACATACACAAAAAAAAAACATGTATTCCAGTAGTTTTACGGAGCATATTCGGTCCTAACTACCACGCTCCCCCGTGTCAGGATATATCATCTACAGATAGATTATCTACAGATAGATCATTCTACATCATAAACTGCGGTTATGCCACGTTGAGCAGGACCTGTACAGCAGTACAGATCATCCAAACCCAGGAAACACGCCCTGCTGTACATCATGCAGAGTATACGGCTCCCAACCGGCATACTCTAAATATTGAGCTGCGCAGATCATACAGACCAGGACTATATCTGCTCTGAAATATCTATTACGGGGGACCCTAGTAAATACCAGGTAGGACCAAATATTGTTATCACGGGGGAACACAGTAAGTAGGACCGAATATTGTCAGCAAAAACAGGTAAATGCATGGGTTTTTATGCGTACAGCAGTCGTAGGTCCTATTTACTATGGTCCTCCGTAAAAGTGAAAATAGGGAAACACATAGGTTTTAGAGTATAAATACAGTACGTCCTATTTCACCATGATCCTCCGTCATAAGTACTGCAGATCATGAAGCGGGAATCGAGAAACGGGTGAAATATTTGGACATGTATATACATACTTCGTATATACGGCGCCGAGCAAAACAACACATTTACACACTGGGCGGAAAAAAAAAACACACACACACACACACACAAACACACACCAAGCTGTGAGGCAGAGGACTTCGTCGAAACTCATCTATGCAAGCTGCGTGCTTTTGAACAATGATGCGATCGTTTGTGCCACGGGTTTTCCATGAAGCGTAGGGGGTGAAAGCTACCGACAGGGGTTTTCATGTGGGCAAGACAGACGCGGACGGCGACTGAGACTCCCGAAAAATCGCGCGTGCGTGCCTTGCGCACCTTAACCCCATTTTTGGGACGAACCACTTATAATTTGAGTGGTTCGTCCCGAAAACGGCAAAGCAGCACCAAACGGGAATATTAGTAGGAGGGTACGCCACCGTCACCGCCATGCGCAGATTTGCTCGGTTAGTGGGAGAGGACCCGTACAAGTACATATCGCGAAATGGAATGTTTATGTTCATGTCACGAAAAAAAAAAAAATCAAGGAAAAAAAAAAAGTCGCGGCCAGTTTTTTCACCGTTAACTGCCCGCGCTATACACCGTGGTCCGCTCTTGTTCTGTTATTTTTGCCAGCGACACAAAGGACGCGCTGGAGCCAAACACCGCGGGTACCATGGTTGTTTGCGCAGCGAAAAGCAGCAGCATAAATAACAAGAGTACAAAGAGCGGTATACACCGAACGTCGCTACTTATTTATGTCATTTTTGAGTGTTGTCTCCACAGCAGCGAACCGCTCTTTCCGCCCAACCACACCAGTAAACCCACGTGTCCGCCCTCAATACTCAATCGAGAGAGAATACAAATCATGATGGTCACAGTCTGTGAGGCAGAGAAAAATTGCACATGAAAACACGCACCTACAAAGCATTGATGGCATAGAGTAATAGTAATACCTGGAATAAACTTCATATACCGGCAATACGAGGTAATAAACGTATGATATCAATGACCAAGCTGCCAGTAATGTACCTGGTACACAACAGTCTATCAGCAGATCGGCATACTGGTGTAGTGCGGGGCGAAGCCGTCCGGTTCTGGTGAGAGTTGAGAACGGAATTCCATGAACGGAGAGAAAATAAAAACCCCCCGTCCATGAGTCCCTCCATCGTGCCGGTATGCTCCAGCCAAAAAAGGCACTAACGCCCCAACGGGTAGGGTGGACCGTAACTGGACCAAGTCCGGCGGGAAGGCCTCATAGCCTCGGTTTTTGTTGGTGGGTAAGCTCGCGCAAGTCCCACACTATCCGGAAGAGATGACTCTCCCGGGTAGCTATCTCCACCGCATCTGCCCCTCTCGGGGGTCGGGTCGGGTCAACGTGCCCAAACTCCAGTGGTAACTGCAGAGTCTGTTCTGATGTTGCAACGGGAGCTATGGGCTATATTGACACACGACACGAAATTGGAACGTAAGAGTGCGGTGAGCTTAAGGTATATTTTTACCAATCCGTCGGAGGATTAAAAAAAAAAAAAAAAAAAAAAAAAAAACATTGGCACTATGGCGGCAACCCGCACTATTCCCGCACACTGCCAAACTGGTGAATCCCATCTGTGCCAAGCGAATCCCCAGGCACTATACCGGGTAACCGTCACAAAGGAGGAACCACTACTGCTGTATAGGCAGTAAAACCGTTGCCATCAGGAATTAGGAGTGGGATGGAAGGGCGGTGTGCGCCTGCAACCGAACGGCCGGTTCTCGCCCTCCTGCTCCTGCTCCTGCTCCTGCTCCACTTCATGTGAAGTACACAACACAACTTGGGAGTTAAGAACTTCAGGCTGAGTTTTTGTTCGGAATTCAAGAAATCACAGCTACGAACTGGTAGCCATTTGCGCTCAGCGGGAAACGCCTACGTATATAAAAGCCTTTTAGGGCCTACGCTCAACGCTGACATCCCAAAAAGCCGCGAGCTTATTGCCAAAACAGGAGATTCTTCATTCCAGTCGCGTATGTAGTCTGTATGTCGTAATGACCCGCGATACCATGCAGGTAACGCTTGCTGGCAAAAATATTTCTGACTGAACGGGCCAGGAACTCTTCACAAGAATCATTGGAAACGTTTTCTTCGTGTCTTTTAGACCAATTATTATGGGAAATTATTTCTGAGCTCTCAGAACTGGGGTTTCAGGCCGAATATACGCGTTTTACTCGGCGGGAAAGCCAGAAACACCGATAGACTCCTCAAAATGCTCCCCGTGGTTTTTGGCGAGCTTTCAGGAACAATTTCCCATTCCTCCAGAGTCCTAATTTGAATTTTTGGAGCTGCCAATCACTTTTCTCTGGAGGGTCAGAAATAAGGCTGTTGGTCAGAACTGGGGCCAGAAATAGTGGATCTTCGAGGATTTTTGATGAAAAACCACGATGTCCTCTCTCAGAACTGGAAATATGGACGAACAGTCCTACGACGACTCTGGAGAAACGGAAAAGTGCTCGAGAAAGCTCTTGGAAAACTAAGGGGAGCATCCTGAGGAGTCTACCGGTGTTTTTGACAGTCCCGTTGAGTAAATCGCGGGTTTTCGGCCAAAAAAGCCAGTTCTGAGACCCCTTCAAAAATTTCCCATGATATCTTCTACATTATTATTATTATTATTATTATTATTATTATTATTATTATTATTATTATTATTATTATTATTATTATTATTATTACTATTATTATTGCTGCTATTTTTAATGCGGCGGATTGGTAACAAAAAAAGTAAAGCTTGAGCTCACCACACTTCCACGTCCACAATAATATTCGCTGTATACCCTACGAGCTACTGCTGTACGAACGTACATACAGCAGTAGGTCGTGAACTATTTCGCCTCGATTTAGTTTGTTTCGTCAGCTTTCGGGTTAAAAAAAAAGGGTACCACTCTGGTCGTAAATATAAGGACCGTTCATAAATTACCATCAAGACCAATCGGTCCTCACATTTCCGCCCAGACAGACTGGTGGAGAGCTCCTCCGGCGAGTAACCTCATAAAAGACTACTGCTGTACTACTGCTGTAGGAGCTGGCTACTCTTACCTACAGTGCGCGCCTCACGAGACTACCACTAACTGCTGCGGGCGGAAACGTAAAGTAAAGACCGCGGGGGAAAATAAATGCTGACACCATGCGTTTCTCACATTTCGGCCGCGTTTGGTATGATACAATGAATGCATGGATATATATATATATATACCTGGTGTATTATCAACTGTATACCCCAATTTGGGCGTGAAAATAAGGAACGACTATGACTCATATTAATGTAGAAATGGTGCTTATATTTCCGCACAGGTTGGTATATATACATATAAATACTAGTCATTACCGTATCACACTGGGTGATAAGATAACACACCCCCTGGGACGAATTTCAGACACGGCTTCCTCCAAAACATGGGGGGCACACACAACGGCAGTGGTGGCTTTGGAAATGTTTCGTCGAGAAGGTGTCGCGTATAGACGCATCGCTCGTCGTACTCAGTACGCCCTCCCCGTTGTCGAGAAACCCGGCTTTGAAAATCGTCCAAAGGGGGTGTGATACCTTATCACCCTAGTCTGATAGTGATATGATATACGGTGGTAGATGTACTATGCCCAGCAAGACGAGAACACTAAAGTGCACCAACACCTCACCGCTCTGTCTCGGAAATGTCAGGACCGTGTCGGTTGGAATGTAAGTACAACAACAAGTTTGTCCTTGCATTCATAAAAGGACAGAGTGGTTCCGGTACAAGCCTAAGTCCATACGTACAATATATTCCCTGGTACACTAACATGACGTTACTCGGACCTGCAAGCGTTGCTGCAGGTATGTCTGATGTACAGCAGAGGCTGCTACTGCTGCTTTCAGACTACCGTAGGTACCGTAAAAAAAAAACTAGAGTTTGCGCAGAGATGCGGTCGTTCTTGAGCGCCTGTTTTCTCGGCGATAACGGCATGACGGGTGCCAAAGATATTGTATTTTCGGAAGGCTCTATAGAGACCAGATATTTCCGAAAACATCTTGCTATTCGGTTTCGGAAAGCTGTAGACCAGATACATGCGAAAATACCTTGTTTGGTATAGGCAACCTTCTCGTTCGGGGAAAAACGATTGCACCCCTGTGCTACTCGTAACTCAATGCTCTTTGCGGTACATAAGCGGTATCATACATGGATACCAGGTAACAGCAGTGCAACAAAGTTCTCCGGGGAGTGATTTGAGAAATAAATGTAACAAAACCAGCGAGAGACCACAAATACTCAAACAATAAGGAGCTGCGTAGGCACCACAGGCATCGTAAATACTCCTACACGGCAACACACAGGAGGAGTTGAAGTACGTACAGTAGAAAGAAATACCGGTGGCAGGAAGCAGTAGGACCGCATCAAATCAGTGCGACTCGCGATGGGCCACAAGCCACAAGCCAAAAACCATGAATGAATTGGTGAGGTGGGCTAAATTTGAAGTTGAACCCTATGAGCAAAGCAGAGCAAGCGGATACTACTAGTACTACGGGGGACCATAGTAAATAGCACCAAATATTGGGAATAAAAATATGTAAATACATAAAGTTTTTGTGCGTACCGTAGGTCCTATTTACAATGGTCCCCCGTAATAATGAACTCAATAAGGGCGAAAACAAAAGGCTGACAAACTAATGCAGCATGCCAGAACAGAGCTTGCACAAAAAGGTTGACAAGTGCGCACATAAACCCTTCATTTCTAGATCAATTCCGAGAACATTCCCAGGCGTTTTTTTTTTTTGCTTTCGATTTTGATTTTCTTCCATCCCATATTTCACTACAGCACTATCTTCGCCCTATGATGCTTCTCCAGCGCCTCTTCTCTTGTGACTCAGACCCACAGGGTTACAAAGAGGCACGTCTGCCCCCCCCCCGCCCCGCGCTACTATCAATACTGCTGTGCACACCTTCATTCTTATCGAGAACAGAGTCCAGCATATTTTCCCCTCGTCCTTACACACGCGGCTAGGCGCTATCTGCCACGCCGTTTTTCTTGCGTAAGAAAAATCATGATGTCGGGAATCGAACTGAATAGTGACGAGATTAAACCACAAGTCCACCGGGGCGGCCGGTTGGGGTTATCGGGTGGGCTAGGGCTATGGCTAGGGTTGAAGTCTTGTAGTTTCTAGTGTCGCTATTTATTTTAGTGTCGCTATTTAGTCCGGCGTTTCCAGCTACCTCCGTCGGCACACTCTGTTTCAACATACCGTGTAACAAGAAGGAGAACAAGACAACACCCCCTCTCTGACGATACCGTAACAATGCGAGTAAACGCCCCCCCCCCCCCCCCCCCCCCCCCCCCCGAGGCACCGACTTTTTGACCTCGATATCTCCACGGCAAAGAGAACGTCAGTCCTGAAAAGGGTGGCGTGGGGCAGATCTCGTCGTGGGCTGTCCGAAAACGTGCCGTTCGGTACTGGTACCTTCTTTGTTTCGCAGTTATCGAGCTCGAAAAGTGGGTCGGGGGGGGGGGGGGGGGGGGGGGGGGGGGCGTTTACTAGCATTATTACGGGGGACCATAGTAAACAGGACCAATTATTGTTATGAATAGTAAAAATAGGGATATAAATACTTTTTCGTGTTTACCGTAGGCCCTAGTTACTATGGTCCCCTGCAATGGCACTATTACGGTTTCTAACCTCACTTTCTCGACTACCAGGAGAGCGCGAACGCCGAGCGGTGCGTCTGTGGAATACTCTCGCCGAGATATCTCCAAAGCCGCCATTTTCGCTCCGTGCGCCCCACTTGGCTTGGAAAAACGCAGGTCAGACATTCGTCCTATTAATAGAGGGGTGTGTGTCATCTTGCGTGTTTTGGGTAACGTGCGAACCAGCGTAGGTTCAATTCGTCGTATTAATAGCAGGTGTCATGCGAATTGGAAGAATGTAGACTGATGTCGGCTCCCCTTGACACCTCCGCCACCACCGCCACTGCCATCATAACTACTGCTGTAGTCGTTCCTCGTGCTTCCGTCAGGTCCTGCCTGCGATGAAGCACATACTGTCCCCAATGGCCGCTCAACACACTACAGCGTACATACTGTCTGCTTGTACGTACCTGCCACAATAATAGTGCAGCACAGCCGTACGTACGTAGTAGACTTGTGTCACGCTGTCACATTCATGCACAAAGCGGGCACTCAAATGTCCGAAAGCCTCGACGCGACGAGGCACACGCTCGACGTCCACACTGCCATCACGGGCAACCATAGTAGACAGGACCTACGCTACTCATAAAAATCTATATACCAGTATTTCCCTATTTTTACTCACAATATTTGGTCCTATGTTACTACTCGTATGGTCTCCCGTAATACTAAACAGCAGTCAGTACTGCCGCGCGTACGGGGTACATATGTGCGTACATCTCTATCTATGTGTATCTACACTGCATACGAGGAAAGCAGTCGAGCCTGCCTTTTCCTTCCCGAAAAGTAATTCCGAGAAGGTGCGCATTGCAGCTGACTGGCATCCCGTCCTATTAACACCACGAATTGGTGTAAATGGCACACATTGCATCCCCACAATTCACATTGGTGAGTGGTAAGTAACCTCTCATTGGCCAGGGCTGCGACTTCGCTGGACTTCTCGACGATATATACATACGTGGTACCTGGTAGTTATTTGATCGCCACTTTACTATAATAGTTGGCCGACGAAGCCAGCCACCTAACTGACTTCAGTCTACTATTAAGTTAATAGACAGCTATTAATAGAGCTATTAATATTTGGCTTCATTTTACAAACGAAAAAAATAGTTGAAAAAACAAAACGCCAACGGCGTTCGGCACTGCCACCGGCGGCAGCACCGGCAGCGGTACTGCTGTCGATGACGATGAGTTTTGATGCGCTACGCGTTGCACTGCAGTAGACCTGAGACCTCTCAGCTCTCTGAACCTAACCCCAAAGAAGCCTTCCAGAAGCAAGTGAAAACCCAAACAGTCGGTGCGACGGCGGTGCAACTACGGCAGCTAGCAGCAGTAAATACAATACCTGTACGTACGTACATATACATACCAGTATATATACATATATACATATATACTATAATAAAAGTGGCGTAGCGATGACAACATCGGCCACTGATTGGTTAGCTGATGATATGGTTGGTATCTGGAGATCGGTGATCGGCGATCAGTATTCAGACTGCCTGTACACCTGCATTGAAAATTAAAGAAAGGGGTGTACGATAGCTATTACGGGGGAATAGTGTACGAGTACGATGCAGTATAACACAATGGGCGCAGCGTACCTGCTAATTGACAGCAGTACAGCAGGAGTAACGCTTGTGCTGCTGAGCACCACACAACCACACTTAATATTAGCACCAGACGGTCGCTTCTTCTGGGTCCCAACAGCTAACGCTCTGCTTTGGCCGGAATAATAATGACCGTTTTAACTACAGTGTGAAGATTAAACGTTTATTATATGACCGGCCGCAGTGGTAACGTTGATTCTTCACTTTTCTAGCTGGTTTTGGGCGGTTTCTTCATTTATTTGACCCCAACGAAACGTTTTTTTTCCGAAGTCTGTTTTTGCGAACGCGCAGGGTTTGGGAGACGAGAAGGAAACAGCGAAACATACAGCAACTAAATAGGAAACAAACAATTGCCGCCCGCTGCTGCGCACTGCCCACAGCCAACAGCACCAGGAAGCGAAAAAGTACGCAAGAAACAACTCTGAAAGTACGACGTCGTCGAACGAAGCTCTACGAGCACTATTTATAGAGCACTTGTCTTTTCCCATCAATAGTTTTGACCACGTTGGCACCGAAGGGGTGGCGTTGGCGGTGGCTAATAGGTGGAGAGGAGGGGTGGAGAGGTGGAGAGCGTGAAAGGGTCACTCACGATGGAATATGGCAGGGCCAGACGCAGAGAGGCTTCCCGGAACACGGGGAAAAGATCCGCCGGCGACGAAACTTTTAAACCGACTCCTATAATTATACTGATAATAAAAAAATGGGTCAGTCGCAAGAAGAATTTATGCACTCGCTAACGTATACCACTCTGTTCCTACACATAATAAACGTTTGTATTCTAAAATTAAATAACAGTACGTTCCTTATATTAAGGTACATACTGGTACGTAACCCGCTGTATCCGAGAGATATACGCCGTAGCATATCTAAAAACGACGAGTCGTATACCGGTAATAACGGTATATAACCCGCATACTACTGTATGATACTATGGTACTATTAATACCATATAATACAGTACCTGGTAGTACTAATAATACTGCTGCTGTGTGCTTACGTGTACGTTTGTTGGTATGCTAACCCTGTTCTGGAATATAAAATAGAACGTATCACATTGCACCCCTGGAATGCTACGGATACGTACTCTTGTCTTGTTATAAGATACACTGGGAATAATGGGAGGGTGCTCCGAAACCTTGAGTCTGTATGTCTCAACATCATGAGCGCGGTCATATGTCGGCAGCCTCGCACGAGAGCGCGATAGGAGGGGGTATAACAAGATAGGGGTAGGGACCCAGCGGGAACCCTTCATGATAACTGATGACCGCTCTCGAGAAACAAAGAGCGGTTGGGTCGGGTCGACACAAGCATCAACACCATATTTTCGGATGGCCTTCATTTTCACAACATCCATTGTACAATATTCAATTTTTAACCTTGGTCTAGCTAATGCTCTTATTACGATTAATAGTAATATTGACTTGTGCGGAACGATATCCTACCGCGTCGTCGATCTTCATACAGATTACAAGAAGAATACAACTTCGTTTCGAACATATGAAACCCACATGTACGTGCGTAGGGGTCTACAACGGCATCTAATATTCATACTATGAACAATAATAGTCACAGACGATAGGCGTTCTTATCATGTATTTTTTACAGCTAGCAACCTCGCCGGTGCCTTTAATCAATTAATAGGCTTTTTTAGGTCCTCCTCCACCAACACCAAAAAACAGATTTAGGATAAATATACCAGCAAAAATTAGATTTCTAGTCATAGGATTTCCCATATATTTCCCAAGAACCAGGCCGGCCGCCGCCTGGACGACGGTGGCGCCTAAAAAGCTCAAATTCGTTCGACGCGCCGTGTTTTGGCTGGGGAGCAAAAGCGATATATTGGGTCTCCGTATGATTTAATAGAGCTATTACACTTACCAAGCACAGGATATGATACGTATTACGATATGATGATATAGATGATCGTACGTATCGGTGGTGCTGCGTATCAGTTACATTCGTAGGGGTGTACTGCCCTTCTTCGTTCATCGTAAACTCCGATACAGGGTCTCATCATATGTCATAGCAACCCCCTCCCCCCAACGACTTCACCGTCCATCCGCCACACTACTATTACGGAGGACCATAGTAAATAGGACCTGTGGTACACAAAAATATATATATATTCACCTATTTTTACTGAAATTATTTGGTCCTATTTACTATGGCCTCCCGTAATACTACTGCTTGTACAAGTATTTTATCGCGCGTTCGGGTCGGTAAGTTGTCCCAGAAGTTCCATTGCTTATTTTTTCGACCATGTACTCGTACATCAGTAGTACGAGCACGTCGCATTATGCGTATTTTAGACTGGCGATGATACAAAACAAACCTATTACACGTACGAATGATATAATACTTTGAATGAGGCGTACCAGGTACGGCGTATGATGTGTTAACATTATCTCTCACTCACGTACGTACATAAAACAATTTGATACGTACGTAGTGTTAGCTACGGAAAGAGAGGCCGGCAAAAATAAAGGTCCTTTCCGCTCAGTCTTTACTGATGTATGCTCAGACGTCCAGTGTTCGTTGCGTTGGTATCTGTTTTTGCCACACGGGGAGCGTACGAGTACAAGTACGACAGAACTACAGAAAAATACCTCGTACAAACTAACCGGAGCGCGTTATCGTCTTTCATGCGTATTATCGGTAACTCGGCTTACTGCTACGTACGCACACACGCATCAATGACAGGAGGAAAACACTATTAATAGCAGCAGTGAAAGTAGTGTTCGAACGAGCCACGTTCCTACTTCCAGAGAGACAAAGAGACCAAACAGCGAACAGGTCCAGCACACATCCACAGTACGAGTAAGCACATGCCGCTGCGCTGTCAAGACCAGACCATCCGTATTCTTCTTTCCCTAGCCTATAAATGAACAGCGGAGCCCGCCCGCCGGGAAGTGAAACTGCTGTAGCGCGTGTTGTAAGTTGTACGTAAAAAACACGCATCACGCATCAACGAATCCTTCCTCACGCTGCCCGATGGCCAGCAATGCGTACACTACAGACAGACAGGACATCAGCAGTTCTTCAAGACCACGTACATCAATATCAGACTACTGCTTCCCACAAGAAGTAATATTTCAGGAAAACGATCTAAAAAGAAAGGGCAGCGGGGTTGCCGTTGTTCTGTTGTGCTGGTGCTTGCAGACAGATGACAGGGGCAGATACAAGCAGTACAGCACAAGATGCTGCTTGTATATTATGAACATGACGAAAGCAATACCAGGTACCTGGTATATATTATCGTGCGATAGCACAGCACAGAAGCAGCAAACTCGAAACAAGTGCAGCCTATGCGTGCGTAAAGTGAGGAATGAATCGAAGGAGGGTATTGTACGTAAACATACGCAACACCCACCATAATCGAATACTGCTGAATTTACACGTGCACGCATACAGGATGCAGGGTTTGGCTTAAGAGGTACGATACGAGTGCATCTTAGGTGGTGCGTACTGGTGGGTGAACCAGTACCGGTACAAGTATGCAACAGGAAACATGAGGCAACGCTCGTCAAACTGGCACCTACTGGTTGTGTTTGATACTGATACAACGCATGAAATCAAATGGTACAATACCTGCAAGTGCTCGAAGTCGACGATGCGATCCGCTCGGTCCTCGTCCGCCGCTCGAGGGAAGGTGAGCGCTGCCTCGAACTGTCGGTCCCCGCGCACAGCATTGACCAGACGGTCATTGAGGTCCAGAAACACAGAAGCATCATGCTGTTCATTCGTCGTGTCGTACCCACAAACACACCGAAAAAAACAAAGGCGTGATCGACGAGGAGGGTCGGGGGAGAGATCAGCACCACCAGCACCACCAGCACCACCAGCAGAGGAGAGATCAGCTATTATGTCGGCCGTAACTTATTGTTGTCGATACCCTTCGCTTCCGCTTATTTTCGGTACGGATACATACATTTGTGTATAAAACTAGGCGGCAACATATAGGCCGAGGTCTATCTAATCTGTGGCATCACCGTAAACCTGAGCGATATTTGAAGACGCTTACCCTACACTCGTATCACAAGCACGCATTTTTTGCCGGGTGTTGCTGGGGTACACAACGGCGCGCCCGCCATCAGAAGCCGTCCCAATAGGCGGCGCATCGCGGCACCATGAATACGGACTCTTCTTTTTCAGGCTGGTCGCATTGGGATCAGATGGACAAAACAACAACGGCGTGCGTATGGAGATGACGCAACGAGCAGGGGCGAGCTGAAATCGCTGAAATGTTTGATGTCTTTGGTACACGCGGATATATTCTGATTTCAAAAAAATGGTTCGACGAGTACGAGTATCATTACGAACGAGGTACATACTAAAATTAGTACGAAACTCGTACATACACGAAACACGCACGAGTCGTGTGGCCCTGGTACTGCTTGTATGAACGATGTACCAGCTCGTCTCGCGAGTATCGTAAAAGTAAATGAACAACACAAAGGAAACCACGCCAATCGAGCAAACGGCTACATGTAGAGCAGAGGAGGTACATGAAGTTTGACCGCACCCCACCACCGCGCGCGCCGTCCTTCCCTGCGTACCTTGCGGCGAATCTGATTCCACCAGTCCGGGTGCGTGAGCTCAAGTAGGACGTCCAGGCAGTGAGAGACTTGTTCCGCCAGGGTGTGGATAAATTCTGGAGGCTGCTCCGCTTGGGTTCGGACTCGGGCTTGCAGCTGCCACAGGGGGTTCTTGAGGGCGGACAGTCGCTCCCCCAGGCGCGCGGACTGCCTCTCGTTGCCAAGGACGCGCCGAGAGAGAGACTGTCCGTCGGCTACCAGGAGCAGGAGTCGGTCAACGGGCCCCAGGTGCTGGTCCACCATGACCCCCTGAGTGTTATTATTATTGTGGTGGCCGTGCTGCTGCTGCTGCTGTTGGTAGCGGTCTGCGGACTCCGCCGCCGATGCAGTATTGTTTGTAATAGATGGAGGTACGCCCGTCGACTCCCGACTGCTGCTGGACGGGATGTCGAGGTCATCGAAATCGCCGGAGGGGCTTACGCCCCCGGCGGGCATCATCATCATGGTTGAGGGCGGCTGCGCGTTTCCGCTTCTTCCAGACGTATCGACGGCGCCACTGTTGTCGCTGTCGTCGCTTGTTCGGCCTGATGTCGCCCTGGCCTCATCAGCAGGAGAGTCAGGTTGGGAATCGTCTCGGGGAAATAGCAATGATTCTACAGGCTGCAGCAAAGAGAAAGGATTGGTCCATTTCGAATTCGGCCGCGGGGGAAGAAGGGTTCCCCCGGGCTTGCCCATGTTCTCTTTTTTCATAGCACCGTCTCAGTCTCAACGCAGGTGTAGCACCCACGGCTCGCTGATGATGCTGCTACAAAAGGCGCAAGCTCGGCTCGCAGCACGCAGACACGGAACGAGCACAGACCCACAGGCCACACCTGTTTTCATCTCTCCCAGGAGGAACTTCGCGGTGCTCCGCCGTAGCAATCCCCTTCCCCAAGGGGCCCCCACTCATATTCCGTCTGTCCGTTCCTTTCAAAATACGAACAAAACATGTCTTTTTTTCGATATTCGGTATCAAGCATGGTTGAAAAATTAATGGGGAAGATGCGAAATCTTTAGCTCTACAGAGGTGTACGGAAAATTCAAAATACGAAAAGATTTATGCTGCCACTTGTACAGGGGCCAGCATACGAGTATACTGGTACAACGATAATAAGCTGTTGCACTTGAACACCTGATGTTGGTATAGGCTCATTGACTGGCCACACGTCTGTTCTCTCGCGCAAGCTGTAGCTCACGAGGCTGCTGCAGTACTTGTGTGTTGTACATCCCTGTTCATTGGTTGTGGCAAGTATCTCATATCAATCTCTCGTGCATAAAACAATATGATACTCGTGTAGCTCATCAGATGGCCACCACGTGATTCTCGATTCTTGACTGCTTGCTCTGCTCCTCTCTCCTTGTCCTGTGCCTCCTACCTACAGCAGCAGTAGTAGTATATATTGTTCCTTTGGTTCAATCCTTGTTTCAGAAACCACACTAGCAACACACCAAACTAGATAAAATGTCATGCTGCTCGCTCGGCTGTCGATGCAACACTGGGTTCCCATGTTGACATATCTCCCCCGCCCCAACATGACCTTATTATCCCAGAGAGGATTGGGGTTGGGCGGTTGAGCCTATATACTCGTAGGCGTACCAGGTCCGAAGTATGGTCTGGTACTGCCTCAGTCGTTTTCAGGATCATTTTTTTTTGCAGTTCGCCGGTCCGCAGACCTGCACATTGGCCGATAGAAATTATCCCCCTTCCCCTGTATTTATGGCTTCGCGAACATTTACAACGCCTTTTGGTGCTCTCACAGCTGTAGGAACAAACAAGCAGCCTTCACCCGAGAGCGAGAACTACCTCTTCCTGAAGAATAATCGCCTAGCGATGGCGTCGAGATCTTCGACCGCTGGAGGAAGAAGCGGTCTCAACAGCACCGGAAGTCGGCTCGGGAGGGGCACCCATCGCCGTCTCTCTGGGTTAGACCAAACCGTACGAACCGATCGTGAGTGAGGGGAGATGGGAACATGGGTAGCCTCCGCGGGCTCGTGTCGACTGTTAACTATATCACTCGTTCCTCGGAGGTACGCGCTTGCGCATCCAGCTCGCTTTGGTCCATGGGCTTTGGTCAGTTCCCCCCCTATGAGTGCTGACGCCTCTCAATTCTCAATCAACGCTACATGGAGCGCAAAATGTGGCAGTTTGGTCATTTTTCAAAAAATTACTGCTGCTGTCATACACGAGCGTTGCTGTTTCTTTCTTTCTTGTTCAGTGTTTAGAGAGTAGTGCTCGAGGCTCCGGCGCCCAACGTATTCAAAGTGGAAGGCACGAGGGGGGTGGTGGCGTAACCAGAGAGGCCCCTGCTGGGCTCCGCGCCACGGTTCTCGATTTACGGAAGCGTTGGTAATGTTATTTGCTCTTCGCGCGCAAATGAATGCCACATCCTTTGGCACACCACATCAGAGATTTCAAAGTAGACAATAGAGAGCAATAGAGAGGAGAGAAGAAACAGAAACAGGGCATGCAGTTGCGTGGTGCTCGTGTCACTTCGTTGCGTGGTTGCTTGCTCGCCCGTCCGCTCATCTACAACGAGGGGGCTCGGGGGCAACGGTTTCCGGTGCGATACGAACGCAAAATACGGCACTGCACCTAACTCGACAATGATACTGACTGTAACTGGTAAGTGCTGCTGCTGTGCAGACGCAGACTATATTTACTGCTGTATTGATGTAAGCTGGTGTGGACTCCACAACTCGTACTTGTACCGACTCACCGACTCCCAGGACCCAGGGTCTAGGATACCATCGACCAAAATACTGCTGTACATGAGCATTACAGAGAATATTACTATAATATTAATATTACGGGGGTCTCTATGGTATACATAAAAACCTATATATACCTATTTTTACCAACACAATTTGGTCCCGTTAACTATGGACCCCCCCGTAATAGTATGCCGCTGTTCTAATAAGAGAGGTGCGCTCTGTCAACCGACGCGTGAGCGCGCTGCAAAACGACGAGTCGTGTCAGGCGACGCGGGTGTTGCAGAACTATTTGCGTTATGTTTCGGACACTGAATCACTGCGATGGAGCCAACTTCCCCTGACCGAGCAGCCCAGTTGATGCGTGTCGTGCGGCCGACGTTGCATACTCACAGGCACCAGAAATACTCTGGACAACAAGAGTATTGGTTAGGGTCCATATTAATGAGGAAGAAAGAAATCCAAATAAGGAAAAAAAAATCCACTTTGGATTTCATTTCATTTTTTAGGCCGTTTCCTATGCGGTTCGATTTCGAGCTTCAGATTTTTATTTTTCGATCTCAAAAATGAATGACCCTGCTTATGCAGTCCAAATATGCAAAATCCGACCGGAAAAAATTCGATTTGAGAATCCGATGACCAAGTCGTCGGATTTTGGGCATCAGATTTTCAAATCGAAAAGTGGCATGCTCTTTAAATTCAAGATGTTATCCACGACAGCAAACAGCAGCAGTTCGATCGATGAGTTGGATGGTGATACAGCTGCTGTATAGCGACGTTGCTTCGCGCCTGACGCGCGGACGGCGCGTCCCTCCGTGGCCAGACTAGAGTCGGCTGGCGCGGGCTCGGGCCTAGAGACCAAGAGAAGCGCACTCGGCACGCGCCTCTCCGTGGGTGGTTACGTACTCGTAGACTACACTGCTGTACAGCAGCAGCAATCGGTCACAAAATGAAACACAAAATACCAACACAGGTTGACTCTAGCGCACTCGCCACGTCTCTTCGCTGCCAGACCAGAGGCAGTCAGCGTGGGCTCGGACGCTTGGGTTCTACGCGCCGGGCAGCGCACCCAGCGCGTCTCTTCGCGGCGCCAAACCACAATAACAGCAGTTGGTCTCGGCGTTTGCTCGAATCTCTACACGCACAATAAATCTGATTTTTCCGCATAGATAGACTCTTTCGATTTGCCAAGTTCATATCTGAAAATGCCATCGGGTCAAAATCTGAAGCTCAAAAATCGAACCGCATAGGAAACGGCCTTAAAGACGTGTTTTGAGTCCTATCGAGGAACGGCGTATTGTTTTGTGTAAGCTGGGAGTAGGGCAATATCGCAGGAAGGTTTCGAAACCCGCTCGGCAATTGAAGTGCGCGTGCTGCAGTGGAAGCTGCTGCTGCCGCTTTGGCTGCTGCTCTCGCCGATTGCGGTGGTGGTTCCTCTACAGCACCTGCTGCGCTGTGGCTGCTGCTGCTGCCGCTGCGGCCCTTGTTGATGCTGCTGCTGATGCTGCTGCTGTGGCGCCCTGGTGCGCCGGCGATCGTCCCGGACCGTGAAGATGATACGGATTGGGCGTCGGCAAATGAGGGTGTCGTGTGTTTGGATCCGTGGTCGCCGGCGGCGAGGTCCGCGACGTTCTCGGTCTGCGGTGTCTGTTGTGTGCTGCAAGACAGACGCCGAACCCGCGTTACCATCGGTGGCATGCCTTCCGTCGTCGGTACCAACTCCCCAAATTGGATTATAATTTCAAAGCGAAGGAAGGTCCCAGGGCCTTCTTGCTTTTATTTACCAAATCCAATTTGCTGAAATCAAAATCCTACTCTTTGGTGGTAGTACGTTTAATAGACCAATGGAATGCAAGTTAGATTTCACACTTTTGTGGTTTGGATTGATTACTTTCCCGTTAATATGGGCACTTACGTCTTACGTACGACTCATGTATTTTTTTGTCGTTCCCCTCCTCTCAATACTATACATGTAGACTCAGCAGTATACCCTCTGCGGTCACATAATATACACCGGTACTAGGTTGCAGAACCACAGGTACCCACGGGCGCCCGAAAAAAAATGCCTGACCAACACTTCCCTGGTTATACGATTACGACGATGCACAATAATGAATACACCCCCCACACCCACGCGCGGGCCGAACCCCCCCCTCCCGACATATCGCCATAGACACTAATGTGGTAGGTGCACTGCCCGTTCAGACATGTACAACGAAATCTGTCTCGACGTTTTCGAGCATCAGTTTCATCTGAGGTGAGGTATTAGGCCCTCCAACGGCGGTTGAAAGAGAATGTTCGCGATCGTGTTCCAGAGATGTCGCACGGCGTTCGTGGGGGAGGGGATGGATGATAACTATCCCCTACTCAGCGTCTCACTCGATCTTAGTACGAGTATGGCTTCCCCCCCTCCCCCCCTTGCCGGAGGGCCGAATCGGAAAAAAACGGAGTGTTGGTCACTGTTTTTTTTTCTGGGCGCCCTTGAGCTACCTATAATAGTACAGGAGCATTACCGTTGTACCCGTATACAGCAGTGACGGTGGTGCGCACGTCGATGGTCCCTTTGCCTTGGGTTGGGTTTGGTTTTCGGCACCGTCCTTCCGACATATGAGTACCAGCGCTGACCAGTTCGTTACCAGGCACGTTCTTGTGGATTATCGCCGCCGCGCCGTACCGTACCCGTTAGGTGTTTCGTACGAAACCTATTAATATTACTGCTGTACGAGTACCTGGTACTCGACACGTTCAATAGCCAAGGCCCACGGACGGTGTCGAGGCGCGAGGGCGACGATCGCACCGGAAGGAGACGTGTGGTATTCACCCTGTCGTATCCTTTTGTAGCCTCTTGTATGTTACCATTTTGGACCCAGGTATGTCGACAATCACAACGAGGAGTGCGGTCATCTCGTCCGTATATTAACACTCGTAAGAATGCGATTGCTGCGGGCGCGCAGCAGTACGAGTAGGACTTGCTGTAGGAGTATCACACGATCATGCTGGGCCCGTGTCGTGTCGTGCACCTCCTTGACGTGTAACCCTGGCACTGATATCAACACCCCCTATGAGCCATCAGCCCCCGTTTCTTCGTGTGAAAAATCCTGCAATCATCGGTTGGTTTCATCAGTTTTCCTAGGAGTAATATTACCAGCTACCTAGGACCCGGTGTTCAAGAAGGATAGCATCGTACCAAACCCATCGGTATTATTAATAGCTACCTGTACGCACGTTTATAGAAAAATGACGCCTGGTTATTTCTGGAATAGTACTCGTTCGTAGGAGAGAGGGGCGAGATGCAAGATTTTTGCCAGGTATCAGATGCGTACATATCGGATGGCGGTTGTGAAGGTTTGCAGAGTTAATATAAAACGATGGATACTCGTGCAACTAATCAGCAGCAGCTTTGTTTGTGTCAGTATTGTGGTTGTTGTTGTTGTTTCTCACATTAACTCATCACCAAGATCCAGTCCAAAGTCGCAACTCAGGCGCAAACATTAATCTCCGTACAGCAGTTCGTACGTATAAATGCATACCTGGTACAGCAGTACAGCAGTACAGGTACCTGATCCGTACGTGACGATTTTGGTTGCATGTCGATAATGATGTGTCATACAGTCAAATCACTGCAGTGGTGTTATCATATGCCAGCAATTAGTTCCAAATATCAAGCGGTGGGGTGTGCATCGATCGTGGCATCGCTGCGTCCGGCCCCCGATTTTTTTGTCTGCTGAAGCGTGTCGGTTCAACCCTCTGCCAATACGAATATATGACTTGATGTTTGGGTAATGAACCGAACCATTGGCCGCGAACACCGCCGTCTTTTTCGTCTCGCGAGTGCAGGGACAACAGCGGCAGCAGCTGCAGTCAGTAACTTATCATTTTGTCCGAATATGTCGGCCGATTCCACAAACTCTTGCTATTCACGAGCCTCAGCCACCCATGCAATATAGGGAGACTGTAAGATTGAGAAGCAGCAGTCGGTAATTCCTCTGCCGACTCCACAAATTATTTGTGACTTTGGCTTGACTCACGAGCCTCAGCCACCCACGCAATAGAGAGACTTGAGAACCAGCAGTCGATAGTTCGTCCGAATTTTCCCACCGACTCCACAGACGTGTGTGCCTTAACTAACGTGCCTCACCCACCCGCGCAATAGGAAGGCTTCGAGGGAATGCCTGAACTCACGAGCCCACCCACCCACCCACCCACCCACCCACCCACCCACCCAAAGCAATAGGAAGACTTGAAGGGCATGTCAGCCGTCGCCTATTTGGCTTGTGTTCCGGTGGCTCTGCACTCGATACGGCACGGTACAGCAGTAATACGGCACAGCAGGTAGTATACCGGTATACGGTTGCCGCTTGGAACGTAACGCAAAGTCTTTCTTCTTAATGTTGAAGCGCGATGCGCCTCATGGAAAATATGAGGTGCAGTCGAACTGCAGCATCGCCACAGCAGCAGCAGCTATGGCAGCGGCGGCGGCGCTGAGCTACCCTCCACAGGCCGGCAAGGCATCCACCGCTTACGGGTTGTTTTTGTTCTTGATTGCGCCCGCGCGAGGTGGAAAAGACGGAGCTGCTTATTTTCGCCTCATGCTCTATAGACTATACCGAGTGCTTATGCGTTCGTGACGGCCACTACTATCTTCGGGTAACCGCGACAACCCAATCTTAGTCGTCTGCCGCCGAATTGAACAAATTAATAGTACAATATATATATATATATATATATTTCATGCCATTTCTCATCATCGCCCTCCTTGCCCCTGCTCCCTCCTATTGATATATTAATATAATAGCCGTAACTCAGGTGTGGGGTCACTAAGTAGGCCCTTCTCCCCCCTCCCAACTACGGTGCGTGCCTTGCACTTTTATCCCGAAAGAGAGTTGAGCACTTTCGTTCCCTTGTCCACTCGCGTCGAATCGTGCCTATCCACGCTGCAAAAGGCGGTCTCGGCAGTTGGTGTCATTCGATAATAAAAATCTCCATACGGAGGCTCAAACCCTCGAGCTCAACCATGGTACAGTAGTATTCGAGGTTACCGGTATCCACTATTTCGCCGGGGACCATAGTAAATAGGTCCAAATGTTGTCAGTGAAAGTAGGTGAATATATAGGTTTTTGTGTGTACCGTAGGTCCTATTTACTATGGTCCCCCGTAGTAGACCAGTGTGTGTCAACCCTTTTTTTAGGACTGCAGTCCCGTGTTGGGGACAAATTACTTAGCTTTTGACTGGTTTGTCCCCAACACGGGACTGCAGTTTGCCCTTCAAGGGTCGACCGTTCGGCGGCGTGAAAGGAAATGCTTGCTACTGCTGTGTTGTACGAGTGCGATACAAATCGTACGACAGGGCTCATAGCCTCGACAAATCACCCCCCCCCCCCCCATCCCTAGTATATATAGGTTGGGTTGGCGTCGGTTGACGACGACACTATTAATAGTTGTAAAACATGCCGCTCACTTCTTGAGCTAGACAACCAGGGTAGCGCTTCTTTTTTTTTTTCTTTTTTTCTTTTTTTTTGGCGGTCGGTCACAGCTGGTGGTCGAGTTGGAGATCATTTGCGCGGAGTGAAGAACCTTTCTCCGCTCAAGGGGAATGACCGTATCACGTAGTGTTTATGATAGGGCGCCCAACAGGCAGTTACATACGTAGTACTCCCATTGCTGTCTCTGGAAGTGTCCACACCAGAAATTAAAATAAGTTCATTGACGCTGGCATCCATATGCAAGAAAATCCGCCTCAAAAGCGGCTCTTGGTAGGATGCAGCTCACCCTTCATGCGACTCGCCGGACACCTCACGGCGCTTCGCGCTTGGTGCAAGCAATGTCCGCCTGGTCGGTGAAAACCCGACATGCTCCGTCCCGGCATTGTAGGGATGCGAGGGTCTACGGTCATATACGACTGCGGCCATGCATGAGATCGAATACATTTCTCCCATCCAGTACACCCCCCCCTGTCCTGTTCACCACCGGCTGTAGCTGATCACAGCCCACCCCCTCTCCTCCTTCCCCTGCTTTTCGAGCGCGGATGGCAAGCCTAAAAACGACCGAGAAAAACCAAACCAAACCAATACAAAACCAGAAAAACAAAAGAAAGAACAGAAAGAACAGAAAGACAATAATTCTGAAACAAGTTTCATGCTACGAGTATGTGCCTCTGGTTTTACTATTGCGGGGGACCATAGTAAATAGGAACAAATATTGTTAGTAAAAACAGGGAAATATATAGGTTTTTATGTATACCAAAGGTCCTATTAACTATGGACCCCCGCAATAGCGAATGCTTGTAAAACACAAGCGCAAAACAAAACCGAGATTCCCATCGCGTCGCTATGCGTCTCATCGTGTCCGCCCTAACGCCGATCAAACTGCTGTTCGTTCAGCAGGCGGTTCTCCACAGCTGTCGTCCTCCAGCGCGAGCCGGAGCGCCGCCGCCTTGTTGCATGCCTTCCCGATCGACCCCGAGATGGAGCGCACGTTTCGAGGCCGGGGCGCGGCTGTCACCGGGGTCTCGTACTCGCCGGACATGAAGCACCTCGTGTCCTCGGCGGAAGATAACTGTCTCATGCTCTGGAACTTCCGGGCGCAACTGCGGGTGAGCGGGCTTGCTACAAGCTACACTAATCTGGGCTTCAATATAAGCACCGTTTATTCATCAATATGAGAACCAACCGGTCTTTACATTTACGCCCGAAGTGATAGTTGCCAGCGAGGGGGTCGAGGTGGGGGCAGAGCGGAGGTGCGGGTGGGAGGAGGGTGGGGGGGGGGTTGACGCGGCACTGCTGGGGGTAGGATGGTGGGGCCTGAGGGGGAGGGGGGGGGGGGGTTTGTGTACTCGATAGGAGAGATGTACTCTATCTCATGCATGGCCGTAGTCGTATGACCATAAACCCTCGCATCCCTACAATGCCGGGACGGAGCATGTCGGGTTTTCACCGACCAGGCACAGACATTGCTTGCACCAAGCGCGAAGCGCCGTGAGGTGTCCGGCGAGTCGCATGAAGGGTGAGCTGCATCCTACTAAGAACCGCTTGTGAGGCGGACTTGCATATGGATGACAGCTTCAATGAGTTAATTTTAATTTCAGGTGTAGCCACTTCCAGAGACAGCAATGGGAGTACTATGTAACTGCCTCTTGGGTGCCTTACCTTGAACACTACGTGATACGATAAATTCCCTTGTTCGGAGTAAAGGTTCTTTACCTCGCACAAATGATCTAACTCGACGACCAGCTGTGGCGAAAATAATTTTTAAAAAAACTGTACCCTGGTTGTCTAGTTCACGTAGTGAGCGGCATGTTTCAAAGTGTCGTTGCCAACCGACGCCAACCCAGCCTATATAATATAGGCGGGAAAGGGTTATTTTTTTTTGTTGACGTTGCGTCGACTAGTGGGAGAAATATTGACCATTGTACCGTCCGCGGTGCACCCCCTCTCCCCACTCGAGGGTCTTGGCCAATCTTGCTCCGAGTCGCTCGTGGGTAATAAGAAGGGGGTGGGGGGGGGGGGGGGGGGGGGGCGTACTCGTACTCATTTGTAGCTTGCCTTGGTCACATTGACCGTTGACCGCGCGTCCCTTTCGAGACGGAGCACCGCCAAGAGAGGAGGAGCAAGTAATTAGAGGGGTGGGTGCGTTGCGTCTTTTGCAGCAGATGTCGGCGACGGCAAATGTGCACGCGGGAAAATCGATGCGTGCTCGGTGTATGCCATGCCACTCGGTCCCCAAGTTACAAGGATGTTTTCTGTACGTCAAGATTTAACGCAAAAATTGTCGGTTTATTCCGGGTACAGAGCGGTGCCCTCGCAATACGATATACCTCGAACTTACCGCTTGACCCGTCTGCAGTTCTACAGTAGTAGAGTTCTATGCATTTGTTACGAGGCTCTATGCATTTGTTACGAGGTGCCAGATATACGTAGGTGGGTCACCAGGTAAGCGCAAGTCAACTAGTCTGTGAGTGAAAGCCAAGTATACTGATGTCGCGAACTGGGCACAAGGCAGTATCTGCCGGGAACACTGGGTCTACGGCAGGGACTAAAAACGGCTGGCTTGCGCGACTTGACCCCAACCCGTGGTACCACGCTGCGCCGCGCAGCAGTGCCGCAGCCGCGGCAGCTGTTTAACTGTCGCAGTCGCATGTAGAGTGATCTCTATTGCTGCTAAATATCTGACCCCCCTTCCCCCCCCCCCCTATATTATATACCTGGTATATATATATAGGTTGGGTTGGCGTCGGTTGGCGACGACGCTGTAAACACGCCTCTCACTGCGTGAGCTAGACAGCCAAGGTACCGTTTTTTTTTTTTTTTTTTTTTTTTTTTTTTTTTGGCGGTTACCACAGCTGGCGCTCAAATTAGATCACTTTTGTGCGGGGAGAACCTTCACTCCGCTCGAAGGGGGTGGTCGTATCACGTAGTGTGTAGATGGTGAGGCACCCGCGAGGCAGTTTCATAGTAAACCCATTGCTGTCTCTGGAAGTGGCCACACCAGAAATTAATTCAATTCATTGATGCTGTCATCCGTACCAGGTATGCAAGAAAATCCGCCTCAAAAGCGGCTCTTAGTAGGATGCAGCTCACCCTTCATGCGACTCGCCCAACACCTCACGGCGTTTCGCGCTTGGTGCAAGCAATGTCTGCCTGGTCGGTGAAAACCCGACGTGCCCCGTCCCGGCATTGTAGGGATGCGAGGGTCTATGGTCATATGACTACGGCCATGCACGATAAATAACCCCCCCCCCCCCCCCCCCCCCCCTCCCCCCCCCCCCCGCCGCAGCTGTTCAGCTGTAGCAGTCATATGTTTAGGTACTTCTACTGCTGCCAAGTACCTCACGCCCCCCTCATCAGCCGCCTCCTTCGCCGCTCCTTCGCCGCCGCTACTGTCGCCGCCCCCAATCCCCCCTTCCCCGACAACCGCCTCCACCGCCCCCCCCCCCTCCCGCCCCTCCCCATCTACCACCGCCCCGACCGCCGCTGCTACCGTTGTCGCCGCCGCCACTGCCGCGATTTTGAACACATTTTTTTTTGTTTTATTATGTTTGAAAAAAAACTGGCCCGGCCTAAAGGCGCTGAGGTTCAAGGGTCACTCGGCGACCGTCCACCACGCGGAGTTCTCCCCCGACGGCTCGCTTGTTGCGTCGGCGTCGCGGGACCGAACGGTGCGGCTTTGGTCGCCGTCGGCTAGGGGGGGCTCGACGGTCCTCAAGGGGCACATGGGGGGGGTCCGGCACGCCTCCTTTTCGAGGAACGGGAGATTGTTAATCACGGCCTCCGAGGACAAGACGGTCAAGGTGAGGAGGAGGAGGAGGAGGAGGGGGGGGGGGGGCGCTGTGGCTATAGGTGGGAAGGACGTAGGGTGCGGGTAAGGTGTGAGAAAAAAAGGGGAGTGAAGGAGGAGGGGAGGTGAGGGAGGGGGAAGGGGGAGAAGGGGGGTAGGGGAGGGGGGGGGGGGGGGGGGGGGGGGGTACTCGTTTATTGCTTGCCTTAGCCATTCAACCGTTGACCATGCATCCCTGATGAGACGGAGAACCGGGAGGAGAAAGGAGGGGAGAAAAGGAAAACGGGGGAGAGGGGGTTTGGTGCGGGCGGGTGGGTGGACGGGCGGGGAAGGAAGAGACAGGAAGAGGGCAGGTGGTGAGCTCTCCTTGCTTTGCTGGCTCTGTGTACTATTACGAGGGAGCATACAGTAGTAAATGGGACCAAATGTTGTTAGTATTAATAGGGAAATATAAAGGTTTTTGTGTGTACCGTAGGTCCTATTTACTATGGCCCTCCGTACTATGTGTGCTTGCTTTGTTCTGGTGGCGCCAGGCTTTCGCTCAGCGCTGTTTGGAAGGTGCGTCGGGCATCGCTTCCTCGGGCTGGGCATCGGGGCTGCGATCGTTTGTTTTTTTCCGCCGTAGTGGCAGTGCTGGAATGGAATGACCTTTCCTGTGGAACACAATCTGGAGGAAGTATCAGAAAGGGGTAGGGGGAGGGTGGACCGTGCCGTGGTGCTGGGGCGAGCCTGTTTGAGATTGTTTGAGCGTGCTTGAGCTTTGCTTGCGTGCTTGTGTTTGAGCGTGCTTGAGCTTTGCTTGCGTGCTTGCGTGCTTGCGTGCTTGCGTGCTTGCGTGCTTGCGTGCTTGCGTGCTTGCGTGCTTGCGTGCTTGCGTGCTTGCGTGCTTGCGTGCTTGCGTGCTTGCGTGCTTGCGTGCTTGCGTGCTTGCGTGCTTGCGTGCTTGCGTGCTTGCGTGCTTGCGTGCTTGCGTGCTTGCGTGCTTGCGTGCTTGCGTGCTTGCGTGCTTGCGTGCTTGCGTGCTTGCGTGCTTGCGTGCTTGCGTGCTTGCGTGCTTGCGTGCTTGCGTGCTTGCGTGCTTGCGTGCTTGCGTTGCGTGCTTGCGTGCTTGCGTGCTTGCGTGCTTGCGTGCTTGCGTGCTTGCGTGCTTGCGTGCTTGCGTGCTTGCGTGCTTGCGTGCTTGCGTGCTTGCGTGCTTGCGTGCTTGCGTGCTTGCGTGCTTGCGTGCTTGCGTGCTTGCGTGCTTGCGTGCTTGCGTGCTTGCGTGCTTGCGTGCTTGCGTGCTTGCGTGCTTGCGTGCTTGCGTGCTTGCGTGCTTGCGTGCTTGCGTGCTTGCGTGCTTGCGTGCTTGCGTGCTTGCGTGCTTGCGTGCTTGCGTGCTTGCGTGCTTGCGTGCTTGCGTGCTTGCTTGCTTGCTTGCTTGCTTGGCTTGCTTGCTTGCTTGCTTGCTTGCTTGCTTGCTTGCTTGCTTGCTTGCTTGCTTGCTTGCTTGCTTGCTTGCTTGCTTGCTTGCTTGCTTGCTCTTGATTGCTTCACCCTTAAGGGATCACAGTATACCTGGTATGTTATGGTACTACTGTGCTCATGGTAAACATCACGTTAGTATCCATTGTTTTGCCCTCAATGGGTTCGATGCTGCCGCGCAGTGGCTCACTCACTCGCTCACCTCCCCCCCCCCCCGCCCCCCTCCCCCCCGTTAAATGTCCATGCCTGCGAAACCCGTAACGCCTCTTTATTGCAGGTGTGGTCGCTCCCCTCCCAGAAGTTCGTTTGCACCCTGACGGGGCACAACAACTGGGTACGCTGCGCTACGTTTAGGTGTGTATCTGCCGGGCGATGGGAGGAGGAAGGGGAGAGGGGGGAGGGGTTTCCTGGGCTCGTAATACTGTAATACGGCTTGTGTTTTTTTGTGCTCATTGGTGTCGTACGTTTTATTTTGATGGGCACCTTACCGGATCCAAGTGGCCAAGCAGTTGGTCCTGCAGAGGGTTTTCCCCCATTGTAATTCTGGGGTACTGCTGTACCAGGTATGACGAAGCCAAAAAGATGGAGAAAAAAAAGTTTTGGGAAATGAAGAAATAATGACCAAGATGGATTGATGCCGGGCAATCTCCGTCGAGAGGAGGAATCATTCCGCAGACCCGATTTGTGTGCTAAACCAAAGCACTAGCGAACGCTTACCCCAGTATGACATTACTGTAGTTTGTCGTATATATGATACTTGGTCGATATTGTGCGAGCAAACGACTTTTTATAGTCGCCTTCATTCACCTACAAACCTATTATACCGTGCGTATTCATTCAGTGGCTCTTGCCCCCCCCCATGCCTGGTCGGTGAAAACCCGACATGCTCCGTCCCGGCAATGTAGGGATGCGAGGGTCTATGGTCATACGACTACGGTCATGCATGAGATCGAGTACATCTCTCCTATCGAGTACACCTCCCCCCCCCTCCTCCTATGAATAGCTGATCCCCCTATGCGAAACCGCCCACTTTCTATGAACTCCCCGGTTGTGCTTGCCCTCGCGCGCAGCCCCGACTCTCGGTTGGCCACTTCCTGCGGAGACGACAAGACGGTGCGGCTTTGGGACGTTCAGACCCAGGACTGCCTCCACTCGTTCTTCGACCACGATGGGTCGGTGGGGCAGGCTCGGTTCCACCCGGACGGGACTTGCCTGGCGGCCTGCTCGACGGACCGAACGATTAAGGTCGGTGGCAGTCACAGATTATGTCGGCTTTTACCACGTGAAAACAAGTCAACGTGCCGATTGACGGTACTTTGATAGTGTTGACCCGTCAAGGTCTCTTTGCACTCAACATGCTTGTTTGTAGTGGCGGTCAAAATGTCGATTGACGGGTCTATTGCTAGCTTTGATCTGTCAAGGCCTGTTTTCACGTCACATACTCGTATAAACGCCGAACCGAACGATCGATCAAGGTCGGCGGCAGTCAAAATGTCGGTTGACGAATCTAGCAATAGGTTTGACCTGTCAAACCTGTCAAGGCCTCTTTTAGACCTATCCCTTCTAGGACTGCTGTCCCGTTTGGGCACAAACTAACCTAAAATTAAGCGTGATTTGTTCTCAAAACGGACTGCAGCCCTAAAAGCGTTAATACACACTTCCTCGGACCGAACGACCAAGGTCAGCGGCGGCGGCGAAGCATGATTTCGGTTGGCGGTCTACCATTGTTTTCGGACTCGTCAAAGCATAACTGAGACTTGTATATGTAAACTGCGAAGGACCGAACGATCGAGATTGGTGGCAGTCAACATATCCGAATCCGATTCGGTTTACACACTACCAGAATTAATCTGTTAACCCCTCCGGGACCTGGAGATAGCGACAGGCACTACGTATGGTAGCTTTGGTGTTCCCAACCGTCTACGGGGAGCGTGAGCGCCGAGCGTTACGGATAGGGTCATGTCGCGTCCGTGCGCTACGACTCCTTGGATTGTAACTCGTACACTGCTGTCTATTATCCCCCATTCCATTCGCACGGTGGTCCTTTTTTGCTGCAGTCGTGTCTTTTAGCCGTCTCCAAGAGGGTCAAGGGCTTTGTCCCGTGAAGGTGTCTTTATACCTGTATATATTACGGGGATACATAGTAAATAGAACCAAATATTGTTAGTAAAAATAGGGAAACATGTAGGTTTTTGTGTGTACCGTAGGTCCTATTTACTACGGTCCCCCGTAATACGACGGACCGAACGGTCAAGGCCGGTGATGTTAAAAAAAATGTCGGTTGACGGTCTGCGAATAGTCTTGACCGGTCAAGACCTCTTTATACGTACAGTAGTATAATAAGTACGACGGGCCGAACGATCAAGGCGAGTGGCAGCGAAAAATCTCGGGGCTGCCGGACTGTAGTTTTGACCCGTCAAGGCAGGCCTCTTTAAACTCTACTTATACGTACCACCGTTGTAGTTGTGTTGCAAGGCGTTCCTTGACAGTTGTCCGAAAGGCAAGAGTGCGATCTATCGTTGACCCGTCAAGATTTAAGTAGGCTTCATATGCTACTTTATTGTGGGGAGTTCGTTGAAGGCTGTCCCGTCAAGGAGTTGACGGCTGTCCGTCAAGGGGTTGACGGCTGTCCGTCAGGGGGGAAAAGAGCCATCAAGTGACATATTTGGTGGCAGTAGCAAAGGTGACGGCAGGGACAATGGAAACGGTAGTGTCGATGGCATTTTGATGGAGTCGTGAATATTTTGGGTGCTGAGAATTACGTCTTGAGGTTTGAGCATGTATGGGGGCGTTTCCCGCCAGGGAGGTACTCTAGGATTCCGCGAACCGATTAATTTTTCCCGAGTAAATTCGCGTGGATTGGCGAACGTGGACGAACATGTTACGAGTGACGGGCTTTCTTTGTTACTCTTTAATAGTGCTAGATTTAAGTTTTGGGCTTCGCGTTGCGAGTTTTGAGTGTGGAGTGTCAAGTCTTGAGTTTTGGGTCTTCCGCTATCCGTCAGAACTATGCCCCCTCACCCTCCCCCCCTCTCGGGGTTCCGTGAAGCGGTGGTTCCGATCGGCTGGCGTCGCGTGGTACTCTTCTTGCGTACGCCGGGTTGGGCCTTTTCTGACTCCTCGTCTGGTCTCATATTTTTCTTACAGCAAGTCTTTCTCGTCTCGTCTCTCTTCTCTGTCTTTCTGCTTCCTTTTCTTTCGGTGGGTATATAGGTCTGGGATTCCCGGTCTCACCAGCTGCTCCAGCATTACCCCGCCCACGACGGCGAGGTTACTGCGATAAGCTTCCACGAGTCCGGAAATTTCCTGCTCTCGTCTTCTACCGACGCCAGCCTCAAAGTAAGGCGTGGGGCTGCCTTGACAGCAAAGATGCTTGGGGACCGGTCTTTTTCGGACGCGTCAAAGCCGTCTCTTTTGGCAGGAATATATAGTAGTTTTGGTGGAGGCACGGTCAGTCAAGGGGCCTAACTGCGGTATCCTAGCATATTTTCTTGACAGGACAGGGGTGTACATGTGTGTGTTTCCGATACGGTAGATGTGGTGGTGGCGGCGGCTGCAAGAATATCTTTAGCCTTTGTACGTATGTACGGGACTTACACCCAGACTTCAAAAAGTAGTAGCAAATTCCAAATCGAGTTCAACGTTGCGCTCAAACTCAACCCAGCAGCTCAAACCCAATGATTCGAATTCACTAGACAAGCTGAAACCCAGCAGCTCAGACTCAAAAACCAAAGCCTCAGCCCCTACACAGCCTAACCCAACCCAACTCAACCCAACCCGGGTGTCGCGCACGCGGCTCCAGGTATGGGACCTGCGCGAGGGGCGGCTGTTGTACACCCTCAAGGGCCACACGGGCGCGGTCACCGCGTGCGCTTTCAGCGCCGACGGCACCCGCTTCGCCTCGGGGGGGGTAGACGGAGTGGTCATGTCGTGGAGGAGTCATCTCGACAACCGACTCGGAGGCGGGGGGGGGGGAAGGGAGCGGGGGCGGCAGCCCCGGAGTGTCGTCGTCTGCGGCGGTGCTTTTGGACGAGAAGATGGAGGCAATGGGCGTCGGCGGCCGGGCGGGGAGGGGAGCGGGGAAGGGCATGAGGGCAGGGGCAAGGGTGGGAGGGGGAGCGGGGGTGGGGGCGGGAGTAAGAGCGGGGACGGGAAGGCGCACGGCTCTCGGTGTCCGGACGATGAACGCACGGTGAGAAATAACCTCGTTGCGGTTTGGTTCGGAGGGGGGGGGGGGCGTTGTTGCTGTGCTTATCGTGGTAGGTGTTGTTCTTGGTGTTGTCAGCGTTGACATTGCTGCTGCTGCTGCTGCTGCTGCTGCTGTGTTATTGCGTTTTTTTTTTGCGGATGGGTCGCGGTGGTTTGGGTTGTGGTTGCGGCGTCGCCGCGGGGACGAGAGAGAGGAATGATGTGCGGACAGGCCGCCCGCCGGGAGGAAATATCGGACCCATTAACTTGATATTCTGTGGAGTGGTTCACAGTCAAACAGTAGTAGTAGTAGTAGTACCGTAGACAATCATAGCATTTCGGTGGGAGGCCCGCCGCAGGTGGTGGTGGTCATCAGGGCTGTTGACGGGTCGGGTCAAACCTCGCGGGTCGGCTCGGGTCGGGTAAGGGTGACCCGACCCGATCCGTAAGAGTTTGAAAATCTCCTGACCCGACCCGACGCGATCCGGCCCGGCCCGGCCCGGCCCATGATATTAAAAAAATTCCCTGACCCGACACTGCTGTAATACCTTTAGGAGCGCTGGGTCGGCTGGCTGTTATTTTGGCTGGGTCTTGCGGCGCGTGTTGCCGTCCTCTTTGGGAAAGCGGGGTGTTCGGGGGGGGGGGGGGGCGTCGGTGAGGTATTCTAGGTTCCGGCAGTCATATGCGATTCGGGGCGCGGGAGAGAAGCGGACGGTGGTGGAAGTGCGCCCTTCCCCCCCCCCCCCGCTCCCCCTCCTCGCCTGCTGCGGCAAGTACGTGGCCTCTTCAATTTTCAAGACGTCCCCCCGATGTATGTGGGCTGCCCCTGCCCGCTTGCACTCCCGGTGTGTGGATGTCGCCGGTCAGGGTTTGCTTTACAAAGATGACCGCAAGGAAGAGGAGGAGGCCGGGGGGAGCGGGGGGGGGGCAGGGGATGTCACCGATCGGCGTTTGTTTTTACAGGGGTTGCTGCAAGAAACGGGCTTGAGGATAGGATGGGGGTGGGGTTGGGGGGTACCGGGGTGTTTGTGCCTCGGCGTTCAGCGCCAGCCCAGCTCGTGTTTGTGTTGCTTTGTTCGTTTTGTTCCGTCGCGTCGTGTCTATCGTTTGTTCTTTCCTACGTTCGGTCGTTTTTACTTTGTTGTTTCCCCTGCTCTGTCCCTTGTTCTATTCCCATGCATGCCCCTGCCCGTGGCCCTTTGTAGAGCCTCAGCTCCGGCCTGGTCGACCTCGCGGCACCCCAGGACCTCGTCCGGCGGTGGTGGCGGCGGTGGTGGCGTGGTGAAGCGGCGAGAGGCGTCGATGGGAGAAGGACGGGGCGTGGGGGAGAGCGGCGGCAGTGGCGGCGGCGCTTCGTGCCGTCGATCTCTGGGCGCGTCGTCTCGGCTGCCGGCGCCCGCCGCAGGGGGGGGGGCATTCGGGTAAGCGTTCGCTTTAGTGTTTTCAACTCTGGACGTGAACATAATAATCCTTAGAGTGTAAATGTTAAGAAAAGTGGTCCTTACATTTTCGGCCAGAGTGCTTGCTACCTGGTACGTATGATGTACTGGTACGTACGAGTCTGTAGGAGTTTTTTTCTTGCTTCCTCCTTCTGTAAATTGCCTGGTGCGCCGTTGCAAGCTTGAGAGCGAAACGGGGGGAGCGTCGACCTGTATATCCCCTCTATGACGAACGAAGATGGTGGCAGGAAATGGCGGCAGAGAGGAGCATCGTCAGTGGTGACGCCACTTTCAGAGCTCCCATACTGAAGCTAGTACAGAAAGATAATACAATAAGGAGGCGTGCTTCGATAGGGGTAGCAGCTGCCTTTTCTTATTGAGACTCCTCTCACTTAAGGAGCTTTGTAGCTCATCTCACTTTTCATTTTTTGTCTGAGGTGTACGATTGTTTTGGGTTGCTGTGTACAATAGTACTGTCTTGTGTTACAGCGGTATATGTGTGTATTATTTTTTCGTTTTTTTTTTTTTGCTTTTTCACCTCGTCCTCCGAGGCGATTGAGTCGTTGCAGCCTGTGACCACAGACTGCATCATGGCGATGAGTTAATGTGAGAAGAAGAAAAACAATAACAACATAGCTCCACCTAAAAATTGGCTTTGAGAAGAAAGGAAATGTGTGATGATTACCAACAACAACAACAACAACAACAACATCGCTCACCCAGAAATTTTCTCCGAGAAGAAAGGAAGTGTATGATTATTACGACAACACGATGAAAACTAAAAAACGTGGCCTCTGGAAAAAAAAGGACTACGTTGTATATACAACTCAAGCGATACTCCCGACGATTTGGGTAGTGTCCTTCGTTGAGCCCCCCCCCCCCCCCCCCCCCCCCGTCTATCATAACTATTTTGGCCCACAGGTGGTACATTCCTCTCGCAGCACGCGTCACGGGTGTAAACTGTAGACCTGTGATTCAGTCGGTAGGATTTCACGACTATATATCATAAGTCACTAATCGGTAGTGCCGTCAAGCAACTGTTTTATTTTCGCTTTGGTCGGCAGGTCTTAGCCGATGGACAGCCGACTTGCCGAAAGCGAGCTAATTCAGCGCGGCTCCCCGGTCGAGGGGGCCCCACCCATAAACGAAAAAAAATGTGTCCCCACATTCAACAGTCCTTCCTACATGTATGGAAACCCAGTAAGAAGTCGGGCAATCGGCACCTCCGGGAAACGACTAAACTATTTCGGGGGACCATAGTAAATACCTGGTAGGACCTAAGGTGCGAACACAAAAACCTATATATATTTCCCTATTTTTACCAACACTATTTGGTCCTATTTACTATGGCCCCCCCTAATAGTGTGATCCGACTACTGTAGTTACTATTAAATAGTTTGAGACTTGAGTGGCGCCGATTCAACAGCTCTACAGGCTGGGCTGGCCGTTTAATCGCTTCTGTACTCGTCCGGCGATTTTTGAACCATTCGGAAATATTACGACTCACGGTTGTTGATGTTAATAGTGTGTTCCTGAGTCTGCAAGCGCATTTGCCCTCGTTGGAGTTTCAGAAATCCCGAGTTGGTTTCGTCGAGAAGAAAACGTGGAAAAAAATAACACCGGGTATTACGGAGGGCCATAGAAAATAGCACCTACGGTACACACAAAAACCTACATATTTCCCTATTTTTACTAACAGCATGTGGTCCCATTTACTATGATGGTCCCCCGTAATAAAACCATTCCTTTAGTTGAACGAGATACCAGGTATATATATATATATATATATATATATATATATACCTGGTATAGTCGACATTAGATTCTTCCAGGGTATCAGGTATATACAAAAGTCTGAAACCCCTGTCTTGCCGACTTCGCTCAAGATCGGTGTGCGTCTTGCTTGAGACACAACGAAATGACCGATATCCTCGCCATCGCCTAATTCGTCGTCTCCTCCATCAGGGGAGTATGGCGTGGGTACGATCTCCTATACAAAGTGAAGATACTCCGAAGAGAAGCACGAAACGCTCGATTCTCAGTCCAGGTTTACACGTTTTTGGCCCGGAATGCTAATGTTTGTACGTCTTTTACTTATAATGTGCAACCCGAAGGGATTTGATTGATTGATTGCCACACCTTTCGCTTTTTTTTTCGTTCAATTTTCGGTCAGTTGTGCCCGAAGCCATCCGTCGTGTTTTTCTGGAGTACGCCTATTGCGGGGGACCATAGTTAGTAGGACCTACGGTACACACGAAAAAACTATATATTTACCTATTTTTACTAACAATATTTGGTCCTGTTTACTATGGACCCCCCGTAATAGTTCACTGAAAAAAAAAAAAAAAAAAAAAAAAACAAAACAAAACAAAAAGGTACAGCAGCAGTGACCAAGCCCTTCGGAAGACCACTGTATGATACATACAATAAAGCACGTGTCAAGTTTTCAGCTCAAAATTCGAAGAAGACAAAAAAAAACGGGACTGAGAAAAGTGCCTGACCGATTGAAAGATAGGTGTGTTGGCCAGCCCAGCTCGGACTAAAACTCCCCCGTCTCCTGGTATCTTTGCTGACGGACACCGATAAGACAAACGATACCAGGTATTTACAATATCTCCCCTGTCCCCTGCCATGTGTCACGAACAGGCGCAGCGAGCATCAGCAGCAGCAGCAGCATTTTGCGGTGGAGGACATGGAAGTCGCGGCGGAAGTGGTTGAGCGAGGCGGACACCTGTCAGAACGCGGGGGAAATGCGGCGGGGGGGGGGGGGAGGGGCAACAGCGGCGGCGGCGGCGGCGGCAACGGCGAGACGGGCGGCGGGGTCCAGGACGGGTTGGGACGCCGTCGGAAGCGTGGACTACGGTGGCGAGTGGAGGGCAGAAAGAAGCGCGGCGGACGGCAACGCGACTGCTGCTGCTGCTGCTGCTGCTGCTGCTGCTGCTGCTGCTGCTGCTACTGGTGCTAGTGTCGGAAATGGCGTGGGGGGAGACATGGCTGCCACCTTGGCCGACGAAGGTTTCGGGTACGGGGTACTGTCTGGGATGGGGGCTGGCGCCGAGGCCCCCGGCGCGATCGGTGAAGGTTGGACTCGACGATGGGGGAAAGGAGGGGCGGAGGGGGGGAGGGCTGGTGCTGGCAGTGGGGCGGGTGGGGCTGGGGGGGTCGATCGTCGAGCCCTGCCGGAGGCGCTGGCTGGCACGCTGGATCACATCGTGGGGCAACTGGATATGCTGACGCGAACAGTGGGAGTGTTGGAGAAGCGGCTTACGTTGGCGGAGGACCGGATTCAGCAAGGGGGGGGGGGGGGGGTGCGAGGGAGGGGGACGGCGGGGGGCGGGGGTCTGAATCTGTCTGTCTCGTCTGGTAGAGATTAGTTTTCTGGCTCTTTGAGCGTTATGTGGTTGGTTGGTTCGGTTGACTTATTTGGTGGTCTGCTGGCTGGCTGCTGTCGTGTGTGTGTTTTTTTTTTTTGTTTTGTTCTATTTTTTGTCGATCTTTCCTGCCGCTCGTTGATGATCTGACCGTTACCGGTACACTCTTGTCATCCTTATCTGATCGCTGCTTACAAAAGTCAGGGGTGGTGCTTCGATTGGAGGAGAGGGTGTTTTTGTTGTGCTCTCTTTCATCCTGAGTGTGTTGGCGGTGTTGGTTCGCGACTTCCTTCCCGCCCGACGGACGATACACGCGTATTTTGGCGGCGAGGCTACCGTATGACTATGCGAGATGGCGCACCCGTCTGGGATGGAGTGCACAGCCGATTTTCTCCAAAGTATATACCTCGAGGAAGGGAGGGAGGGAGGGAGGGAGGGAGGGCGCACACGACGAGAATGGCCGTTTATGGGAAGATGATTCACACCCCGGGACGAATCATCGATTCCCACAGCAGTTCATGAGATCTAGACCTTCCGAGGCAGGTATATTCCCAATCCCGTAAGGTTTTAGCTCGTGTCGCCGGTGGGACCCGTGTGTTGCGCATGATCTAGCTAGCGCCATGTTTTCATGCGTTGGTACCTGTGCTACACAGATCCTGCACAACCCCTCACAATGGCAAGCGAGGAAGTAGATGATCTGCAGATAGATCATGATCTATCTGTCGATGATCTGCCCGAGCTATTAGTAAGAATTTTTTTTCGTCGGGGGGGGGGGGGGGGGGGGGTTCCATGGACGTGTCGCTCGGCGTTTGCCCCCACCCCTCCGGTTGTCGGAAAAATCAGTAGTGAATTCCGTGCGGAGGGGTTGTGTTGCCTTGTGAGTGTTGCCAGGGGTGTGGTTAGCAGTCAGTCGTGGTCCGCTGTGTTGGTGGCCGATTGGTGCTGTATACCGTACCGCCCCCACCCCCCCCCCCCCCCCCCCCCCCCTCTCCCCCTCTGCCCATGCTGGGTCGGCGCACCTGTGTGTGGCGAGCTGTCGGTCTGTGGTTGCCGCCGCCTGCGCCGCCGCTGGTGCTGCTATTGCCGCCGATGATGCTATCGTTGCTGTACTGCTGATATTGTTTTCACTATGTACTGCTGTAGATGATGGAGAAGAAGGGGGGGGGGGGGGGGGGAGGTATACTGGGAAACAGCCACAGACGGCGGGTAATCCTTGTCCTCGACGGTTTTCTTCTCCCTTCGTTTTTTTTTGTTTTGTTTTTGTGACCGATCAAATCAAGCTCTTATCTCTTCGTGTGTGCTGTCCGGCCTCAGTCCCGATCACGCCGCGGCACCACAGCAGTTTCGATCTTCTATCGTAGTCTCTCGGCCTTGATTTGACGAGAATGGATGGATAACGCCTCTCGGGGGATGCCCGTGAAAGCGGGGTTCGGGGTCGGGGACGGGTGCAGTTGGTTCGACGATTTGGGGGGGAGGGGTGTTATAGCAAGTGGCGCGTAATGCCCTCTATCGTTGTCTCTCGGCTCTGATTTGACGAGAATGGGTGGATAATAACGCCTCGGGCGGGATAATTAGGGGAGCGGGGACAGGGGATGGGCGCAGTCGGTTCGGCGATTAGGGGGGGGGGGGGGGGGGGGGGGGGGGGGGGGGGGGGGTAGTCGATATCATGCATGGCCGTAAGGGTCGACGTGCTCGTTATGGTAGATGACGCTGAATCCTCTTTTATTACCACCCCACCCCCGTTGATGAACAGCTTGGTACTAGAAGTGTGACATACTGAGTTTTTTTTCGTACCGTATATAACGGGGGGTGAGTATCGGGAGGGACACCATGGTTGACGACGCCATTCGTGCTTCGATGGTCGATATACGAAACGCTCAGGGGGCGGCTTGTGAAAAGGCAAGGGGAGGGGATGGGGGAGGGGGGCAGATTTACCGTAGTGCAGGCGGGGAGGGGGGGGGGGGGGGGGGGGGGGGTACTCGATAGCATGCATGGCCGTAGTCGCATGCATGACCATAGACCCTCGCATCCCTACAATGCCGGGAGGCAGCACGTTGGGTTGCGCGCGCGGGGGCGGGGGGAGGGGTCCAATATATTTTTTTTCGTCGACGTTGCCCTTCGCGTCGTACGTGCGTGCGTGCCGTCCGTCTTCCCGCGGCCCTTCTGCCGTGGTGATCGTGGTGGCGACGGTAGTGTTGCTGGTGGTTCTGGTGACTCGGGGCGGGGAACGTGTTTAGTCACGGGCAGTGTAGATAAGGTTCGTGTATTGGCATGTGCTTGCTGTAGTCGTGTGGGAAGTGGAGGGTTTATTCGATCGCGCCGAAAAATCGCGTTGGTGCCGTCGTTGGTTCTGTACGCGCTAACCGCGCTGTCTCAAATGAAATGAACTGAAATTGACCGAATCTATCTGCACCGTCGGGCGTTTTTCGTTTTTTTTTTTTTTTTATTTGGTTCGTACAAATATTTTCTGTTTTTTTTACGAAAAGTGTTTTATCTGGTGTCTGCCCTTTTTGAAAAAAAAAAACTAGTACCTGGTGTACGAGTAGTACCGTAGATGGCTATTAATAGTACCAGGTACATCAGTAGTACAGTAGCTCTCTTTGGAATCCAGAGGGGCAGGTTGGCAGTATAAAAGTAAGCGACGAATAATGCTACAGCGGCGGATACTGCGTGGTTATGCAGGGGGTGTGATACGAATTGCTGTCCGAGTTACCGTGCAAGGAGTCGTACGGCATGGGGGGTCAACATGATCCTTTGTACCCGTGTATGCTTCTGGGCGCTCACGCTGATCGTATATGCTGTAGACGGATGAGACACCTGCCAGGGGTAAGAGTTATTTTTTTTATTATTATTATTATTATTATTATTATTATTATTATTATTATTATAATTATTATTACTATTATTGTTAGTGTTATTTTATTTGCCTTCCGATAATGTGCAGGGCATTGTTATCCATTCAGAACGAAAATTCTATATGATCATTGTGTTTGGGTCGCGACCACCAAAAAACAGTTCGCATCAACCGGAGGGGTTAACGTTCTTGTTTCGGTTTTGCAGGCCTGTGATGCGGCGGGCCTCGATATATATGTACAGTAGTACGTAGAAAAGTGCACCTAATATAATACAGCTGTAGGATTTTCTGGTGTTGTGACACTCGCTTGAGGAGAGCTCTACATGATAGACCCCTCGCACCCAAACCCTGACTGACCTCGAGAGAACTGAAAGTAAGTGCAGATCCGATGAGCAATGCCATCCATTGCTTAGGGTAGTTATAGTTATCTGGAAGAAATAGTGAAAAGACGCAACCGATATCCCAGTGACATTCGGTACATAAATCCTCAGTCTATTGGGCTGAAGAGCCCGGTCATTCAGAAGAATGATTATTGACCCGGGCAGCATCCAGGGGAGCCGCTGGCCTATATCTTTGACAAGGAATTACGTATAGAATACGCGCGTTCGGCTTATTATACAACTTGTAAGATTCAGTAAAAATGGGGCATAGACGAGACGTATTACGCAGCTTGCAAAGTTGAGTATCAACTATTTAATCAGTCGAACTCACAGCAGCTGACGTATTTCATAATTTTAAAAAAAATGCTTTGGCCGAAATAAAAGTAAAAATTCAAAGTCACAGGAGGGGTAGATTACGTGTATTTTCAAAAAAAAAAAATTAAGCGATGTCATCCCAGTGACATTGGGTAAATCCTCAGTCTATTGGGCCCAAGAGCCCGGTCATTCAGAAATACGGTAAAAATGGAATATAGACGAGACGTATTACTAACGCAGCTTGCAAAGTTGAGTATCAACTATTTAATCAGTCGAACTCACAGCTGACGTATTTCAAAAATTATAAAAAAATACTTTGGCCGAAAAGTGCTACTACTACTATACTACTACTGTACTACTATTAATAGCACTATACTATTACGGAGGACCATAGTTAATAGGACCTACGGTACACACAAACACCCATATATTTCCATATTTTTACTAAGAATATTTGGTCTTATTTACTATGGACCCCCGTAATACTATACCAGGTACGTACGTGCGTGGCCCTATCGCGTATCGCACAGCAAAGCGTCGCCCCTACTCCAGGACTGCCTCGCTTTTGGCACCCCGAGACACCGACCGAAACAACAATAACAATAATAATAATAATGGTAACTCTAGACTACTATTACGGGGAACCATAGTTAATAGGACCTATGGTACACATAAAAACCTATACATTTACCTAGTTTTACTAACAAAATTTGGTCCTGTTAACTATGGACCACCGTAATACTATTACGGGGGACCATAGTAAATGGGATCAAATTTTGTTGGTAAAAATAGGGAAATATATAGGTTTTTGTGTGTACCGTAGGTGCTATTTACTATGGTCCTCCGTAATATACTACGATTATTATTGTAGCGTTGTCAACCGTCTACTGTAGGAGCAGCAGCAGCGTGAGGGCCACGAAGTAGTACGGGTTTTGTGATGGTGTCCTGTGCCGCGCCCGCGTGCCGTATCATGTGTAGGACTCCTTTATTGCATTGTGCTTCGGACACCAACAACTTATATATCACCCCCCTATAGACATCCAGGGTACCGATTTATTTATTTATTTTTTATTTATTTTTTTTCGGCGGTCGCCCACAGCTGGTCGTCGAGTTAGATCATTCGTGCAAGGTAAAGAACCTTCACCCTGCACGAGGGAATTGATCGTATCACGTAGTGTTCAAGGTAAGGCACCCAAGAGGCAGTTACATACTATTACTCCCATTGCTGTCTCTGGAAGTGGCTACGCCTGAAATTAGACTAGCTCATTGAGGCTGTCATCCATATGCAAGTCCGCCTCACAAGCGGTTCTTAGTAGGATGCAGCTCACCCTTCATGCGACTCGCCTGACACCTCACGGCGCTTCGCGCTTGGTGCAAGCAATGTCTGATGTGCCTGGTCGGTGAAAACCCGACATGCTCCGTCCCGGCATTGTAGGGATGCGAGGGTCTATGGTCATACGACTACGGCCATGCATGAGATCGAGTACATCTCTCCTATCGAGTACACAACCCCCCCCCCCCCCACCCCTCTCATGCAGGGTAGGGGCCGACGTTAGAGTATAATCGACACTTTGTGCCAATTTTCCCCTCCCCTCTGAAGCGCCAAGTAGAGTTTAATATTAAACACTGGTGCGGGTTTAGATTAGCTCAACCCCCTTTCTTCGAAGCGCGAAAAGATATACCAGGTATATATATACCTGGTAGCTACCAACAGACAGACCCGACACAACGACAGCCTTTTCTTCTTCGGTCTGTGTTTTCGACAGCGTCAACGCCCAGCAGCAGCAGCAGTAGTACAGCAGCAGCAGGTAGAGGGGGACATCTTGCGCCCCCGTGCCGTAGAGGACTCCCTTGCGTTGGCCACCAATTTGCACCACTCCCCATGGTCAAGCAGTGGCCGTAGCTATTAATAGTCGTATAGCTGTATCATCACGGTGGACCATAGTAAATAGGACCAAATATTATGACTAAAAACAGGTAAATATGTGGGTTTTTGTGTGTACCGTAGGTCCTCTTTACTATGGTCCCCCGTAATAGTCACTTTTCACCCCCGATTTTTTTTCATCCCTCTAAAAAGTTCCAAGACGATTCATGGGTTAGCTCAACCTTCTCCCAACGAGCGTGGGACCTACTACTGTTATGGTACTGTGTACTGCTTTGAGTGAGGCCGAAAGGCAGGTGATTATACCTGGGTTCAGGTGTGGGTATCGTATTTTTTTGTAGTGCTTGGGAGAGGTGTATCTTGGATGGAAAACCAGGGGTTTTCCCCGCGAGGCGCGAGCCTTATATATATTCCTTGCTGTTCAGTCAGTCTCTTCTTGTCGTGCTCGAAAGGAACTAGTAAAGCTGCTCTCCTTCTATCTCTAAGCAAGCGTTCCACACACGTGAGTACCAACGAGTACTGGCCTGCTCAATAGGCAAACCTGACAAGGGATACAGAGTGTCCCGACCTCGAACTTGACACTGCGCCAGTATTATTATGATTTATTATTATTACAGGGGACCATAGTAAATAGGACCTACGGTACACACAAAAACCGATATGTTTTCCTTTTTTTTTTTCCTTACAATATTTTGTCCTATTTACTATGGTCCCCCGTAATGTCATGCTTGCCTTCCGACAATATGGCGTAGACGATGCCGTTCCTACATAAACCGAATATCCTTCCGTAAATCAGTAGTATCATACATATGATACCACTCGGGGCCGAACATTCGAGGGTTTTGTTTAATTAAACCTGGCTATGGAGGCCAAACCGTCCTTATATTTCCGTCCGGAGTGGTCGCCGACGGTGGTATATATGCTCGTAGCATAGAGAGAGAGAGCTTAAAATGTCTCTCGTCTATCTTCATACACTGGAAAAGGGATTATGGCCCCAACATTTTTTTTCTTTGTGATTTGGTCACATACATACATACATGTTTTGTTTTACACACAGCGGATAAATCAGATCATATCAGATCAGATCAGATCAGGTCCATCCCTATATTTCACGATCTAGATCTTTGGGGACATTAAATTTTACATATAAAAAGGTACGCACGAGTAGTCAAACTCACAATCAATCGTTCGATACACCCATGGAGAGGACCATCTGCCGGAGCGGTCTATCGGGTGGCGTTCAGGTCGTCATGTATTCGTACTCGTGGGTTCGAATCCCACGGTGGTCAAAGCACTTTTTTTTTTCAGTTTTCCAGGAAGTTCGATGCACGAACGAGTTCTCCACGAAAGGCTCACACCTCGCTCAGTCGGTCACATCATATGTGGCGTGGGCCAGCTAATAACAGGCGTCTGATACAAAAAGAACGGCCGCTGTTGTGTAGAAAGTAGACGGCAACAAATAAAATATCGGAGCACTCTCCGATGGCAAGAGAATGATGGATGGGTGGGTGGGTGGGTGGGGGGGGGGGGGCTGTTGTTGCATACATACAAGTTCTTTAATAATTTATTTCCGGAATTTGTTGTTGTTTGTTGTTTTTTCTTCACACTAAACCGTTCTTTCTACCCATCGACATCCAGCACAACCAGTGTCCGTGCAGATTCTTCAATCCTAGAGAGTTCTGTGGTCACTAAACTACGCCGTATAGAGATACTACGTTGCCAGAGATACTACGTTGCCACGACTGCAATGCAATGCCATGTCATCATCACAAGCCTTTACTGCGTACGACATTCACGACACACACATTCCATTAAATACACAGAGAGAAACGAAACGAAATAAAGAGAAAAAAAAAACAACAACAAAGAAGACAAGTCGAACGAGAAAAAGAAACAAGAAAAAATATATATATATATATATTTATTTGATCCGCATGGGCTGCTATTATTAATAGTAGATCAATGCTTGCCTGGTGGGACCTGTAAAAAAGACACGGCTTCACCTCTATACAGCCTTTATTAGAGATACGTCCTATTACGGGGGTCCATAGTTAACGGGACCAAATTTTGTTAGTAAAAATATGTAAATATATAGGTTTCTATGTATACCATAGGTCCTGTTAACTATGTACCCCCGTAATAGCCACCATTACGGGGTACCATAGTAAACAGGACCAAATATTGTTAGTAAAAAATAGCGAAGCATGGTAGGTTTTTTTGTGTGTACGTCGGTCCTATTTAATATGCCCCCCCGTACTATTACAGGGGTCCATAGTTAATGGGACCCATTTTTGCTAGTAAAAATAGGAACATATATAGGTTTTTATGTATACCATAGGTCCTATTAACTATGGACCCCCCGAAATAGGCGAACAGTAAGCAAGAAGCGCCACATTATCCCTCCCGTTCGGGAGCAGTTGTAGCAGAACCAGCGTATCGTGGTGAGGGAAGTGGAATACAGGAACTGGCTCGGAAGGCAGCTTCTCTTGTTCAGGAAACTTCTTGCTGTCGTTGTCGTGTTAGTCCCGTTTAGTGTTATTCCCGTGTGTCATGAGAGAGCAGGGGGCAGTTTGAGAGGGATTCGATGGGGGCTTGATTCAAGGCATCGAGCCCGCTCTGCTCTCTTCCGCTAACCCGCCAGACGGGCAAGCGCACTTGCCCGAGGAACTTTCCTCGGACGCTGGTCTACTCTTCTCCTAACGGCACTCCTGACCAAAGGAGTAGATAAATCCTAGGATGCTTCTGTTGTCTACCAACCCAAGTCTACGGGGTGTCCTGTTCTTTAAGGGAGCTCTGTCCTAGGAACATTCCTTGTGTCCTTACGAAAGCCTTAATACTACTGGATGTCTTACCTACCGAGAGAAACTTCAGAGCCCCAGGAATACTCTTAAGGTAGTCAGGGCTTTGGTTCTAGTTTACCAAAGGGAACTTCAGAGCCCCAGGAATACTCTTAGGGTATTCAGGGCTTTGACACTACGAGGCTATCTCGTAACCACTTCTATAGACCGATGCTATTTCATATCACACAGCGCTGACTAAAGGGATTGCTACCCCTTGATTATATCCTACGTCCCGACCTAACGGTCAGTGGACCCCGGATAGTGCTTTCATTAGAGATATACCCTATCCACTTTGCCAGCAGTCAGCGCTGACTGTTAGCTCGGTGGTTATAGAGTGTATCTCCAATACCCTTCTATATACCGGAAAGCGTAAGCAAACGCGTCTGATCGAAAGCTGTCTGTCCCTCCCCCACTTCAGAAGCTCACACAACCTAAACCCCCCTACACCTACGCATGTTTTTCTTTCCAAGCTCTCCCTAACGGTTCAAGCCCATTCCATACCGCGCGCAGAGGAAATCGATGCACCGATGACACGCACACAACAAGCGTCTCACCCCAACGTCGCAGAGGTGGCCGGGACCTCCCCCCCCCCCCGACTACACAATGTGGGCGTAAGAACATCCGTCCTTGTGGACATATTGAACAACATACTGTAGCTATTACGGGGGGCTAATAGGACCTATGGTATACACAAAAATCTATATATTTACCTACTTTTACTAACAATATTTGGTCCTATTTACCATGGACCCCCGTAATAGCAAACCTCACAAGGTGTCGACAACCTCTCCAATTCGGTACGCCGAATTCGGTACGCCGAATGGTGTGCCGCATTTTTTAATGCCTCCACAAGGGATATATTTTACGCCCACATTGTGTGAGGGGGGCCATATTGTGCAGGGGGGAGAGGAGTCCCGATCACCTACTTACTGCCTGTGTTCCGGCTTATTCGGTGCCCCGTGCCTAGACCTAAACAGGCAACCCACCCGAACTCCCCTCGATCGTCTGTTCTTTCATCATCGCAATGCACGTTTTCTTCTGATGCACAGAGAGATCTCTATTGCTAGTAATATGATCACCCGCATCTATCTTCACCCGGTCGAAGTATTAGAGGAGGAAGAGGGGGTTCACTTGTTCCTGAATAAGAGAGGCTGTGGGGGAGGGGGGGGGGGGGGTACTCATTACCGTGCGTGGCCGTAGTCATATGGCCATAGGCCCTCGCATCCCTACAATGCCGGGACGGAGCACTTCGGGTTTTCACCGACCAGGCAGACATTGCTTTCACCAAGCGCGAAGCGCCGTGAGGTGTTGGGCTGGGCGAGTCGCAGGAAGGGTGAGCTGCATCCTACTAAAAGGCGGATTTTCTTGCCTATGGATGACAGCGTTAATTAATTGATTTAATTTCTGGTGTGGCCACTTCCAGAGACAGCAATGGGTTCACCATGTAACTGCCTCGTGGGTGCCTCACCATATACACACGACGTGATACGATCATCCCCCTTGTGCGGAGTAAAGGTTCTCCCCGCACAAAAATGATCTAACTTGACCGCCAGCCGTGGTAACCGCCCAAAAAAAAAAAAACAAAAAAAAACGGTACCCTGGCTGTCTAGCTCACGCACTGAAAGGCGTGTTTTACAGCGTCGTCGCCAACCGCCACCCAACCTATATATATATGTACCAGATAGGCTGTGCGGGCGTACTCATTTGTTGCTTGCCTTAGTCATTTGGCCATTGACCACGCATCCCTTTCGAGACGGAGCAAGGTTGTGGGGGGGGGGGGGGGGGGGGGGGGGGAGTCGGGGTCGCCTGCCCCCGCGGGGGAAGAGGGGGGGGGGGGGATGCCTGTTTCCGGGAAAGAGGGGAGAGGTCGTCTGTGTCTGGGGGGGAGTGGTTGCTTGATTTCTGGGGAGGGTAGTTGATCACCTGGTTCCGTGGAGGAGGGGAGGGGGGGTCGCCTGTTTGCGGGAGGGTGCGGGAGATTTCCTCTCTTTTCCAAGTACGGCGAGCGATCGGGGGCGAGCGTGGGGAGGGACAAAAGTTAGTGTTTCCTCGTCCATACATCTTATATATCCATCTTCCACAAGTTCTGAGATGTCATCTTGTCCGCTTTTTTTTTTGATGATTTATTTTGTTGCGCGTTTTAACACATCGCACTATTTTGGCGGGTGTAGAACACCGATATTCCAGATAATGTACGGGGTGGGAAGGTGTCCTTCCGCTTGTTGTTATGGTGTCCCCTCTCCCCTGTTGCGGCATTATGGTTTGTAGCAATCGTCCCCTCATCATACATGGCAGGCGTTGTCGCCTGCTTTTCTGATGAGCGCCTCGCCCCTTCGTTCAGAAGACATCTGGCGAGGCAAACCGCAACTAATACAAGAGCTTATACCATCCTCAAGCACCTCGTGTGAGTGACCAGAGCAGAGCCAAAGGCATCAACCTGCTATTACGGGGGTCCATAGTTAACGGGACCAAATTTTGTTAGTAAAAAAAGGTAAATATATAGGTTTTTGTGTACACCATAGGTCCTATTAACTATGTACCCCCGTAATAGCAGTAGTCGGTCCCTAGGTTCTATATTGCCCTTGCACTTAACATTGTCGTCAGTTTAGACCGACCATTATATAATGCAGTTCAGGCCATTCAGTACGTAATGTTTTTGAGGTCACTAGTTGTGGTGGTGAGGTACTACCCAACGTGGGAAGAAGAATCACCCGTACACCGCTACCATTTTTCTCGAGACCCCACGGTTCGATAGGGGTGCATGAGTTTTACGGGGGACCGTAGTAAATAGGACCTACGGCACTGACCAAAACCTATATTTTTCCCTTTTTTTATTAATAATATTTGGTCATATTTACTCTGGTCCCCCCGTAATACTTGCATGTAAAATAGTTTCCCGCCGCTTCCGATGCGTGCGGGGAAAGCTGCCGCGAAACCGAAAAAAAAACGGTGCGGAGGTTGCGTTGCGTCATTCGTTCGTTTAGGCATGATGTGTGGGCTGCGGCGCTATATTAAGCTACGTTTTACCTGCGCATTATTTTCCCCTTTAAGCCGCTTTGTCGGACCCCCCCCCCCCCCCGTCCCCCGTCCCCCGTCCCCCCGCTCCCCCCGCTCTATAATACTGCACATGCCACCCACCATGCGGTACACCGGGGGACGATGACGATGACGATGACGATGACGATGACAATGATGATGATGATGATGATGATGACGACGATGATGTTCTGTTTTGAGACGCACGCTATACTACTGGTGTGGGGTTTGCACCACCAATAGGATCTCCCGTTTGGACGGGCCCGTACTACTCACCACAAAACGAGTTTTTCATAAAAAACGAAGACGCAACCAGCCCCATAAAACTCGCATATGGCCTACCTAAGAA
>JASSKH010000017.1:7025753-7415753 GCA_031763025.1 Macrocystis pyrifera | reverse complement strand
CATGCCGGTTTATTTGGTAATTTCCGAGAAAATTACGCAACCCCCCCACCCCTCCCTCCCCCTTCCCTATCCGACATCGCCTCCGTTATCTCAGAATCTCGAAGTGGACAACAGCCCCGTCACTGTTCTGCTTTACGCACACATCCCCAACGAGCGCATCAAATTTCATACGCTGTCATCTGTATGCAAGAAACCCGCCTCAAAAGCGGTTCTTGAGACTCGCCGAAGACCTCACAGCGCTCCGCGCTCGGCGCAAGCAAAAATGTCCGCCTGGTCGGTGAAAACCGGACGTTCTCCGCGCCGGCATTGCAGGGATGTGAGTATTTGGTCATACGACTGCCTACGGCCATGCATGACAACAAGTACCCCCCCCCCCCCCCCCCCCCCCCCCCCCCCCGAAAGTGTACCCCTCTCCCTCCCGCCCCGCCCCCCCCCCCGCTGCTTAATTGCGATCCGGTTAACTCTTCCTCTCCTCTGCTTCTTTAGTCGTCTGCCTTTCCTTAGGACATGAGCAAGAGCTGATCCATCAAGTTCCAGTAGTGAAGCTTGTGCCTGCCGATGACCTTCACCAGAACCTTCTCCACCTGAACAAGTACGAGCGCGAAAAGGAGAGTAAAACATGGGAAATAAAAATAGGAAAAAAGGAAGGAAGGAAGGAAGGAAGGAAAGAAGGAAGGAAGGAAGGAAGGAAGGAAGGAAGGAAGGAAGGAAGGAAGGAAGGAAAGAAGGAAAGAAGGGCAACGCGTAGGCGCCACAAAAAAAAAAAAACGCACGGGCGCTTGTATACGTGGGTCGCGGCGTTTCACTCGGCAGGCTTCCCCAAGAAGACGACTGAACGTAGGAGATATTACGATAAGAGAAATAAATCAACACCTTCCATTTCCTGGTTTGGACAGGCTTTTGCTTGTAGTAGACAGACAGGCTTGGCTTGAGCTTGAGTATGGTGGGTGCGAGCTAGACACGCCTTTGCTCGTAGACAGGTTTCGCTTGGGCGTGGTGCGTAGTAGCTATGACACGAGTCAATTATGGTGTGAACCAGCTCGGCATGATCAAAAGGAGGGCTCGTCGCCCTTGTACTGCTGAAAACATTATCCTTCTCCAGTTTACTCTGGATCTTCAAGAAAAAAATCAAATCGTGTCCGACAAAAAACGTGTCTTGTCTGCTTGTCGGGTAGAAGACGGTCTGATAAAAAAAAACTAGAACGATTTTCTGGCGTCACTGGAAACTTTGAAACACCACAAATACTTTTTATACACATACGTACTAATAATGTAAGCGAATGCAGCACAAAGGCCATCACAACAAAGCAATCAACGCACAAAGAAACACATGCAGCAACCCAAACACACCTACCACACCAATTTTGAATCTATGTATTACAAGGTTGTCTACAAAAACGAGGGTTTAGGTGTAACCGTGAAATAAAGGGTCACACAATCTCCCCGCGCAACGCACATCCTCGTCCTCGTTCCCGTCGTAGTCGACGCCTTCCACGGTGATCTTGCAGTCACCCTCCTGCATGCGCTGCAGCAGGTCCAGAGCCTTCTCGAACTTTTCCTGCCCCAGACCCTGCGTGCACTTGTCCTTCAGGAACTGCGGGTGGGGGGGGGGGGGGGGGGGGGGGGTATACTCATCTGTTGCTTGCCTTAATCATTCAACCATTGACGAGGCATCCCTTTCGAGACGGCGGGGGGGGGGGGGGGGGGGGGTCACCATCAACAACGCAGAAAGCAGCAAGTTCGCATTTCTTTAGGGCTTCAGTTAGCTGACTGAAAACGTGAAGTCGTCTCGTCGGTTCAGTTATCTAGTTGGCTGCGTATATTATAGGTATGCAGTTACAGCATGTAGCCGCGCGTGGTAAGATCGACAGAGCGTTTTTTTGTGTATTTGCATCTGACGTGGCTCGTTTTGTGACTCGAAATGTGTGTTTTTTTTGTTGATAACTACAGCAAGTCGAGTAGTTGGCTTACTTCGCCCCCCCCTCGCAACCAGTGACATGGTCGTGCAAGAAAGCATGCCTCGCGCACAGCCAAGGCATGCCTGACTCTGGGGTCCAGAGCATGCACACCTCGGATAGATAATCTACAGATAGATCACCTACAGATAGGTCATCTTCAGATAGATCATCTACAGATAGATCATTCACGGATAGATCATCTACAGAAAGATCATCTACAGATAGATCATCTGCAGATATATCACCTACAGATAGATCATCTGCAGATATCATCTACAGATATCATCTACAGATAGATCATCTACGGATAGATCATCTGCAGATAGATCATCTACAGATAGATCATCTACAGATAGATCATCTACAGATAGATCATCTACAGATAGATCATCTACAGATAGATCATCTACAGATAGGTTATTTTCCTTAGCTCCTCACCTGCCGTTGTGACATGTTGCGGAGGACCTGCGCAGTACATACCCCACCCAGGCAACATGCGCTACTGTAGATGATGCCGGTTATACGGGTCCCACTCGGCGACACGAGCTGAGCTACACACAAGGTCCGGAAAGTGATCTACCTTGAAATAGCTAGGATGATGTAATGGGAATCGGTGGTTGGTCGGTTGGTCGGTCAGTCGGTCGGTCGGTCGGTGTGAGGTGTGAAAGCGTACGTTTTTCCTACAGAAGCGTGGTGTCCGAAAACATTTGAAGTGAGTGCGACTCTGTGGCACGACCGTGCGGCGTGTAGCTGCTGCAAGGCTTTGGTTTGGGTAGGTAATTGGTTAACCTTCTAACCAGGAGCCCAACCGACTCATACCTTGACACATGGCGTCGACGACAGGACAACATTGTGCCACGCTGCGGCGCGTGTCTGCCCCAACTTCTTGGCGTTGGAGACCGGACACTGTTCTATTCATCCCATCACCCCACATGCCCGGGCGGTACCATACCTGGCGTTGCCGATGCACCGCAATCGCCTATGATCTTCTGTCGCTTTCCCGTCTCTAGTCTCGATGTAGGGTTACAACGTTCCGGACGATTGAAATTGTAAACACCCCGAGAACATTTTCACGTTGTTTTTTCCGCCAACCCTATGAAAAAAACTACGAGTACGTAATATTGCGAATACGCAGTAGTTACAACTACTGTTTGTATTATTGATACCAGCTCCAGCGCTGTATTCCTGCAGTAGATTACTGCCTTACTACCAGCTCGACGCTGTACTACTACAAGTGGACTACTGTCTTACTACCAGCTCCACCACTGTACTCCTGCAATAGACTACTGCTTTTACCACCAGCTCCCCGCTGCACTGCTGCAGCAGTAGACTACTGACCCACCACCAGCTCCACCCCTTTACCCCTGCAATAGGCTACCGCCTTACTACCAGCTCCCCGCGGTTCTACTGCAGTAGACTACTGACCTACTATTACGGTGGACCGTAGTAAACAGCACCAAATATTGTTGGTAAAAATAGGGAAATATGTAGGTTTTTGTGAGTATCGCAGGTCCCATTTACTGTGGTCCCCTGTAATACCAGCTCCACGCCGTACTGCTACAGCAGCCTACTGCTTGACCACCAGCGCCACGCACAGCAAGGGCACAGAGACATAGCATAGCCAAGGCGGGGGGAAACCCAACCCTCACCTGTACCCGATCGACCAGATTTCCGACCGGCGTCGGCGCGTCGTGGAGCTCCTCGAGGTTACTCTCGCAATACGGGACCGGCTCGTCCTCGAAGTCCGAGGCCCGGTCGTCGTCTGCACCGGAGGCGGACCGGCTGTAGCTGCTGCGGCGGGCCCTCGCGCCTCCGTCGCCGGGACCTCTGCTTCCGGCGCGCACCGGGTTGACCTTGCGGTTGGTGGCGGTGGCGGGGGCAGCGGAAACGGCGGCGGTAGCGGCAATAGCGGCGGTAGTGACAATGGCGGAAATTATGTGATGAGGAGGATTGCGCGGGGAGAGAAGGCAGGACGGGGGGGGGGGGAAGAGTGGTGGGGGTTTCTGGGGGGGGGGGGGGGGGGGGGGGGGGGAGGGCAAGGGCATTGAATAATTGAAAGTGTTTCTAGACAGTCTCGAAGGGCGGTTGATGCCTGTGAAGCTTGCGCTGTGCTGCAGATATGTTGCCTACGTAGGGAAGCTGCTTGTGGTTGGGTTCCGACTGTAGTTGATTGACTGAGCATCTGGAGTGTGTTCTTTAGGAACGTTTTTTTTATACACTTGATTGAGCTGCCCCGGCTGCTTGTGGCCGACTCGCAGCTATATATACAGCTCATCGTTGCAAACGCTGGGAAGCAAGAACGCCTCAAAACGGGGGAAGGATTGCCTGAGGTGAACGGTACGACCAATGCCTTTTTCGTCAGCACCAACTTGTCCTGACAAAAATTCACCCGCTCCACGTCAGACACACGGAACGCGACACCCCCCTTCAGTTCGATGGTACTACAGTATACCAACTTCAAGTTTTTTTTTTGGTCTTCCTAAGGGTAACGACAAGTTTTGAATAGCCTCCTGAAAAGCACACCCACTCGCGCAAAAACCAGGTACTTACCAGTTTTCCAGGGAGGGTGTGTGTGAGAGTAAACATATGAAGAAACAAAGAATAATGCGGGGTATTGCGGGGAAACACGGGATAATAGTCCCGTTCCACAGTCGTGCACTGAGAGTGCGCGGCAGCGAGCCAGCGGGTCACAAGGGTGTTTCGTCGCCCGGCGGGCCCTGGAAAACTAACCTAGGAGCCAAAAATGGGCCGAACCCAGGCCAGCAAACCAAGGGGTGGAGCGTGGCGGCATCGGAAAGCAGCTGCGGGAACCGCGATCTTGCAACACCGATGTGAAGCCCTCCATCGCCGAGGAGGTGCAAAACTCATGTCCACAGATCAAACCAAAAACACGAGAAAAAACTATGTTCTTCCTACTTGGTGGACCGCCAACGAGACGAAACAGAGACGAAATAATATGTTATGAAGTTATTTATCTGCTGTTAACTACGTATATATAGCCTTCGGATACATCGAGCCAAAAGAAAACAACAAAAAACTAAAAAATTATCGGAAAACGTTTTTGTCCCGAACGAGCGACCTCGTTGGCACGAGACTTTCTTTTCTCAACTCAAGCTATATACTCCGCCGGGCGACGGTACAAGGAATAGTTTTTGTCATAAAAATATGAATACCAAATGCTCCTTAGAGTTCCGTCCAATCTGGTATAAATGAAAAAAAATGTCTACGTATGTACCCTCTTTTAAGACAGATGCCGATAAAAAACGTGGAAAACTCTGTGCCGAAAGAGCGACGACTTCCGCGACATTTATTCTCACCTCGACGTTGATCTGGGGCAGCCCCATCGCCTGCAGGGCCGCGGGGTCGACCGGAGTCGGCGACGCGACGCACAGCGACCCCCGGGACGCCCCCTCCTTGCGCACCTTTTCCATGTTCTGCTGGAGGTCGAGGCAACGCTGCTCCGCCTCCTTGAGCTTGGCCCTGAGCTCCTCTTCGCGGTCGTGGACTTCCTTGTCCTCCCCTCCGCGGTCGTGTGCTCTCGTTTGCTCCTGTGTCGGGGAGGAAGGGAGGGAGGGAGGGAGGGAGGGAAGAAGGGACAAGGGGGGCGGCACTTCGTGTCCTATTGTTGTGCGGCCATGGGAGAGACGGTAGCAAGGTTGGGGGGGGGGGGGAACAGTTCGTGTTCACGGACGACAAAGACGAAGCCTGTCCAAAACACTTTCCAACGTTTAGCCGGCCTCTCGTTGTCACTGCGCACTAGGAATTCAACGGATAATCCCTTGTGCTTCTGGGTTAAAAATTGAATAACGTATCGTGTTGTGTTCTCCCGTTTTCCTTACGCTTTGGCTACGACCTCTTGCTGCCGTGAAGCGTCGCGTCTTGCCCCCCCCCCTCCCTCCGTCTACGCGCGATTCCAGCCCTACCCTCCCCCTCTGCCCCCCTTGTCACCGCCAACGCCACCGCGCTTGGTTGCAGCATGGACTCCTTACCTTGAGCACATGAAACAGGTCGTTCTCGTCCTCCTCCTCGAAAAGAGACTCGCTCTTCCGGTAGCTGCGGCTGCCGCGGGGACTGCCGCCCTCGTCACCGCTACAACGTTTGAACCGAGCGGAACCAGCCAGGGAAGAGGGGGCGGGGGCGACGGTGGGGGTGGGAGCGGGAGCGGGGAGGAGGGGGGGGGGGGCATCGGAGGAGGAGGAGGAGGGGCAGGGAGAAGGTCAGGAGGGACGAAGACAAAGAGAGTAAGAAAGGGGTATGAGCCTTCGTAGAGTGACGGCACGGTGGCGGAGGAACAAGCTAAGCGTTGAAGAGACGGTGGGGGCGAAAAGAGGAGGGGCGGCGAGGAGCTGTTGCAAGGGCGAAGGGGGTGAGAGATCGTTGCTTCAGCCGAGGATGGGTTCCCATGAGATATCGAGCGGTCGCGTCGAGACCTTCCTGCTTCCGCCCCCCCCCCCCCCTCCCACAACCTACACAGTAAAATAAATCGCTCATGTTTTTAGCTGGTCGCTGTTTGCCCGGCCTCAACCCCCCCAGCTTTCAGTACGCTAGCCAATGGCTTCACCTTCAAAATCACCCCGAATTTTTAGCATGTCGGCGCTGCTCTAAGCATCAAATGAGTGCAACCCCTCCCCCCCCCGCCTTAAGCACACACCCCATTGGTTTCATCCCGCAAAGCGTCCGATTTTTTAGCCGGTCGGCGCTGCTATGCTCAAATCTCACCCCCCCCCCCCCCATGCGTGACAGTAGTACATACACCCCCCCCCCCCCCCACCGCCCGTCTCCCTCTCTTTTATCACGAGAACTAATCGCTCGACCCCACACAAGCTTACTCGTTGGTGGCGCTTCTTCCACTGCGGAGGGCCGGAGTTGCCGACGCGTTGACCCCCAGCTGCAACCTGGGTAGTTCTGGCGATACGCGGCGCTGCGGGGAGGGCGAGCCATCCTGCGCGCGCAGTGCGGAATTCAATGCAGTAGTGTGGGCACGGTGTCCGGAGAGGAGATCGGAAAGGAGAAGGGGGTAGGGGGCGGGGACGGGGGTGTGGATGGAGGGGGGGGTGGGGGGGGGGGGGAAAAAACGAAGATAGGCTAGCAGCACACGGAGGGAGGGAGGACGGGGGGGGCGAGAGACACACTCATTTGTTGCTTGCCTTGTCATTTGACCATTAACTACGCCTCCCTTTCGAGGCGGAGGTCGTGGCGGGGGGGGGGGAGGTGGTAGTAATTTGGATAGCAACACACGGGGGGAGGGGACACGAGGGAGAAAGGCGTGGCGAGGGAGAACAGCCCCCGGAAAATCTGGGATGAGTGAAGCTTGCCGGCTGGTCGCTCAGCAAGTTGTTGCTCTCGACTTCGTGCACACGGAGAGAAGGACGCATACTCCTTTGCCCGCCACGTTTGGTCCACCGTACAACTCGAATTTGCGCACGCGCCTCACTTGGAATAAGGCCTGAAATATATCGCCATTTGATTTTCTACTTCTCCCGCTGTGCGCCCACCAATCAAAGGACGTGCAGCGCTCCGAAGCGACGCAATCTCCCACAATCTGCCGCCAGGACTACCGCATCAAAATATCACGGCCGCTATTACGGGGGACCATAGTGAATAAGACTAAATATTGTTAGTAAAAATAGGTAAATATATAGGTTTTTGTATGTACCGTAGGTCCTATTTACTACGGTCCCCCGTAAATAGGAGTTGTACGGACTAATGTCTTCCTGAAAAGGGGCCAATCAAGAACTTTAGTTGCGCTCTCAGTAAGTGGTGTACGTGCTGCAGGGAAGCATGCTGTCGTGGTCGGCCACTGTAAATGTCTTGTACATCGACCGCATCTATCTGTCTGCAGTCGACTATGTAACTATACACGTATATCAACCGCACCTGTTCTGCAAGGACGGGGTGCTGCTAGTAAGGACGCTGCTGTCGTCGGCTGCTGCTACACCACCAAAAACATATATTGACCGCAGAATCTGTCCTGCAAGGGAGGGTGCTGTTTGCATGCAGTCGACTACTAGTGTGTGTTCTTCGCATTAAAACCGTTCTTTCTACCCGTCGACATCCGTGATACGTGTCGGCCGCATCTGTCCTGCGGGTACGGACGCTATTGTAAGCCGACTATTGCTTGTGCAACGTATGTCGACCGCATCTATCTGCCCTGCACGGAAGGTTGCTGCTGCAATCGACTACCAGCAGCACACATCGATCACATTTATCCTGTAGTCCACTACTACTAATTTTAATAAACATCGACCGAACGTTCTACCTGGGGCACCCTCTTTCCCTCGCCGGTGCCGGAGCGGCGCTTCTCCCCCCCCCCCGCCTCCCCGCGGGCTTTCGCCGCCCCTCGAAGACCTAGGAGCAAGAAAGAGGACCGCGGCGTGTACAGACGAGATGCGGGGTGGAATAGGGTAGCGTTAGGTGGGGTGGGGTGGGGAGGTGGTAACCCATGTTGCGCGCTGCTTTCTCTCTGGTGTTGGGATCGCCACGGCTCGAGGACTACGCTGTGGTGCACATTGGCGCACAGTCTGCGACGGTAAGACTAAGGGTGACTCGGCAAGCTCTGCCCGCGACGGCAGCCAGCGTGCGACCACAGCACCTTCAAGACAGCGAAAGAAGGCGACGAAACCATTGACTTAGCGCGCGAGGCGGTCAGCGCCGCGGGGGCGGGCGCGCCGACTGCTGTGCACTCAACGCTCGCCCCTCTTCGGCATGGGTCGCGAAGGGTTTATCCTACCGCAACGCGGTGAATCTCGGGTCAGGTCTGAACGGTTAGAAGACCAACACCCCAACGGGTAGGGTGGGCCGAAACTGGACCAAGTCCGGCGGGAAGGCCTCATAGCCTCGGTTTTTGTTAGTGGGTGAGCTCGCGCAAGTCCCACACTACCCGGGAGAGATAACTCTCCCGGGTGGCTATCTCCACCGCACCTGCTCCTCTCGGGGGTCAGGTCGGGTCAACGTGCCCAAACTCCAGGGGTAACAACAGCCTGTTATGATGTTGCAACGGGACCTATGAGCTAAATTGACATGCGACACGAAATTGGAACGTGGAAGTGTGGTGAGCATAAGCTTTATTTTTACCAATCCGCCGGAGGATTAAAAAAAAAAAAGAACGCTCCTTGCCTGAGAGTGGTTTGTCATGGTATTGCGGTTACAACACAACGGCAAGGGCGCCGCCGGTAGGCGAGCTGAGGCGAGAGCGGTGGGGCGCCGATGTCGGTGTAGAATGTTAGATGAAACAGAGTTTCGAGAAGACAAGGATTCAGCAAGACTTTTCAGCGGCCTCTATGTAAAGCCCGAACGCCACTGAGGACTGTCTGTAAAGAGCATAATAAAACCAAAAATCGAAAACGCGGTTCGACCACCACAAAACCCGGTGGTCGGGTCGAAGTTTCAGTCAGGCCGCCTCTCGACGGGGTCGACGTGAAGGGTCTTCGCGCGCTAGAAATAGCCGTACTTTGCTAGTCTTCTGCAGTAGGTGAAGCCAGTCGCGATCTGATGCAGTGATAAAAACCGCGTGCGGGTGACGGCTCACGGGCGGAGGTACCCCAGTATTTCGCCTGCCATTGCGTGCCACCGCGTGCCACCGCGTGTCACCGCTTACAACCGATCAACACCGCTAGCAATGCCGCTTGTAAGAAAAAAAAAAAAAAAATACAGAAAACAAGAAAAGAAGTACGAGAAGCAGGCTGGTTTATTTTTAGGCTTGTCGACGTCGTGGCACGACGCGAAACGCACCTGGAAGTGACTCTGTTGTCTCCGCCTATGCTGGCCTCGTCAACCCCGCTCTTAGAACGGCGGCGAGGATTAGGGTTCGACACATATCCCCCGACCTCCTTCGACAGCATAGAACACGCGAACAGACGATCGAAAAAAGGGGCATAAAAGAGAGGGAGCAAAGGGAGGGGAGATAGGTAGGGACCCACGTCAGTAAGCGTCGTCGGGGGGGGAAGAGCTCGAGCCGGCAGTGCGTCAGACCGGGTGGCCGAGAGCACCAAAATCGTGGCCCGAAACGGACAAGAGATCCCACCCACCCGAAAGGTTCGGTGGTCTCGTTTGGCACACATACCCACCGGCTTGAGTTACGTACGGTAGGGTAATGGCCAGCGACACCCGAAGCACGCGATGCAGTCAATCAGGTACATATATGATCCAGCGCCTGGCATGAATCATGGCCTGATTTTCGCGGTTGGACCTAAACAAACACAACACAAAAACGTAAAAAACGAAAACACAACACAAAAACGACGCAACAACGAAAACAAAAAAAGAGACAACAACGACAAAGACAGCGGGCTAAACAAAAACACGCAACAAAAAAAAAACACAAAAACACGAAACACAAGAATAAAACACACCAACCTTGGGACGTGCAAGAGAACGCTGTGGGGCACCCGTAGGCCCCTTGATGGCCCCCCCCGCTCCCCCCGCCGCCGCCTCGCCCTCTATATTTTCCGCCGCCGCCACCGCCAGTGCCATCGCTTTGTCCACGTCACTCACGCCACCGGCGGCGGACTCGCGCGCATCGCGCGCGGTGGCCGGCCCGCGCAGAGAATCCGATTTTCCCGTGGGCGACGATGGGGTGGAGACCGACCTCCTTCTGCCCTGGAGAGGGCTCGACGCCAGGTTTCCCAGTCGCTGTTACGATGTTTTGTTTTAGTTTTAATTTTATCGACGGGGGGGGGCGGGGGGGGGGGGGAGAGGTTCGTCATTGTTTAGCGGGATTTACTGATTTGCTTATTTGTTTATTTATTTTCGTTTTCGTGCTTGGTTTTGTTTTCGTGCTTGGAGCGAGTTGTGGCGTGGGTGTTGGTCATTGTTGTCGTTGTTCGTTAGTTCGTTCGTTCGTTTTGGTGTTCCTTTTTCTTGCTTTTAGGTTTATTTCTCTCGGGCGGATTTTGTGGTCGTTGTTGTTGATAGTTGCTGGCCGTTGTCATTGTTGGTCGTGTTCGATTGGATGGGATGGAAAAGGCGGCACGCGGGCGAAGAAAAGGAAAGGAGGCAACGTGAGGGGGAGGGGAGAAGGAGGCGAGCCTGAAAGCTTCTCGGTGTCGTGTCTATATACTTCGCGCATAATACATAAGAGCGGAACGATGCGTGCTATTGCTTTTCTTACTCGACTCGGCTGCTACATGGGGGTGCTAGTCTTGGTACGGCAAAAACGCGGGAGCCCGCCCGATTGCCTACAGAACATTTTGCACCGCCGCGCAAACTCCGGTAGAGCGCTCCCTAGCAAGGGCGCACGCAGCTCGCAAGCTCGGCCGGCTGCTGACAGGCCCTCGGAGAGAAAGAGAGAGAGAAAGAGAGAGAGAGAGAGAGAGAGAGAGAGAGAGAGAGAGAGAACCTTCTTCGATTTACGTGCAACGTGAGGTCGTATTTTGAGTGACAGCAAAAAAGGTTGAACATCCTTCCAAAACAAACACGGCCTTCCTGTTTCCCACGCTGACCTGAAGCAAGCTGGGTCTCCTGTTGCGGGAGGCCGACTTGTCGTCGGCCCCTTCCCCCCCGGTGCCGTTGTCGGGGGAGCCGGGGGTGCGCGGGGAAATAGCACCGCCCGTTCTTCCGGCACCACCGTCCGCCACGGGGGAGAGGCTGGCCCGGCGTCGTCTCTCGGCGGCCTTTTTGCGGAGCCGGGTAAGCGCCATCTCCGCCGCGATGCGCTTCTCCTCCTCCAATTCCAGCTATTGAACGGGGGGGGGGGGGGGCGTGGGACGGGGGGGGGGCGCGTGGGACGGGGGGCGCGGGGGGGTGGGGGGGGGCGTACTTATCTGTCCCTTGCGTTAGTCAGTTGACCATTAACCACGCATCCTATCCGAGACGGAGCATGGGGGGGGGGGGGGGGGGGGGGGTGCAAGAGAGAGCATGTGCATGAATGCTGGCATCAGCTATAACAATCAATAGCAGACACCGATGCAGAATTTTCCCATTGTTTAAGCGTTCGAACGTGGGCTATGTGGACCGTGGAGGGAGAGGGATGCGGGGAAATGGGGCGGGATACTGCACCGATTGATACGGCTCGAGCGTCCAATTTAGAGATAGTATGTTACGAAACAACGTCGAGCAAAAATCAGCAACACGTCGCAAGAAGTAGGGTTAAGTTATTGCACGAGTGCGGGCGGGGTGAGGAAGAAAAAACAGGACTCCTTGCCCTCCGTCCACTCCTTCCTACAGCGTAGAGCTACGCATATATCGGGTACGTACTGTACTGTACTCTGCTGTACTCTACTGTATTGTACTGTACTCTACTGTACTGTGCTGTACACTTCCGGCGTTGTCGACGGGCGTGTTGCGCATACCTGGTGCTTCTGGGCCTTGAGCTGAGAACGCGAACCTCCCTTTGACGCGGCGGCGGCTTTGGCCGCAGCAGCAGCGGCGGCCTTGGTAGCTTCCGACTCGCTTGGGGAGGGCGCGTTTGGGCCACCGTCGGCTCCCTCGTCAACGACAAGGTTCGCCATGGGCACCGCGTCGTCCATCTGGAGGTCGAGGAGCTGGTCGCTCAGTGCGCTCATAGCTTTGTCCTGTTTTTCGTTGTTGTCGGGTAAATATACCGGGTGCATGTTGGCGGCGGGGGACAGCGAAGGTGCACTAAAATGGGCTGAATGCAGACAGTATGACGACGACGAACAGAAGGGCGACAACAACAACAACAAACAAAACAATTGCAGCGGTAGACTAGTAGCGCGCCAGAAATCATGCACTGCAGAGGCACACCACACTGACGAGGAATTGGAGAGGATTGCCGCACTCGAGGAGTGTACCACCTTGTAAAGGCTTCTCACACTGTAGTGATATACCGCGCTGTAGAGGCATGGTTAGGCTCTGTACAGTAGTACGCTACATACGATGGAGGGTGGACGCAGGGTGGACCAGAAGCACCCGGCAACAATCGACCTTTTCGACGAGAGAGAGCAGAGAGACACAACAGGCCCTCTGTCACGATACGTGAGCGCGGGTTGTCACCAACCACAACCTGCCGGTATGCGTCTCGTTTCTTTTCCTTGTTTCTCCCTTGTGCTACTGTAGAAGCACAGGACGGTCCGGTCCGTCCGTCACGGTGAGAGTCCTTGATCATCACCCATTACGGGGGACCGTACTCAAATAGGACCTACGGTACATATAAACACCTACATACTTCGCTGTTTTTACTAACAATACATTTGGTCCTATTTGCTACGCCCCCCCGTAATAGTTTTACCCGGATTCTAACCAGGGTTCGAGAGATTCGACGCCGCCTCGCCTCTTGGGTGAGCTCACGCCTTCGGATGCCGTGTGTTTTTACGACGGCTGGGCACAGACAGCAGCCAGAATCCCACGATGAACCCAAGAAAACACACCACTCTGTCCCGAAATATAAGGACCATTTACACTCTAATATTCAATGCAAATAGTCCTTATATATTTAGGAACAGAGTGGTGTGTAGATATCCCACTATTTTTACAATTAAAAAAGGTTACTTGGTGCTGATTACTGCACTGTAAACGAGTTCCCACCCAACAACACGCGGGGTAAAAACTCTGTAGCTTGCCTCCGAACGGGGCAACGAATCACTGACCATTCCAACCACCCTGCGCGGCCGAGGGCATCGGCGCCCCGCCCCGGCGCAAGGAATGGTTCATGAACCCGACGGAAAATTGATATATCAAACGTTGGCTAGCAAGTCACCTGGCGGTGAAGGGTGCTGGAATCCAGATCCCCAACAAATTCCTTGACCCTCGTCTGGACGAACGACTTCCGCAAAATCTGTTTTGATGTTAGAGACCAGCAGGGTAGCGTACGGTACAGCAAATCACAGCAAACCACAGCGCAGCACCGCACAACACAGGACAGCGAAGCACATCAGCGTAAGTACAGCTCAGCAAAAGCAAAGTAAAGCATTGCAAATGTCGGCAAAGCAAAGAAAAGCAAACTAAAGCAAAGCAAAGCTAACCAAAGAAAAGCAAACTAAAGCTCAGCAAAGCAAAGCAAAGCAAAGCAAAGCAAACCATAAAAGCTCAGCAAAGCTCAGCAAAGCAAAGCTCAGCAAAGCAAAGCAAAGCAAGCAAAGCAAACCACAGCACAACACAGTTCAGCAAATCAAACTAAACCAAACCACAGCAAACCACAGCACAGCACAGCGCAGCGCAGGTAAGCAATCAAACCAAAGCACAGCACAGCGCAGCACAGCACCACTCAGCACTGCGAGCGAAACCGGCGGGCGGGAACTAAAACGGCAAGCGGGAGGGAGTCAGGGCGAGGTGGAACCGTGCAGTGACAGATCACGAAAAGAGACTTCGAGACACAATTGTCACTCGTACTTTTCGGAGGCGAGAAGCGGAGAAACGTCAGTGATGAAAATCGCGGGGGGGTTCGAGTCTTTAAAGAGGCTTCACGAGCACACGGGGGGTACGGTTTGCATCACAAGAAGCCCCAACCACTGCGCATGTAACAATTTATAGTTTTTTTTTTAAGAACTGCGTCTCTTCCTTTGGGAAAAAAAGGTACCGAAAAGTAAGAATCGATTATACTACAGCTTAAAACAAAAACTGCCCGTATATTGTCGGACAGAGTGGTATGTAACTACGTAGCGATAGAATGGGTTACATTTTGTAAGCGGTAGATCCTTTCAAGACGAGGTTTAGCGGGGAGGATTTGTTTTTGCGAGAATGAAGCGCCGAGATCCGCGCTACTTCTACCATCACGAAGAAGAGGAAACACGCTTCACAAGTCGACACCACTGCGTTCAGCCAATTGTGACCGCGCGCAGTATGTACTGTACGTAGGCGGGAGGGCAGGCAACGAACATTTTTCAGACATTTTTCGGACATTTTCCGCGTACTTTTCATACACTTTCGTGCGTTTTTCATACAATTGCATACAAATTTCCGCTACCTGTCATACTTCTGCGATTCGTCTTCCATGCGTTTTCATACGCGCACATTTTTCATGCAGAGTCCGTTCATTTTCGTAAACTAGAACTAATTTTTCACAATATTTTAAAAACAATATTGTTCTCTTTCGTTTTTCTCGCTCCTTGATTTCGTTTCGTTTCGGTTTTATTTTAGACCTGTTCAATGTCGGGGCGCTTCTTCGGATTGGTCGCCAGCATATCGTTCACCAGCGCCCTCAGGTTCTTGGAGTATTGGGTGGATACGGAGGGGAACTTGCCCTTGATGATCTTGCCCGCGAGGCCGTTGAGGCTGCTCGACCGACCGTCAGGGTTCGAAATACGAACGAGTGGGGAGGGAGGGAGGGAGAAAGGGGGTAGTAGGCGAAGGCAGTTTAGTGAAGCATTCGTTTCGCGTTGTTTTCTTGTCGATGATCGCTCGTGTGAGCAGGCGCCGTACTGCTGATATACGTACACCATGCGCGAGATAAATGCGGAAAGTGTTTTCGCGATCGCACTGTTTAACTTATTGTTCTTGTTGGTGCTGCTGCTGCTGCTGCTGCTGTTGCTGCTGCTTTACGGCGGCGGCGGGGACGGCGGCAGCGGCAGCGGCAGCGGATTATACCGCGGTACGTAGACTCTCTGTCCCCAAAAAGAAACGCGGCGACTTTGCGCAGCAGCAGCTTTGCGTAGCCATGACCACCTCCACTCCCGCCCCCGCCTCTGCACTGCAGAAGCGTCGGACGAGCGCTCCCCGCATGTCCCGCGTCGTTGAGTCACACAAGTACGATGGAACCACATGTCACACCCTTCCCGTGCCCCCTGCCTCCCACACCCTGCCCCCGTCCTTGCCCCTCGCCGGCCCCGGGTCCCAGCCCCAGACCCCAGCAAGAAAAAATCGAGAAGGTACACAGTAAAATCAAATGGACGTACGAATACACAAGCAAACACTGCCCGACGGCCGTCCAACGGGAGAATAATACGCATACCAAGGAACGAATGTCTAGTTAGACACCCCCCCCCCCTTCCCCCCTCCCCCCGGCTTGTCTCCCCCCTGTCCAACCAATGTCTCCCTGGTCGGTAAAACCCCAACGTGTTCCGTGCCGGCATTGTAGGGATGCGAAGGTCTATGGTCATAAGACTACGGCCATGCATGATAATGTGTACACCCCCTTCCCCCCCCCCCCCCCCCCCCCCCGCTACCCAACCTCGCCGCGTTAACTTCCCCATCGGGAACACCGGCAACTGTACGCGGTGGAACACAAAGCAAAACGCAACCGCTGGCTGGCCGTACTGACCTCTGCGCGTCGAAGGCATGCTTGAGGGTGAGGAGCTCGTACAGCAGGCAGCCAAGGGCCCAGACGTCCGACTTGTCGTTGTACGGGTGGTTCTTGAAGATCTCCGGAGACATGTAGTACGGGGTCCCGATGCACGTGCTCGCAAACTCTCGCGTGCCCCCCAGCAGCTGTCATTGATTTGATGAGTTGTTTTGTGTTTATATATATACATACACGTTTCGTTGTTCGGGAACCGAAAAATGCGCAGCAGGAGTTACACCCGCGCGCGCGTGCCGTCGAAACGCGGGGGGGGGGGGGGGGGGGGGGTAGGGTGAGCGGCGGAGACGGGGGCGCAGGGGGGGGGGGGGGGGGGGGGAGGGGTGTACTCATTATCGTGCATGGCCGCAGTCATGTGACCATAGACCTTCGCGTCCCCACAATGCCGGGACGGAGCGCGTCGGGTTTTCACCGACCAGGCAGACATTGCTTGCACCAAGCGCGAAGCGCCGTGAGGTGTCCGGCGAGTCGCATGAAGAGTGAGTTGCATCCTACTAAGAACCGCTTTTGAGGCGGGTTTTCTTGCTTATGGATGACAGCATCAATGATTTGATTTATTGTCTGGTGTGTCCACTTCCAGAGACAGCAATGGGTTTACAATGAAACTGCCTCGTGGGTGCCTCACCACTAGGGTTGGGGGGGGGGGAGGAGGGGGCAGGGGGAGGGGGAGAGGGAGAGGCACCCAAAGGTGAAGCACCCGATCGAGTTAACAAAAAACGTTCGGGTTTGAACCCACTTTGCAAGGAAGGCGGGAATGCCAGCGGGGGGGGGGGGCGGGGATAACATATACCGGGGGTGGCTCTTTTCGCCGATCGACCAATAGTCTTGGATGGTCGGCAGATTGATGACGCGCGCGACGGTCGGCTAACTGACCGACTGGTACCTCTTTCTCTCTCTCACATCACACATAGTAGACGGCAGGAACTGCTCGTCGCGACGAAAAAAAAAACTTTGAACGACCAAGAAGTGCATGTGAAAAGTCTGCAAACACTTCAACAACAAAAAAAAGTCGGACCTAAGCTTGACCGCTGCAGAGGGGTCTGGGTCTGCGTCTTGTGCCGTGCTGTCGTGGTGATTTCAGGGGCGAGCTAAAAACAATCCACACTGTGCACTCGGCAGCAGCACGAACGGGTGTCAGGCTCGGTGGTCGCCAGACGCCGACGCCTGATGGACCAGGCACGACCCTTTCGCTATCACGCCCCCCCCCCTCCCCCCCCCCTCCAAAAGGTGAAATATGGGGGGGGGGCGGGAGATCGCCCTCGCTCTACGTTCACTTATCGGAGGCGGGGAAACGCGATCTGCTCTTTTGCTCGGGTCGCTACCAGACTATCGTCAAGTCACGTGTCCCGCTTCCCGCTTCTGAAGCAAGAAGGCAAGCATCGCTGAACTCAGCTCTGCCGTAGAGTTTTGACGGAGCCGCGTGAATTGGTCGCGTTTGATGTTCGTCGATCACAGGGTTTGTTTACGACGCCTCCAACGTGTCGCGAGGACGACTTATGTTCGGATGTCCTTACATTGGACGGGCAAAGCACTTCACGACCGTGTCTGCGAGAAAATCACCTTAAAAATCCTTCCCCTCACCCACCTCGCACAAGCGTGCTTCCCCCCCCCCCCCCCCCCCTCCCGATAGGTTTCACGAAAATCGTACCTGTGCGTCAATATATCATCTTTTTGCCACTGCAGTGAAAAAAACATCCCATACAGATTCCAAGTAGTTTGTTCCGAAAACTGATTGGTGCAGTTCTAAAAGGGTCAAGAGTGGTTCTTGTGTCACGATCAAACCGTGCACTGGAGTCTCTCGCGTACGTACCAAAAAATAGATGTGGCAGAATCAAAGCCTCCTCGTATGAACATGGTATGATCCCGTGTTCGAAAAAAAACTCGCAGAGAGGGCGGTGACGATCGGAGCAGATAGATGGCTGATGAGGCTGTCACAAAAAAAAAAAGAAAAACGAGTAAAATCGTCAATGCTGCTGCCCCCATCCGCGGAACAAAAAAAAAACGCCTCTTCCACCTACATCTATCTGGTATATCCATGATTTTACGAAATTCTCCGCTTTACGAACAAAACGAAGTATGTTATGTGCCAGGTAGTCATGAAATTACCGACCCCCTCCTCTCTTGTCTCTCTTACCTTGGAGATGCCGAGATCCCCCAGCACTACCCTGCCACTGCTGAGGATGAAGACGTTCTGCGTCTTGATGTCGCGGTGGAGCACACGGCTCGAGTGCATGTAGTGCAGCCCGAGGGCCGTCTGGACGAACCAGGTCATCACCTTGCTTTCCGGCAGCAAGGTTCCCTGGCGTCGCGTGATAGCGGTTTCAGCATGTGGACGTTGAGATCCCTACGTATCTATTTGAAGAGCGGTCACTACGTACGGATACGAGTATACGAGTATCTTTGTGTGGATATTCCGGTCAATGTAGTTAGTATGCGGCGATGATACAAGTTAGGTAGTTCCTCTTCGCTGCTGGGCATGGTGCATGTTCAACTGTCCTAGACCAGGAAGTTGACAAGTTTTGCAGGGCAAGTGGGCGTTCATCTCGAATGAATATCCCTTGGCCTACATACAATATGTTACGTAAAAGAGCGCTGCAGAATATTTTTTTTCGGTCTTTTTCGAGTTTTGTTTTGTTTTTTTTCACCATTTTTATTGCGTGCCGTTGTCCTTTCGGCCGAAGAATTTCACGTGCGTTCAAAGAAACATGGAAAAATTGGCGCGCGCGGCGCCATAGATTTCGGCAAGCGGGGAGATGGGGGTCGCGGGTTTCAAGTCGAGGCGGCGTCGGACGGGTGCGGGGGTAGGCAACCAATCTTCGTGAAGCTCTCTCCAGGAACGCACGGCACGAGCACGTTAACAGCTCTAGCATCAAGTAAAATCCGAGTTTATAATTTCAAGAGTGAGTTACGAATATTTTCTTCTGTCAGCCGCACCGTACAGCAATCCAACTCTTTTGCTCGGGTTGATTTCATTTTTCGCACGCGCCAACGATGACAGACAGGCATGCGTGTAAACTCACAGCTCACCGCAATGATTGATTGTCACATAAAAATATCCACAGCAGTAGTACACACGGTTGTTATTTCCTCACTGGACGTGCAGCAAGCAAAGCAAAAGAATGGAAAGCTTGGGGTGTGGACTTCCCCCCCCCCCCCTTTTCGTGTTTTGCGCGCCAGCGGCGGGAGCGGTTGTGCGTGATGCTTTCACCTTCGCTTCGTTGACCCTGTCGCCAAGGTCGCCGGCGTCGCAGTACTCCATGATGATGCACAGGCAGTTCTTGTACAAGAAGGAGTTGGTGTATCCGACGATGTTGGGGTGACACATGCGTCTGAGGAGTTCCACCTCGTTCCGGCAAGCCTCCTGCTCCTTGGGGGGGATGTTCTTCAGCTTGATGACCTGGACATGATAGGGTCGTCGATTCGTCGCCCGGCGAGGGAAATATAATTACGAGCGAACGCGAGTCTCTAGTTTTCGCACGGGGACTTGTTTTTCAGGGACTCCGTTTCGGAAATAGATGTAACACGCATTTCCAGTGGATTTTCCGTCCGCCTGTCCGACCGCTTTTTTTACTTGGTTACGCAAAAATCTGCTGGTGGCAGTGACCAGAATACAAATATCTTGCTGCGCGAGTCCCTAGCGACAGCTCGTACAATATTTGGTATTAAACAGCGTGGACAATTAACTTTCATTGTTACCAGTAAGCGACGTTTTTTACCAGCACTTGAGAGTTTCTCGTTTTTGACGGCGACGTAAAAACAGGGTACCCCTTTCGAGTTGCCTTAGGCGTCCGACGTGCGCTGGCCGTCCAACAACGCACACGGGTTGACGACAGTTACACGTATTGTTCATGTGCGCGAGTTCGGAGCGACACCCGCACTATCTATACACTGTAATTAATCTTGATTGTATCGATAATCGTCGGAGAGGGAAATGCGATTCTATTGGCGCGGCGATTACACGTCGTCCTTTTTTCTTTATCCTGGGAGTGGCGTCGGATCAGCTCCGTGTGTGCTCCGATCACATATTTCCCCCCCCATCCACGGCAGGCTTTTCGATGTGGGCGGTTGAGCGCCAACGGTACGTGCGCCTACAGCACTAACTGCACTGCCCGGAGGGATGCTCTTGGTGAGCTTGGCTACGAACCTCTTAGGCATCGTAGACGACACAAAAAAAAACAGGGCATTGTAGACGAAAGCAAAGAAAGACCCCGATTTCTAGAGGAGAAAGCCGTTTGGTTTTGCTTGTCACAACCGGCACCGTGGGAGTCGCTTGCTACTGCCGTTATAAATGCTGGCAGTTTGTTGTTCCCTGCCACGTCGTATTCGGAGTGTGCTCTCCTTACTCCGGAAAGAAATCCCTGGTACAATTTAACCTACCCAACAATGTATTCGGGACGGGGCACGGAAGACGACGCCGCCAAGACCATGACGTGTTCCTGCACGTAAGACTGAAACCACAGTAGAAAATAGTGGGAGTCATACGTACGATTTAAAAGAGCGGAGGCGCATAGTCCTCACGAACGCTGTCAAGAGGCCCCTGCTAGGTGCACATTTAATGTTACTCCGCTCGCCATCCGACAGCAGTGTGCGTGCAGCACGAGCTTCAACGCTGATCACCCATGAACTTTCGCTCCGAAAGTAGAAGAATTGCCATCCGGCAGCAGTGTGCGGCACGAGCTTTCAGCGTTGAATCACTCGCAAACTTTCCCCGAAGGTAGAAGAAGCCCGACGGAAAACAAAACTAACTGAGCATGGTTTGCCACCAAGCGCATAAACGCACATCATGTCCAGGTACAAAAAACTCGAACGATACTCTCTTTTTTTTTAAATCATCACTGTAGCTTTCCAAGCCTAAGTCGTGGGAGGTTTTACCCTCAGCGAATTTTTGGACAAGCCGCGATCACAGGTGTCGTCCCTTCTCCCCCCCGGTACGTGCCTTTTTGTTTTTTAGTCGCGCATAGGGTTCAGCATTCTCACTGCTCGTCGATTTTCATCGAATGTAGCTAACTCACGCTCTCGCGCTTTCTGCTAGTCAATTTTTTATGCAAGAAAAAGTCCCTACGAGCATGCATTCGGTGAGACTCGAACCCACGAAATTGATATTGATAGGCACGCAGACCACCTATCAAGCCACCGGGGACGCCGGCACTCTATGACCGTTTGTACCCACTCGCCGCCCTCCACTCACATAGACCGAAGTCAGCGATGGTTTCGTTTCGGCTTCTTCAAAGAACCAGCGACGAGTATCGAATGGGGGTTAAAAACAGGGGGGACCCCTCTCCCCTCAAAGGGGTTCAAAATCAGGGGGACCCCCCGCCCTCCTCCCCCCCCCAAGCAAGAAGAAAGCAAAACCCACGTATAGTACACTGCATAGCTGTGAGGGTATGATACCACCCCTATGTTTTCTTGTGGACCCTGCATTATAAACCCGGGGAACCGCTTTTTTTATCCTCTCTACTCGTACGTACCACTCCGGTCGGCAAAATAGCAACTGTTTGTATTATAGTATGATTATAAACAGTATATTATATTAACGGCCATAATGGCGTTGTGGTTGCTTCGTTCCTGGGGGTAAAAAAAGCTGAAAAAAAAAAGACCCCAGGTTAATCTGTGATTGGTTGAGTGCATGATGCTACGTTTCTTGATGTACACTTTAGCGTGCCATCCACGAGAGCACACAGAGCAGTCGGGTAAGAACGGCTACAAACACTGGGGATATACTTCGAACGTAAATAGCGGCAGTATTGCCTAAAACGATTCGACGCGAGTCGACGAGGGGATTAAGGTGCGGAAGGAAGGAACCCTTCTCGAGACAGAAACGAGGACATGCACCGTACGAGGGGGGTACGTAGAGGGGAGGAGTACCTGCCATGTGACCTCACACGTGAGTCGCGCATTGGGGGGAGCTGGAGAAAGCAAAGGGTACAGGATGGGATGGAAAAAATAAGGTTCAACTTCAAGTACCCGAGCGTTAATTAGCAACGGGGCTGCGTTTGCTCCCCTCGGCAGTTATTTTCATGTGTTCCTTCGAGCGAAGGTGGCAACAAATTGCTCGTGGCGTGTGGTAGCAACGGTTGGCGGGAAGACTTAGAATAATGCTGGCATCATACTTACTGGGCACCACACATGCCAAAGGAAACATTGTGCACGCATACATCCACGTCCTCTCCTCCCGTGGGGAGGGCTTGCTCGACGAATCATCGTGGCATGCGGCGCAGCAAGGACGAATGTTCGACACTCCACCCGCCGTGACGTGTTTGCTTGCGGTTGGAAAGCCTCACTAAATAATTACTACAGGGATTGACGGCAACCCATGGCAAAGCGGCCGTTCGTGTTTGACTGAGCGAGCTACAGAACCTATGCGTTGGAAGAGCCGAGGACCGTGTTTTTTTTGCGTACTTGCAGGTGCCAGGTATGCTATTTCTGCTCGTGTCACCGTCGTTAGAAGGTACCAGTGCCTGGCACAACCCACCCATTGGTACAGGCTTCACTCATGTAAATAGGCACGTACTTGTAGGAGAGCTCCAGAAAAAAATGATCGCTGTGTTTTCCACAATGAAGTCAGGCGGTACTCATGAGATGTTACGGTATGACCACGAACTCTTGTCGAGTGCCTGGTACGGTAGCCGGTTGGCTCCGTAAGAAAGAGGCGATCACGTTGAGATCTCGAACTCCCCTCGACAAAACGTGTCCGCCCCTTTGGTATTTTTTTACTCCGGAAGGATTTGCCCACTACTGCTGTCTTGGGATGAAAAGCGTACCAGGTGTTTAATAGTACCAGGTTCCAGTTACGTGTATACCTGGTATGTAGGATGGCCGTGGCGTGGGTCTAATACGCCGTAAGACTTGGCACCAATGTTTTTTTTTTTTTCTCGTGCCGCTGTTTTTATCATCTACCATGTCACCCGGAAGCACAATGCGGCGGCTTTATAGGTGGCGATTTTCCTGCGCGGGGCGTCGGGTGGGGCAAGAATCGGAGGAGATGCAAGCCATTGATCCTTAATCCTCGCTATTTCCTCATCTCGACTCTCTTCGACTCTCCTCGACACGATAGAACTCTTCGGGCGCGAAAACTGTATCATCGCTGTCATGTTCTTCGTTCCACACAATCAGAATATGATCTCTGCGCTTCGTCGAAACGAACACACGCATCTACTTTGATCCGGATGCGACACGATAGCTTCATCCACAACTACCGCCGGATAACAAGGCCTCGTGCGCCATGTGTCCCACACGTCCCACTCACAATTTACGGGACACACGGCGTCAGTCGTCCAACGGATGAGCTCGTCGGCCAAACCAAAAACGCTCCTCCTCCCTCCTCTTCCTCCTCCTCTCAGGACCGAGCGAGGAAGAAGGATACCACACCCACCCGCGGCATAATATAATAACCCCACGAAGCCCACGAGAAAAGCGCTCACCTTCGTGCACACGAGATCCCTCGTCTCGCTGTGCTTCATCAGGTACACCTTGCCGAAGGATCCCTCTCCGAGCACCTTGATCGGCTCATATTGTTCCATCTCTTCAGCTGTGCGACCTAAAATGTGTCAGGTAGGCGCGAGCAGCCGAGGCACGCAGCAGCCCGCTGTATCGGCCCGATTCTTCTATCCTCTCGTCGCTTACCCTTGCCAAGGCTTTCTGGAGGTCGGTATTGGCGCCAACAAAACCTTCTTGTCGAGCGTAAAGCCCCTACCGAATCCTGGCGCGCGCGCGGAGTTCTGACCGGCTTCTCGTGGAACGAGCGAGCGGCGCTAGCAGAACCCTTGCTTGTTCCTGACGTGCGAAGTCGCACCCTTCCGAACCAAGAATCAAGAAAACACAAAAATGCGGCGGAATCAATTTGCTGCAAGAACCTCGAAGCTTCAATGTGAGAGGAAGGTGACACGGCGAGGGTTCAACTCTCCAAGAGTCAGTAGCACTTCAGCGGAGAGACACGATGCTCCGGGTCCTTCGCATGTGTCAAGCGAACCTACTCGTGCTGTGAGTGGCAGAATGGTGCTTGTGGGCTTTATTCTGCCATTGTCGCCGCCCCCGTCGTCGCGTTATTTATTTTCCTACTCCTCTGCTCCTCCCATTGGCTCGCTTTTCGTTTTTTTGTTTTTTTTTTTTGTTTGACGGTTACACGATACTGGTAGAAACTATCGCTTCGCCTCCCGTACACTATGAAACCTTTCGACGCCTCGTTTTTGGTGGATCCGAATGGTAAAAAGGACAAAAAGGAACCAGAGGGAGGAGGCTAAACGAAGGCACCATGGCGAAGAACGCTGCTAAAAAGCGACGGAGTGGTACTCGAAAAGTGAAGAAGAAGCTCAAAAACACGTAAGTGGCGCTGTAGGTTTACTGCTGCTGCTGAATTTGTGTGCTGCTCACCCGCTCGTAGACTCGAGTATTTTGATACGTGAGAAGCTGCGCACCTATGGTCTGTGGACATGTAGACGTGGTGTAGTGAAATGCGGACACCCAGGCCACTTGCCCTGGAGGAAACGTATACGCTCCCTCACTTGTGAACTGAACGAGTCTCATATCTTCGCTTGCTGCAAGAGTACTCGTGGCACTCCGGTCTTTCGTCAAGCTCTGAGATGTGGTCACCTATTGTGATGGAATGCGGCGTAATCTCGTTGTGTATGTGGCTGTAGAATGTACAGCAGTGTAGAACGAGTGCAGACAGGTACCTGAGGTACAGGGGGGTACGGGTAGTCGTCCGACAGGCTCGCTACGCTGTGTACGAGAGCTTGGCGCCGCTCTTGCCAACGTAGAGCCTAGAGCCACTCTGGTCTAAAGCTTAGACCCGCTCTATAGGTCACACACACCCTACCCACGTATGTGCCAGTTGCCTTTCTATTACTTGTACTATTAATACCATTAATACTGCTGTTGTACTCTGTCGCACCGTTTGGGCATCTTGAAGGCCCCCGAAACTGCCACTTTTCGAGAGAACAAAGGGGACAGAAGCACCAGCAGCAGACAACCCTTTTCCCCTTTGCCAACAACTGCTGTTAGGATTGAACGTTGAATCAAAGCCTGCCGGTAGACCGCCAGTAGAGTTCATCAGTTATTCGACTATTAATACGATAAACCCTCTGCCCTTTGATTGGACAGCTGCTCATTTCCCGAGATGTTTTATTGGTCAATACACAACACATATTTCGCACCCTGCTCCCACTTGGGCATCCTGATCCCATGCTGACCTGATCCCACCGGGACGTGAGCCCTCCTAACTGAACCTGGGGTTTCACGCGGCATTGGGCGGGACGTAACCGGGGAGCTGTCTGTCGAACGGGACCTAGATGTTGAAAGGTAGAAGGGAGCTCGGGCCACAATCGGTAGATGGCTCGGAAAAGAACGTCTGTGTCGTCGATGAGGGCGTCCCCGGGTTGAGTTACCGTACTGCTGTATACCTTGGTATTAATAGCACCCAAAATCATATCACCATTTCTGTATCATTTTTTCCTGATCGGAAATTACCTCCTGTTCTGTGCATACAGCAAAACGTTGATACAGGAATGGATCATACTATTACGGGGGACCATAGTAAATAGGACGTATGTTGCACACAAAAACCTATATATTTACCTATTTTTATTGACAGTATTTGGTCCTATTTATTATGGTCCCCCGTAATACCATGTCTTGAGCAAAACCTCGAGACACAGACCACCTACGGCTCTCGTCACAGCGCATCCCCTCGGACTAGTTTCCCCGCTGATTTTGTCGACAACGAACGAACGGGGAGGGAGCAAATGCCGCAAGCGATGTGTCGATGGAAAAATATCTTGACGCGTTCTTCCCAACACGGCCATTTTCGCTGTGTGTGTCCCCCCTTCTACGTAGTTTGGGAGAAACTCGTCTCGGAAAATCGTCCCAGGGAGGGAGGGCAAGTCTAAAATAACACGGGGCAGTTGACGCCAGCTATCTTCCAATCAAATGACTGAAATAACGCGAACGACGGGAGCCATCTTCCAATAAAATCGCTGTATTAACGGGAACCACGGGAACCACGTGAAATCACGCCGCACACAAACCCGAAGAAGAAAGACACAGCTCGCAGCTCGCACACCCGCAGTCACGCTACGATTGACCTTCGATCTCGACATATACTCCACCCATGGCCAACGAACTTGGTACCGGGCAAGGCCAATGAGTATAAATTATGGCCTGGGAGGTATAATTGGAATCCGTCGTCTAGGGGGCGAGAGGTTGGCCGCGGCGTCCTATGCTCTTCGTCAGAGCTTTCAAAAAGTTCTGTTTCGTGCCAACGAGGAGGAATCGAGAGTTTTTGTCGTCTGTTTTCTACATACCAGCTGCCAAATATGTCTTTAGTAGACGCCTGGCCCACCCCCGCCACATATCACCGACCGAGGTGTGAGAACTGTGATACTATTAATAGTGTGGGTCGGAGCCTCTAACCAGCGCACTTCATTCAGAGTTCGTGACGTAATCGTTGGGTTTGTCGATCGATGTCAAACCTGAGAAATTGTCTATTTTTTGCCATCGGTGAGGGGTAGAGATTTTTTGTCGTCTGTCTTCTACAGACCAGTGCCAAACTGTTTTTTTATCAGACGCCTGGTCAGCCCACGCCACATATCACCGACCGAGGCGTGAGCACTGTGACTCTAGGCTGGGTCGGAGACCTTAACCAGCGCATTCCGTTCAGATTTCATGACGGTGTCGTTGGTTTTGTCGATCGATGTCTGCCGAGGATTCTCATAAAAGTCGGCTCCAGTCACTGGGAATGACTATACATCGCTCCAGTATCTGCCAAAACAGGGGTTTTACATACATTGCGCGGCGCGCAATTAAAGTCCGCGTAAGCTGTCCCATGACGTATAAAAAATTTGCCGAGGAGGGTGGGGATGGGGGGGAGTGTTATCATGCATGTGATGATGATGATGATGATGATGATGTTCTCACATTATCAATAGCTCATTTCCCTGAAATCTCACCCGTGGTCACAAATCAGGCTAAACGAAAAGGCGCCTTTATGGAAAAAAGCAAGTACGTACCTGGTACAAATGTAATAGGGGCAGGCAGTACCAGTACGCAAGGGAACGGTACCAACGACCCGCGGTATACCATCCCGTATCATTCGTAGCCCAATAATGTCAGGGACATATTCATGGTCGTATGATTTGTACACCCGAAAAAATCAAAATCGTAAGTCACATGGTATGTGTGCATGGCGTTTGGGATCCACAACCAGGACCGCGGAAACCCCCCGGAAATGCCCCGGCAGCTTATGCCTCCTCACTGGTAGAAACCCGGCGATAGCTGGTCGGCGTTCAACCCCCCTCTTTCTACTGCAAAAATGATCCCACGCTAATCTCAAGTAGTCTGTCGCCACAAACACGTGGGTACAAAGCGCTATGAGGGGTTGAGCGGTTAAGTAAGGAGGGTGACGGCGCGCGACCGGCAGGTGTCGGGCGTATTGGGTTCGGACCCGCCGTTGGCGTGGTTCTTCGTCCAAGTAGTGAACAAAAGGGGTCGGTGGGCAGAGCGGCGCGGGGGAGAACATAAGCGGAGCGGGGCATTACGGGGCCCTGGGCTATCAGATGGTGCTCTGATCGTGCTGCGTACAACAGCAGAAACACATTTTTGTTTTCGTTGTTTCTTGTACTCTGCTTTCTAGTTTCTACGTACGTACGAGTAGACCGTCGTGCTCCCTTTCACACACTAACATACTATCGTGACACCCCGTGGGCGGTTGCCTTTCCCCCACCCCCCTTCCCCCCCCCGGCGAAACACAGGTTCAAGTTCAAGAAACCGGACATCAGCTCCGAGGTTGTGAGGGTAAGTACCGCAGGCCAGGTCAAGTCCGAGATTTACTCGCGTCACGTTTCTGAGGATCGGGATGGTATTGGAATTCATAATTTGCCACGGTTAAACATCGACCTTGAACATTTCTAGCATTTCAACATTGACGGCTACTGCTGTGCTACCGCAGGCGATTCTCTCAGCCCAGTTCTGTGTGTGTTGTCCTTCACCAGGCACTACTGCTGTACGAATTCTGTTCGGAGAACGTAACGACCGTTCGGGTGTACGTATGAGTACAAACGGCCCTTATTTTTCCTGACAGGTGGAGGTACCGCTCTGTGCGTGAATATTAGCACCCGCTTGGTATTCATATTAATGTCTAAACGGTCCTTACGTTTCCGGCCAGATTGCTACCAGGTATTTATTATCCAAACCCTTTAGAGGTGTACCCTCGTGTTTGGGGACACGCGACTAGGAATTAGTATGATGTACAGTAGTTTTTTTTTGCGTACAGCAGCAATAGTAGTACCAGGCGTGGAACAAAACGTCAAGTGTCTTGAAAATGTTTTTGTTAGGGATTCGCGTGGCGTGTCAAAATGTCTGAAAAATATGTAAATGCTTGAAGCATTAACTGCTGTGTACCTATCGTATATGCATATCGTACAGCACTCCAAGTAGCGCCTGTACGCGAGGAAAACTGAAGTGTTCACCAGGTATTGTGTGCAGTTACACTGGGAACCTAGTACGTTTCCGCGCGCGCTCATTGGAGCGAATGAGTAACGCCTACTGTGTGGGGTTTCCCTTCGACGGCGTGGTCGAGACAGACGCGGAGCATTGGCCGGATATTTCGCAATCGGCAGGCGATCCGATCGTTTGCCGGTGCAGTAGCAGCAGCAGCTTACGCGGCAATGTAGAGCGCTACTCTTGCCACATAAATATACATGTACGCACAAACAAGATATGGTGCGGAAATACCTGTGTGCGGCTTTCACAACTTGGTTCCAGCCATACGACTACGAGTACGCATCATATATTATATCGCTCCCTGTTTTTTATTTGGAGAATCAATCAAAGTCGTCACCGAAAATTGACCAATGACTGGCTACATGGCTACCATCTTCGCTCGTTCCCGCCCGTAGCCATGTCCCGAAGCTTAGTTGGTCCCGACGGCGAAACAAAGTATTCTTCGCCCTTGCTGTAGCCAATGAAACAAAAGCCTCCATCGTCCGCCCGCTGTTGTTCGTCGAAAAAAAGTCCCCACCATGCGTCCTGCACCGTTGCCGCTCCCCCCCCCCAGACGACTACGGCCATGCATGATATCGAGCACACCCTCCGCCCCCCTCCCGATCGTGATTAGAAAACCTTAGAACATGATTGGTTAGGAACTATGGGACAAAACCTTGGCCCCCTACCCCCCCCCCCCCCCCCCGATTGTGATTAGAAAATATTACAACATCATTGAATAGGAACTATCGGACTACAATTTGACCCCGCCTCCCCCCCTCCCCCCCATCGTGATTGGAAAATCTTACATCAACAACGATTAGGAACTATAGAACAACAACTTGACCCCCCCTCACCCCCCCCCCCGAACGTGATTGGAAAACTTAAACCGGTACATCATTGGTTTAGAACTGTGGGACGCCAACTTATCCCCCCCTCCCCCCCATCGTGGTTGGAAAATCTTACATCAACAACGGTTAGGGACTATGGGACAACAACTTGACGGCGGAGGCGAACATGGCGAGGTTGGGGCTGCGGCAAAGCGCTAACAGGGACGTGAGGGCGCCGGCGCTGGAGGCCGCCGCGCTGGCGGCGCCGGGCGGGCGCGTGCCAGAGGCCTGCGAGGTATCTCGACTCTTCGGTAAGGTTTAGCGTGTGCGCGCGTTAGCGCATGCATGCGCGTACAGCCCTTAACTGTCGCTATTAATCGGGTCGGAAATATAAGGTACATTTGTGCATATTTTGGCAATCGAAAGGTATCCTACATTTTCGATCAGACTGGTACGTGTAACCCGAATCGGTGTACGTACAGCAGCACTGCTATTAAAGCTAAAGCTATTACGGGGGACCATAGTAATTAGGACCTACGGTATGACGCTAAAACCTATATATTTACCTATTTTTACCAACATTAGTTGGTCCTATTTACTATGGCCCCCCGTAATAGAGAGCTAGAGTTGTAGACTGGAGTTCGAGTGGTGGTGGCATTCTCGTTTTCTGGTTTGAAGATCTGAAAGTGTCTGAAGGGTTTTGAATGAGTTATCCTGTGTAGTTCGAACCGGTATACCTACAGCAACATCACTGCGTAGAGCTACAGCAACATCACTGCGCAGAGCTACGCCACAGCTATACGTACGTGCTATACGCACGTACCAGGTAGAGCTGTAGAGTTCGTCCGTAATGGTAGCGTGTTTTTGTCAAGGCTTGAAGGTTTTATTGTTCGACCCATTTAGCACCGCAGTCCCGTTTTGGGGACAAACCACTCTAATTTCAAGTAGTTTGTTCCCAAAACGGGACTGCAGCTCTACAAGGGCGAAATGCTTGGAAGTATTCCTTTTTTTCTGTCGACTCGGGAAGCCGCCCTCGCGCACTTCTTCGCGCGGTCTGTCACCCCTCCCCCTGTGCACACACCGGATAATGGATTAAATCATTGAAGCTGCCATCCATATCCAAGAAAATCCGCCTAACAAGCGGTTCTTAGTACGAGTAGGACCCAGCTCACCCTTCATGCGACTCGCCGAACAGCTCACGGCGCCTCGCGCTCGGTGCGAGCAACGTCTGCCCGGTCGGTTAAAACCCGACGTGCTCCGTCCCGGCATTGTAGGGATGCGACGGTCTATGGTTGTACGACTACGGCCATGCATGACATCGAGTACTCCCCCCCCCCCTCCAAACACACACACACACCCGCACACACGCCAAGGACGCAGCACGACTCAACGGGGATCCGGGAGCGGCAAGCACACCAACACGAAAAGCGCATGCGAAACACACAGAAACGACATACCACGCACGCGCACACTCACGCGCACACTCACGCGCACACGCAGCCCGATAGGCGACGGTAACTTCACCCCCCCCCCCCCTTTTTGATTGATAGTCTTTTTCGAGTGCTGCAAAAAAACAAATCTCTGACTCCAAGCAATTTGTCCCACAAAACCGTGTACAGCAGATGGAGTTCCTAAGAGGATAGCGGTGGTTTGTTGTCCCACAAAAGTGCGCCGCGGGACGACCGCGACCGCGGTTTCCGGTGCCGATTGTTTGTTCTCCCCGCCTTGCCTTACTGAGCGTTGTTCACCCGCCTCCTGGGCCCTCGCTCGTGCAATAGGGAGGTGTCTGGCGGGTTATTGAACTACCCGAGAGGCGGCGGAGGGGGGGAGGGGGGAGGGGCTGCTTTGGCGATTAGGTTTTGGTTGTTTTGGCCCCGCACATGGAATGCGTGTAAGCTTGCTCCTATTTTGCTGTTGCTACTACTTCTACTACTGCTACTACTACTACTACTACTACTACTATTACTACTTCGTACTACTACTACTACTACTACTACTATTGCTACTGTTGCTACTACTGCTACTACTGCTGCTACTACTACCACTACTACTACTACTACTATTGCTACTGTTGCTACTACTGCCACTCTACTTCGTACTACTACTACTACTACTACTACTACTACTACTTGCTACTGTTGCTACTACTGCTACTACTGCTGCTACTACTACCACTACTACTACTACTATTGCTACTGTTGCTACTACTGCCACTCTACTTCGTACTACTACTACTACTACTACTACTACTACTACTACTACTACTATTGCTACTGTTGCTACTGTTGCTACTACTATTGCTACTACTACTACTACTACTACTACTACTACTATTAATACCACTACTACAGTAGAGCGAAGCACGCCGGGCCTCTTCTGTTGCGTTGCTCCGCTCGCACGTTACACAGAATACAGAAGTTGCCTCGCTTTGCTCGTATATTACTTGGTACCCAACGCGGAGGGTGCCCTCATCCTTTAGACGAGGAAGAAGGCACGGAGGGCGTTTCGTCCCGGCGTGACTGATACGTACAAGGTACATGTACCAAATTGACTTTGAATGCACCTCGGCATTATTTTCTCTTTCGGCCAGGGGCCTTTTCTCGTGCTCTCGGCCGCGGGGCACGCAGGAGGCCCGCGTGTACACGGCGCAAGTGTGGGTCCCGGCCGGGCTCCGTGGCGCGTGCTTTGGGAAATCAATGTCAGCGAAATATGGCAAGTAATCGCCGGGGAGGAGGTGTTCCGCCGAGCTAGAGCCAAGCAAGACGATGGAAACCCACACAAACAAGATGAACAGCACCAGGTTTGCGCATGTTCTGTCGCTATATACGTGTAGCAGGTGGCACCTCGCCTGGTCGCCTGACCACTTCACGTCTTCAGGTGTAGTCGCCTGACCACCCTCTCACCCCGACCCTCCTCGCGTGCAACAGCAGTCACGCTTCGAGCTCCGTTCTTCGTGACACGGTGCTTTTTGGATGTGTCGTGTTTGAGGACGACCGAGACATGGAAATAAATATCTCACAAACAGCGGTGCAATTGGTTCCGATTCGGGAAATCTGTCGTGGGTCCATTTATCGGAGGTTTCTCTGATGGTCTGGAAATATTTCATTTGGTTTAGCGGCTGCCACTCTCGAGCCACATCGCATATATATACACAGTCTCGGCATCCCAGCAGCAGCAGCAGCAGCAGCAGCGATAGCAGTAGTAGCAGAAGCGGCAGCAGCTCATCCAGGCAGCAGCAGCAGCAGCAGCTCATGCCCCGAACTCTTCCTTTAATAGAATTCAAAACCATTCACCCGAAGTTACAGTCCATCAGCAGCGGCACAATAGCAAACAGTCTAGCAGCAGCGGTACGCCAGCGGCGAACCTCACATTGACTCAAAGGAACAGGAGGGCCGCCTTTGTTCTGTGCTCCCTTGCAATTCGCCCGGTATTTCAAGCTAACTACACCCCGAAGGGGAACCTTGTACAGCGTCACTCTGACAGGAAATATAGTCCATGTTTGGACTCTAGTATGAACATCAAACGGACCTTGTATTCCCCATCAAGAGCGGCATATATTATCCCAGGGGTGCACGTAAACAAAACAAACGAGACGCCACGAATTTATTTTCAGTAGTTCCAAACAGGAAGGCGGGGGGGGGGGGGGGGGGGGTGTGTACTCTATAGCATGAATGGCCGCAGTCTTATGATCATAGACCCTCGCATGCATATATACAATGCCAGGACGGAGCACGTCGGGTTTTCACCGACCAGGCAGACATTGCGTGCAGCAACCACGAATCACCGTGAGATTTTCGGCGAGTCGCGTGAAGGGTGAGCTGCATCCTACTAAGAACCGCTTTTGAGGCGGACTTTCTCGCATGTGGATAACGGCTCCAATGAGTTAATTTACTTTGCGGTGTGGCCACTTCCAGAGACAGCAATGGGGGTACTATGCAACTGCCTCGTGGGTGCCATACCATAAACACTACGCGATTCGATCATCCCTCCTGTGCGGAGTCAAGGTTCACCCCGCACAAATGATCTCGAACTCGATCGCCACCTGTGACCGACCGCCTAGAATAAAAAAAAACGGTACCCTGGTTGTCTAGCTCGCCCAGTGAGCGGCATGTTTTTCAGCGTCGTTGCCAACCGACGCCAGCCCAGCCTATATATAATATACATATGGGAGGGGGGATACTAAAACCATGTAAACATCATTTTCTAAAAACAAAAGTTTTGTTTGTTTGTCATTTCGTCTAGAAACCTCTCCATTTTGATTCGTTTCTCTCATTCTGACCTTGGGCAGGAGTGTAGGTCGGGGTTTTTTTTTTTTTTTTTTTTTTTTTTCCCGTTCACTCCTGGATACATATCGTCTTCTTTTTTCTCGGAAAGGAGGCTTTTTTGCTTTGTTTTGTTTTGTTTTGTATAGCCCGTGCGAAAGCCGGCGGTTCCGCGGTTGCGTGAGCGGCACGAACATGGATTCCGATGCAGAGCGCGACCACCCTTCGCGTGACGCAAACTGTTTCGTAGGAGGAGCGAGGAGGCTGAGCGGCGAGATCCAAACATTCTTTCTTGTAGAACAGGTACATACTTGCTTGTTTGTTTTTTCCGCTTTTGCCGCTCTTATTCATTCTGACTTTTTTTGTGTTGGTTGGTCATGCCGTCCCTGTACGTATTTACGGGGAACCATATTACGGAGGACCATAGTAAATAGGACCAAATATTGTCAGTAAAATACTTAAATATATAGGTTTTTGTGTGTACCTCAGGTCCTATTTACTACGGCCCCCCGTAATAGTAGATATGACCAAATATTATTGGTCAAAGTAGGTAAATGTACAGTTTTTTTTTGTGTGTACCGTAGGTCCTATTTACTATGGCCCCCCGTAATAGTAGTTGTTCTTTTCTCCCTCGAGGGGTAATTTTTGGTCCTGGTGATATACGAGGGGGGGGGGTTATCGGAACTGTCGTGTCGTCTCGGTGCCTTTTAATTATCCGTCCCTTTCCCGCGCTCCCTCCTATCCAAATACGTCAGGATACAGCATTTCACCCGTTGCCAGACATCAAATTTGTCTTAATTTGCCTTGGCTGGCACCAAACTACTCTGTTGTAGTGTGGAACACCCGGCCGTACATCCTTGACAGCGCGCGTTTTCCCTAGCTTGACATTCTCTCTGACATCCTTGCTCCTACGCTCCTCCCCCCCCCCCACTCTCGACTGTTGATGTCGCTGCTGCTGGTGTTGCTGCTGCTGCTGTCGCTGCCGCAGACGTTGCTGACACGGACGACCTGAAGCTGATCGACCGCAATTTCGGACGGCGGCCGATGTCCGACGAAGACCAACGGTACACGGTCAAACTGATGGCTAAATTCGGACTCGACCACGAGGTTTGTCTCTCGCTTGGCAGTAACGCCTCCTCCATTAACACTGCTGTAGTGCAGCGCCAGCGATATGCGTTAAATACAGGCACCGTGCCGTTCCCCAGTGCACTACTCGTATCAACACCGAAAAAATATATCCCGACGCTAATTCCAAGTAATGCGTCCCAAAACGATGGTTGCCGTTCTCAAGGGGGCAATTGCTTGGGTTGGACGGTCGAACCAGAGGAGGCTTCGAAATTCGGCAAACAAGGAGCACGAAGCGATGTATGATGTGATGTGTGTGTTGCGAGTTGCAAGGCGAGAGCAAAAAAAAAACAACTTCCGATTGATCTATTACGGAGGACCATAGTAAATAGCACCTGCGGTACACACAAAAACGTATATATTTCGCTATTTTTACTAACAAAATTTGGTCCCATTTACTATGGTCCCCAGTAATAGCATACCGCCGTGTACATTCGTATAATGTAGTTAGAAGGGTTTCAATGAAAATGCTCTTCTTTTCCCTTGGGGGGAGCGCGTGTGGAGAAAAAGCTACTACAATTACATACCCCCATGTGCATTGCCTTTCGTGGCCAGTCTTGAATTTCGGTATCGGAAGAAGTCAATATTGCCAGAAAAATATACCTGGTATACATTTTTTGTCCAGGGCTCTTCTATTTCGACCACAGGTCAAGATGCTTGGGAGTGGAAGCGTTCTTTCTGTTTCCGAAACGATGATGATGCGGACCGATCACGATGCTGACGTCGATGAAGAGGACGTTATCAGCTCATTTCCCCTAGAATATGTACGTACGTAACTCCCGTCGTCTCAGATCAACGAATCAGTCTTTTAGCGTCCCGTTGGGGGAACCGCAACAAAAGCACCAATACTTGCTCGCACGAAAGGGCAAAATGCTTTCGAGCTTGCCACCGTTGCAATGTGCAGCAAGAGCTCCAACGTCATTCTCTCATAAAACGCCTCCAGAAGTAAGAAAGCCATGGGAAACCCCAAAAGTACGAAAACCCACCGAACGCAGGAGTCACATTCTTGTTTCCGTGACTCGCACTTGCGCTATACGTTTCGCGTCCGTTTCAGGCAATGGCACGAGACACGAAGGTCAACTACAACCAGAAAACGCTCGGGCAGCTGCGACGGATGTGCGACACCCTCCTGTCCCTCGGTGACGACCAGCGAGTCGTCACCATCCCTGAACGCGCATTGAAGGAGGCGTCGCCCGTGAGCGGTGACGCGGGCGTTGGCGGTGGCGGCGGCAGCGACGGTGGTAGCCTACGCGCGGGTGGGGGGTAGAAGCGATGGACACTGGGGGGGGGGAGGAAGGACCGTCTGGAGCTGTTGCGCAACAGACCGCCAAGCCTAAAAAGAAGGGCAAACGTAGAAAAAAGCAAGGAGTAGTTGAATTAACGCCTTTTTTTTTTTAGTTAGGTTGAGTATACTAATGAGCGACATTCATAGTGATGGGGCAGACTATACACGTCTTCACTATTGTGCGCCTCATACCAAGGGTACTCGTACACGTTTTTTGTTGTTCCATTGGGAGGTTTTCTTTTTGTTTTCCCATGTTTTGTCACCGCGGACAGGCTATGTAATAGGTTCCAGGGGCTTTATCAAGCTAATGTTGGAAAAATGACGCGTGCGACGATAATGGTGACATATTTTTTCGCGGAATGTTTCTGACTGAAGGAGCTCGTCCGCTGTGAAAAGAATTACCCGGTATCCCGTTTGTGCTGCTCATACCAGGTATAAATGTCTGGTTACAGCACTTATTAATAGGTCATGGGGCTACTCGTTGGGTTAACCAACCCTCTTTGGGAAGTCAGAGCAGGGAAAAAGTTGACAGGTGAAAAAAAAAGAAAGAAAAGGGTGACGAGTACAGCATCGGCCGCGTGATTGGGGGACAATACGCGTACACCCATCGGTGTCCGAATTTCAATGCAAGGGAGTCAGTCATGTTCGCGTACAGCACATGGTGTTACATGCCTGGTACGCGGATTTCCCGAGCGCTCACGCTGTGCTCGTACGTGTAGACGGGGTCGATGAGGCCGAAGTTGCCGTTGAGTTGGTCGCTTTAAGTATCTTGAGATCTCTTAAGTTAAGGGGTTTTGAACCTTTTCAGGGCTGCAGTCCCGAATTGGGGACAAACTGCTTGAAATTTGACTGGTTTGTGCCCCAAACGGGACCGCAGTTTTCCGGGTTTGAGCTACATACCGTATCACACTGGGTGATACGATAACACACCCCCTGGGACGATTTTTTTATAGACCCGCTTTCCTCTAAAAAACATAGGGGGCACACACAACGAAAATGGTGCCCTCTGGAAATACTTCGCCGAGAAGGTTACATTGACGCATCGCTCGGCGTATACGCCCTCCCCATTGTCGAGGAACCCAACTTTGAAAATCGTCCTAGGGGGCGTTATTTTGCGTGTTATTTCCTAGGTTTACCTAGGGTTATCTATTACGGGGGACCAGATATTGCGGGGGACCATAGTAAATAGGACCTGGGGTACACACAAAACCTATATATTTCCCTTTTTTTTCTAACAATATTTTGGTCCCATTTACTATGGTCCCCCGTAAGAGGAGCATAAGTAAAGACCAGTCCGAATCGACAAAATGACAAAAAACAGTACACCAGTGAATTTTTGAAGCCATCGCAATGCGCGATTCGACTGTAATATTATGTTTTGGTTTTATATTTCGAATTCACGTACCCACGAGACTCGCGAGGACTCAAGTCAATTCAGCTCCTCCTGGTACCCTTGAGACTCGCGAGGACTCAGAAATTTCCGCCCCTCGTACCCTTGAGACTCACGAGGACTGTCGATTGAGTACTTCAACGTACACTTGAACTCGGTACTTCAAGATGACTGGTATTCGCGAGTCATCGACTGAGTCCCGATGATTGGGCACTGGTACTCTGACGGACCTTTGTTTGCGGTATGTAGTTCTCGTGTAGCTGCTCGAAATTTTCACTCCTACCCAAAATGCACCTGACCTCTGCAGGATAGTGTTATCGTATCACTGCTGATATTTTTCGCTCCTACCCCAAATGCACTTTTCGTTATTGTTTTTGGTCGACGTGTAGCGAACGTATCGTTCCTACGAACGTATCGTTCCTACTTTTCGGCCGCTTTTCTAAACCCGACCAATCATTGAAATTTCCATACCCTCTCCGTCCAGCATTGCATTAAATAGTAACACCTAGGGAACAGCAGGCAGCGGGGCAACGATTGCCCTGCCCTGCTCTACAACACGGGAGTTTCCCGAAAATATTTTGTTTTTTTTTTTCCTTTGTATATCCGGTGCACCGGGCAGCAGCCTTATCAATAGCAATAGCAGTGGCGACATTTCATGAAGTCGTGGTCGCGACACGTGTACGGCAGGCAGGTGTTGGGTCCACCACCGCGCACAGGAGTCAGCCCATCAAAAAAAAGCCGTCAACGGGGAGAGAACGAAAAAAACAAAACAGAGAAAGACGCGTGCCATACACATTCAACGGGGATGGGGGGGGGGAGGGTATATTTAGCACATTTTGGCCAAAATATTTCTGACTAACGGGGTTTTAGTAACTGCGCTCCCGTTTTGGGGACAAATTACTTAGAATTTGACTGGTTTGTCCCCAAAACGGGACAGCGGTATATACTAAAAAAAGGGTTTTAAGGGCACTGAGGAAATACCTGGTACCTAGTGCCCAATAAGGCATGCCTTATCGTTGTTGGAACCCCGTAGCTATCGTGTTACAATGCGATTCCATGATTATATCTATCTAGGCTACGGGATTGTTGATTTGAGCTGAGCTTTTTTTTTTTCTTCATTTTTCTCTCAAAATCAGTCTTCGGGTTGAGGTACTCGCACTGTAATTAATAGTAGTAGTACTATAGTAACAATACTAATAGTAGTATCAACCCCCTAAAACGAGAAACCCCCCCCCCCCCCCCGGAAAAAAAATAGCAGGAAGGTGCAACCCCTTCTCTACCGTGGCATGCGTCGAAGTAATGGAGATTTGCCAGGGAAGGTCGTTTTCTACTGCTGTACGTATCCGAAAAATATAGCTACAGCTCCGAGTGAATCCCACTGCTGTGTATCGCCGCCTACAGCATACGTACCATCCCTACAACTAAAGCTGAAGCTGCTGCTGTTGCTGATAAATCTCTCTGCTTGGCATCTAAAAAAACGCCTGGTGCTAACTTCGTCAACGGCCCGGGCCTAAAACCAATTGGATGTGACCGCAGATATCGAACGGAACTCCCAGGTGTGTTTCCTCCCCAGCACCGTCCAATGCTTTCCGTTACGTCCCACTCTCCGCATTCCCTTACCCAAGCTCCGAGGCCTTTGCGGTGTTCTTGAAAGATGGCCGCCCAATCTAGCCTCTTTACGACAACGGGTAAAATTAAACGGTTCGATGGAACCCTCCAAGCTACCCTAGCCGATTACTCAGGGGTGGGGAGCGGGAGACGAGGCAGGTCTCCGCCCCGCGCCTCACATAAAAACACCGCCGCCCCGCTTGGAAAAAAAAAAAACGCCCTTCAATTCGAAAACGGCCCCATGGACTACTCCAAATTGCTCTACATATATAGCCGACTACTCTGGGACGGGGGAACGAGGGAGAGGAGGCAGGTTTCCGCTCCCAGCCGACTACTCTAGGGAGACGAGAGAGGTCTCCGCTCTGCGCCCCACTAAACAAAAACCGCGCCCCACTTGAAAATTACGCCTCCTATCTAGAAAACCCGCGGGGCGAAAAAGAACCGGAAGGCCAAAAAAGGGAGATGGGGATGGTACGTGCCCTCCCACTTGGCACACGAACGTTCACGTACAGAGTAGTGCTGCACTACCTCCTACTTGAAAACTGACGGACGGTGTGAGACAAAAAACAAACCAAAAAACGTACCGGTAGAAATTAATGTATTCTGTACAATTTCACATGCATGGTATGTACAGCGGCGAAAGGACTTTCGCGGCTTCGCATTGGTCTCGCAGCGGCTAGGAACCAGGGATACACGGCAAACACAAGGACTACGTAGGGATAAGGTTCTCACCGCGTGCGACCTTTGAATTGACGCCGGGCCACGTCCCTCCCCAGCTGGTCCTGACCGCTATGATACGAGTACGCTATTACCTCCCCCCGACAGCAAAAAATCTCGGGAGGTGACGGCAGCCGCCGCCACCACCGCCACCAAGTAGCAGCCTGGCGACACCCCCACCCAGGCACGCAAAAAGTCACACACCAGACAAAGGAGGCATCCCCCTACGACCACGACGGCGAGCGATTCGTCTCCGAGTGGATGGGATGGTTTCGGTCTTACAAGATCGGCAGCAGCTCCCCTCGCATCACTACTTTCGTATACAAATATGAGTAAAACCGCGCGCAACAGAGACTTGACTAACGCTACTACTACTGCTGCGAACTTTTCATGCGACTTTTCTTAGCAGAAGACCTCGTCTCCGTCCGGCTCGTTGTCCCTCTTGAGCGACCTCGTCCCCCCGCCCCCCCCCCCCCCCCCCCCGCCCCCGCCTCCACCCCCAACGAACAGCTCTTCCCCACCGTCATCGCCCCCGAACGGCCCCTTGTCCAACGCATCATCCCCCTCATCTTCCCCCCCCCCTCCTCCTCCTCCGCGTGTCTTTGACCTGCCTTGCGAGGACGGACCACCCCTACCGATAGCCCCACCGCCGCCGCCCGACGACACACGCTGGTGCTACCCTTCCCACCCGAAGAAGGCGGGCCGCCTCCCATGGTGCCCAGTATTCTCGAAAAAGGCGGAGGGGAAAGACCGGCGCGGTTTTCAGAGTGCCTCCCTTCCCTGTCTCGTCCTCTTTCTCTTCCTCCTCCTCCCACTCGGGCAGCGTCATCGCGCCCGCCGCCGCCGCCCCGCCCGGCAGCGCCGCCCCTGCCGGAACCAGTTGGGCGAGCTGTCGCCGCTGACGCCTGGTGCCCCTCGGGTCCCATGGGCGAATCAGCTTGGTTCAACAGCGGGCGCTTGAGCTCGACATTCTCGGCCCCGGCGTTTCCGGCCTCGGAGGGGCTCCGGCCCGAGCCGCGCCAGCCCCCCAGCCTCCCGCCGCCGTGAGAGCGGGACCCGGACAGGTTCCCCGAGCTGTAGCTGTCCGCCGGGAAGAGGGCCCCCTCGTAGCTACCGCCCATCGTGTCGAAGTCGCCAAAATCGCTCGCCACGCCCCCTCCGCTGCGCCACCCGGCGCCGGCCGAGGAGGAGAAGATGCCGCCGTGCGCGCCGCCGCCGTCTCGGCCGTAGGCGAGGCTGTCTTTCCTTCTCCTGTACAGCACGCGGAGACCCGCAATCGCGAAGCCGAAGGCCGCGAGAGCGACAGCGATGTACACGATGTACGCACGGTCCGACCCTCCCGGCGGGCTGGGCGGGCGTTCCGGCATAGCGGGAGCGTATCGCACCAGGCGCGCTGTACGGGTGCTTACCCCCGCCACCGCCCCCACCCCCCGCCCCCCCTCTCCCCTCCCAGCCTCCGCCAACACCGCCTCTGCGGTCGTGTTCGCGCCAGTGGGCAGCGGCAAGCGCAGGTAGCTGGTGGCGTTGTGATACAAGTAGGCGTTGGTCTGGTCTTCCAGACAGTTTCCAAGACCGAGCAAGAACGAAACGCCTCCTTCCCCCGCCCACCCGTCGCCACCACCGCCGCCGCCGTTACGGCTCGACGCGCAGGCGGGGCTCGGATACGTCGAATTTCCGGCGGCGGCGGCGGCGGCCAGATCCCTCACGCACTCGCCGACGTCGCGGTAGTACTCCTCGACCTGGTGGTGTATACATAGACGCAAACCGAGTCGAGCAAAAAAAAAAAAAAAACGCCTCGTCAAGCTTTTTCGTGTGTTCCAGCTCTGCAAGCTCTCGACGATGCGCGATGGAGGACTTGTGGAGTTCCAGTCGCACACGCAATAGAGTAACTACAGTAGGACTGCCTATTGATTGGATTTCACGACTAGTTGTTCTTTCGGGGGGAACCATGGTTATCAGAACCAACGATGAACCCATATTACATACTACCAGGTATACGTTTACAAGCCATGTCGGTTCTGATAAGTATGCTCCCTCGTATATAATAGTTGGGTCGTGACCTCAGGGGAGAAGGAAAGAGCCCGCTTACCTCCTGGTTGCCGGCAGCTTCCACATAATCGACGGCCTCAACGCCGCCTTCGGGGAAGAGGCACATGGACGTCCGCTTCGGCGGCAGCACCACTTGTTGTTCAAAGATCACGCCATTGCTGAGAGGGGGCGAGCGGCGAGCGGCGAAGGAATCGAATCGAATAGGATAACATCGAATCGGATTGAACCAAGGGCGGGGGGGGGGGGGGGGGGGTACTCGATATCATGCACGGCCGTAGTCGTGTGACCATAGAGGGGGGGGGGGGGGGGGGGGGGACGAAACCACCGTCCGTCGAATGAGCCTGGTCGAGCATGTTTCGTTTGCAAAGGCACTTCTTTGTTAAGAGTATAATTGTTATTAGAGGATAAACCACTGAGATCGCTGACTGTTTATCACAGCGGTTTATTCTCTAAAAACATCAACGAAAAGAGCACTTATCATAGCAGCAGCCGATTCCGCGGGCGGGCGAAATGAAAACAGTAATTTTCCACACGAAAAAAAAAACCACAACAAGACAAAAAAAATGACAAAAAGTGGAGAACTCCAGGGGTGGCGGTGGAAGATTTCACACGCACGGCGGTTAGCCTCGGCGCGGCCGCCCCTATTCCTCAACAGGAGTGCGCCATCAAAGGCATGCAAACCCCTGGCGCATTTTACGTAACCCCCTCGACATGACACTTTTGTCGACACCACACTCGTCCCTCGACCCAACGCATGATTATTTCGACATCACACTCGTCCCTCGACAGCACACTTTTATCTCAACAGTTACGCTTATCTCGACGCCACACATAAACCTCGAGACAAAACATTTATCTCCATACCACACGCCAATAGTAGCCCCTCGACACCACAATCGGGTGTCGCACCTACTTGTTTCTGAGATTCCTCGGTTCAGGACCTCTAGACCTCACGCAAAACATGCTCATCTTGATCTTGACCATCACACGCTCGCTTCACCCCCCGTGAGAAACTGCACTCCCATTGAGAGGACAAAAACACTTGGAATTAGTACAGGATTTAGGTTTCTGCACAGTTGCACTAGTAGAAGGGCCCAACATTTTCGTACCACGAGCGGCGACGCGCGCACCCTCTGAGCCAGCCCAATCCCCACAACAACAAAAACACCCATGGGCGCAACCACACCAAGTCACACCAACCCAGTCCACAACACACCACATCGGCTCACCTCGCCAGACGCTCGAACGCGGCCCAGACGAAGTCGTACGAATCGGCCGACCCCATCGTCGCGAAGTCGCCCTCCTTTCCTCCGCTGCCGCAGGCCGAAAGCGGCTGATACACCGGGTGGTCTTTCCAGTACGTGCTGGCCCACCCTGCGCACAAAAAAGCCGGCAACGGTAACTGGAGGTGAGCAAGTTTTGCACCACCCAAAAGCAAAGAGGAGGCGGAGAGTATGGACAGCGCGAGAGTGTGGAAAGCGATGTGTGGTGCGGGCACCCAAGCGGCCTGCTGTACCATAGCGCGCGTCGATTTTATTTGTTGTTGCTGGGTCGGCTTTCGCGCCAGCAGCCATGGAGTGTCCTCCGGCGACATCCAGCGGCATCGGCAGCCACCAAGAGCAGGCCGTACAACCTTGCCAAACAGGCTGTACAGCACAGCATTGCACAGCTGTATTGCTCAGCTGTGTTGCACAGCTGTATTGCTCAGCTGTGTTGCACAGCTGTGTTGCACATCTGTATCGCACAGCAACATTGCAAAGTACAGGAAACCACAGCGCAGCAGTGCACAGCACATGACAGCACAGACCCGCACAGCGTAGCACAGCACGGCACGGGACAGAACAGCACCCCGAGGAATGGCACCCGACAGCACAGCCTAGCCCAGCACAGCCCACCCCAGTCCAGCCGATCCCATCCCATCCCAGCCCAGCCCAGCCCAGCCCCAGCCCAGCCCAGCCGTTACATGATAGCACATCATGACACATCACACAGCACGCAGGCTGGTCAGCCAAAGCCAGCACCATTGATCGGTTAGGTCGCTCACCGGTCAGGTCATTGTACAGGAGGCCGGTGATCTTCGCCACGTAGTTCGCGGACAGCCATTTCCCCTCGTCGAACCCCGACTCCGGCTTCAACTCCGCCGCATTATCCCACGTCACCCTCGTCGTCCCATTCCCACTGCGCACGCCTTCGCCCGCCCGCCACGCTCCACCACCCTCGCCACCACCGTCGCCGTCGCCATGGTTGCCATTGAGCTGCTGCCCCTCCTGCCGCGAGAGCCGCCGGACGTCATACGAACCACGGGAATTTTCGCTGCCGTTTCCGGCGACCGTCGGCGCTGTCGTCGTCGCCGGCGCTGTCGTCGTCACCGGCGCTGTCGTCGTCACCGGCGTCGTCGTCACCGGCGTCGTCGTCGCCGGCGCTGTCGTCGTCGCCGGCGCTGTCGTCGTCGCCGGCGCTGTCGTCGTCGGCACCGATGTCGGTAATGGCGTCGCCGGCACGGAGGTCGGGACATTCGTCGCGTTGCCGTCCATCGGGGGAGGGGTCGGGACCAGGGTGGGCGACGGTGTTGGAGGCGGCGTCGAGGGAGCCGGGGTCGAAGGCGGGAGGGAGGGGGGTCGGGGCAGGCGTGGAAGGCGCCGGTGTCGGCACGGGCGGGGGCGGGGCAACGTCCGGGAGGAACGCGCCGACGTAGTTCACCGCGAAGAAGTCCAGGACCTTTTTGGTTTCAGTCTCTTCCACTAGGAAGCCCAGGGCCGCGTGCGTCAAGGCTGGCACGAGGGAAGCCAGAACAGTGGATGGGGGGGGGGGGGGGGGGGGTCGGGGGGAGGAAAGAAGGAGGGGGGGGTGGAAGGGGGACGGGGTGAGAGCATGTCGGTTGCGCACTTTTTTACTTTCTGACTACGTGCTGCTTTCACGTACACAGCTTGCAATCAAAGCGCAGAACATGAAACAGTAAGGTTCGCAGCAGCCGGTGAAAAAAAACAACGACAGCTATTAATCAACATCAGAGTAAAAAAATATACCGTAAAAAAAAAAATATATATATATATATATACCAACCGGGGACATACGGACATACAGCAGTACGACCAAAGCGAGAGGGTTGCCTTCAGCAGGGGTAAGGAAAGCGTAGTCGATCTCTGATCTCTTTGACCTCTGGCGTGAGAGAATAAACGGGAAGCGGAGCGATGGATATATGCCCTGTATTTTGCACCGCCACCGCAAACTCGTAGCTCCCCGGTTTTGTCTTTCTGCAAGTGCAACATTCACATTGGCGTCGACGATGAGATTCGAAACGTTCCGGGAATGTATGCTTTGGGTTTGGTAGGGTGCCTGGGATGGGATGGGTTTTGTTGGGTTGCGTACACCCCCTTCTTTCTTCTCGCCGAGACGCTCCAGCCAGGTACCATACGCACAGTATTGCTGTGGCTGGTTGAGTTCATCGGAGCCTGCCGTCCGTATTCCACAGTTTGCCTTACCAGGTGCCATATTTTTTTTTCATACGTACATACCCAGGCTGACGTACCTACCTGCATCATCGTATTCACCTCTCTTCCTCCGGCTGCTTCTTCTGCGTATTGTGTGTGATCCAACATGGTCACTGCTCCAGGTGTGCTCAGCACAGTGCGCCAACAGCAGCAGCATGCAGCGTACTATGCGCACGTGGTAGATCCGCGCTGTACTCTCGGTACTCAGTAGTGTTTGTTGTTGTCATCGCAGCATTGGCCAATGCACGTACCTGTTGCAGTGCTCCGCGTCGATCATCCCCGCATCGTGTACGTTCGTTGAGTCCAGTACAACAAATCGTTCGTACAAGCATCGTGTACAAAAATATATACTTGCAGTTAATACTGACTGTTGTGTGTCCTCCACTGCTGACCCATATATCCTATAGAGCCAACTGAAAGGGCAGCAGTACACCTTCCTTTGTCGCCGAACGCGTATCTTCTGCTGTCGTATCATATCACATGGCAGTTTAAAGCAGTACTGCTGTACACGCAGTTGTACCTATACAAGCTATTCTACACATCCCTTTGTCGCAGCGCGTATCGTCTGCTGTCGTATCGTATCATGGCATTTTACAGCAGTACATGCACTTGTACAGTTGTACCTGTACAAGCTACTCTAAGAGATCCTGCGGTGTGTTTGAAATAGCGTAAAAAATACAACGCGCCAGTTGTATGAGTACTTCTGTAGGGTATACAAGGCGCTTCGCTCAGGAAGGAAAAGTGCATCAAATTGTGCCAAGTGGACGGAGGTCCATGATTGAATATTGTTTTTTCATGACTGTACAGTTGTTGTAAACTGGCGACTTGACAATGCCAAGAGTCCCTCCGCCATGTTTCAGGAGAAAACAGCTCGGACGCCACATACGCTTCGCGTCGGGGGCGGTTTTCCGCTACGCTTGCTCACATGTCGTACGCACGTACAGAACCCAGGTAGGGTACTTATTTTCTTCTTTCGATATGCTCTGCGTCTGTACTCGTATGTACGAAAGATAAAGCACAGCACGGCAGAGCAGCACAGCGAAAACAATGAAAATGAAACCGCAAAATTCTGAAAGAAAAAAACCCCCGTCCCCTTTCGTGTCATAATTTCCTGCCTGATTGGAACACCTTACACCGGTAAAAAAGAAAAAAGAAGAAAGAAAAAAATCAAACAGCAGAGCTTCTCTCTCAGCCTCGTACGCCACCCGCCCCTCTCGCGACCATCTCGTCACCGATTCGGTCCGGGTAAAGCTTTCCTCCCTCTCTTCCACAGTGAGCCCCGTCGCCCGCCTCGCGTGAAGCCCGGTGCTCAGCTGGGTACCTCCCAGTGTGGTTTTCAGCCCGGTCGCAAAAATAAGCACTGCTTGAATATCATCTTACTATCCCGAACGACCCTTAAATACTCGTACGTACTCTATCAAAAATCACAAACGGAGGCCAGACAGAGCCCATTCATGCTTGTTTCGTGTCTCCAGGCACACACGACGCCCAGCCACGAAAACGGCGACCGCGCTCCTTGCAACTCCCACTCTACCCGCCAGCACCAGCTGACACCGGCGACGGTGCCGCGCTCGCCCGCGGAACCGTGCTCGGAGTACGCATACGAAACGAAAGAACAAAAAAAGGCAAGAAGGACCGAAAGTACCAAGAGAAATGGAGAAAACAAAGACTCGCTGGAAAGGTCCGGCAAGTAATAAAAGAGGCGATTTCCAAGTGGGAGCTCTGAGAGGCCAGAGATGTACCAACCGAGCACGCTCAGAGAGTGAGATCTAAGTAAGTAGTTCTATGACAAACTGAGCTTAGTAGTATGTTCATGGCCGAGGTTCGACTCGAACGATCCCCGCTTTTTTGTCCTTTTCAACTTTTGACTTTCTCTATTTTCTGGCCTACTAATTATACCAGATATAACACAAGTTGTGTGTTTTTACGCAAGGCCACGGAGTTGGGCGCGCTTACGTGTGGCGTGCGTTCATACCTCAACCTTTCACACTTGCTCCCAATACTTGGGACTAAAGCAAAGTATGCTCGAGAAAATACTTTAGGTACTTCGTGCACTCGTAGTAGTTCGAGGTTCTGTGCTGCTGCCCATACTACTCAGCGGATACTTTCGGGCTCGCACTAGTTCGGGATTCGCTACTACTGCTGCTGTGGATACTCCCCGTTGTGCTTCGAGTAGCTCGGGGTTTGGTACTGCGGGTACTGCAAGTTCCATCAGTATTTCGTCCGTTGGTAGTGTTCGTACTGCGAGTACTCGCAGTACCGAACTACTCTCAATATGCCCAGTATACATGGAGTATGACGTATACTTCGACGGTCTGCGCACCGTGTCGACAATTCTCAGGCCCATTGCTCGGCACAAAGCACTCACAGATGGTCCCACGAGGGGGAGTTGGAGCAAATTACTTTCGCTGGGACAACTCGGGTACTTACAGCACTGGCAGTATTTCGAGAATATGTACTGCGAGGAGTATGTACTGCAAGTACGCTCAGTATCTCCAGGTTCCGTGCTGCGGATTTTGCCTGTACTCCAAGCATTTCGTGTTTCGGTACTGCGGGTACATAGCTGCCTGTGCTCTCGGGGTTCCGTACTGCTCATACTCTCAGTACTCTCAAACAGTAGTTGGGCCTTCTCAGAACTCGCCTTATGTGGGCCTTCTCATTACTCGCAATTTTTTGGGCGCCAGCAATCCAACACTCTCAGTACTCGGACTACGAATTGTTCTCGAGCATCCACTATATCTGTGAAACCTTTATTTTACCCTGAGGGCCAAGAAACATTTATTTTGCGGCAATATATTTTGTATGTGCTGGATTTTACTCAGGCGGTCACAAAGTATTATGTCGCAATCTCGACCTCACGCAACGTTTCGTACTTACGTTTACGCCGCAAGCATTGAATTGATCGCCGCGAGTCATCTCTTCAGGATCCATATCCACTTTCAGGTATACCCTCTTTTATATTATTGAAATGATCCCACACTATTTCCACCTCTAGAGCATATAGTCTGTCCTTGACCTTGAAAATATAAAATATGTGTGTGTTCTCCACATTAATGATGGGTGGATACAGCAGTAGTTATTGATGCTGCTGCTTGTAGTTCTAAACAGGTGTGAAGGTATTTCATACGAGTATTAAATCGTTCTCGCGCCACTCCCCTAGGCACCTACCGAGGGGAACCTTGTACCTGGTATACCCCCATGCCACCGAGCACCCGACCGTACCAACTGCTGTGAGGCTCCCTCTAACCGAGAGCAAAGTACCAGGGGTACAAAGAGCAGTACCAAGTACATCCAACCTACAAGCACAAAAAAGTAGCACGAATGTGCACATAACAGCGTACATAAGGCAGTACAGCACTGCTAACTGTACAGACCTCACGCAAGGAAAATTATGACGCTGCTACGGAGAGAAGCAGCAAGGTCAACAGGTGTAGGTTGTTCGTAGGCATTTTAAGGCTTCACGACGGTTCCTGGTGTGAGCCAAGTTCAACAAGCGGTAATTTCAAGACATATTACAGGTGCTATTATACCATACTACAGCAGTAGTACGTACGAAGTTTGAAACGTAGTGATTCATGGGGAAAAAAACGACATCTGTTTTTACGCGCATAAAAACTGGAGCGAGTACTCTGTGCGCCGCCTACTAGCAAGGGCGCGGGCATGGAGCACACGATTCGCTCAGCGGGAGTGATCTGCGACCATCGGCGGCACACGGGAGCAAGAAAAACGAGGCATATCATAGACTGGTCCTCTAAAAAAAGGTTCTCTCCCGACCGAGAGATCCGTAGAAGATCAGAAGAGGCAAGAGGCCAAAAAAAGGCAAAAAGGAAAGGCTCATCAAGGCTCTCACGTAATCCCTCCGCAGCTCGGAAAGCATACCAGACGAGTGAAAAAAAAACGGAAGTTGGACGGAGGCGGCTCGGCGGGTTTGCTTGACCTAGGAACATCGCTGGATTTGTGATGCTAAGGTATGTTCGAGAGGCTAAGGGGCACGGCTCTTACACGCTGGCAGCGTTTCACGTGAGGATGACTGCTTGGTGCAACTAAAGCCAAAGCGACACTACTGCTGCTGCTGCTGCTGTCCGGTTTTCAAAAACGAAAAAAAGACCCGAAAAACGAGAGCTGGGATACGTACTCGTACACCCGTTCGTGTGTAAAACATGGGCATGGGGGCGGCAACACAAAGCTGGGTCGCGGGCCTCGTAATTATCACGCTGTCTGAAGTAAACACACATAGCAGCAGTCGCCAAACAAAGACAAGAACGAGGGGCACGAAACTACCCGGCATCAGACACGCGGGAATGAGGAGGGGGCTTACCGTACGACCCCCAAAAGCCACCAGCGGCGTTCAAAATATCGTCCCCGGCGTTCGACGGAAGTGCCGCCTCCAGCAGGAATACCTTCACAATCGCCCCGTTCTCCACAACATCGATCGAGTTGGGGTCCATCCTGTCGCAGTGGACGGGGACGTGATGGCAGAGCTCTGTCTGTCCGTGTCCGTCCTCTGGCTAATGACTGAGAAGTGCTAGGGTTTCTATTGAGGAGGCTCCATATCAACGGGGATACTGAATCTATCCCCTATTCAAACATGCAGAATCCACAGGTATAAGATGCTGGGGGTCTGCCGACGAACAACCAACTTGGAAAATTTCACATTCGGAACGTGGAGCAGACCAAAACAAACGCGGCAGGCGTCTTCTTCTGTTGCTGCAGCGCGGATTATCGTACCGTTGAGCCTTTGCTGCTGGCTGGCTGGCAGACCCCCGTCTCGCTCGACGGCTTAGCGGTCGGTCGATCCACCCGCATTGGTGCAGTTGCGTCGGTGTGGATATTTGCCATCGCACTTGGCCTTGGTTTCGGTATTTTTATATTGATCACACAGAGAGAAGCGGAAAAACACATCTCTCTCTTTTCGATATTTTTTAATACCAACCACGTGAAGGAAGGAAGCAAGCATCTCTTGTGTCTGCCTGCCTCTGGTCCTAAAAAAAAAACGCGATAATATCGGTGCTTCGGAGAGGGAGAAAATCGCTGGACGATGACAACGATGGATAGCGCGACGTCCTTGGCCGTGCAGCTCGCGTCGTACGAGTCGATCGTGCTTGACGTGAAGGTCGAGGTGAGAGAGAGAATTGGAGCTCCGGCCACAGAAAAAAATACATCATACTCTACAGTCTATCTATTATTATGTAGAATGGAGACCGTCTCCTCCCTGTCTGCGGGATGAGTTTTTTTTCGTAGGTCAAGATATCTTACACTGCTGTACAGCGTTATCCTAACTGTATGCCCCAAGACGACTTCGATTTGCCCGGTGGCCACGCTCGGGCATACCTTGAAGCCCCCCCATCCCTCCACCTTCCATCCCTCCGTCCGCCGTCTGCCCACCATGGCTTCGGATTCGTACTGATACATTTGAGAGAAGCAGCTACGTACGTAAAAAAAGCAGGCAACAACGACGACCAAAAAACACCCCACAAGGACTTTTATCACATCATTTTGCAGAGGAGTATTTTGAGTTTTGAACAAGAAATAGCCCCAGGGTTTTTATTCTGCTCTTTATTACTACTTGATATATAATCGACAAGCTCTCGTAAAATTTTAAACTTGAAAAATAACTTTCCATGGGTGATATCATGCCAGGACGTACGTAGCTCAAATAAGTACCGGGTAATCTTCTACTCGTAGAGTAGACTGCATACATACCGAAGGCACTAACAGCAGCAGTGTCAGCGTACCCTCCCAGCGCGTGCCCACCTGCTGCTGCTGTCCGGTGAGGACTCGCATAACATTAGCCGCATATGTAGACTTCGACTATATTAACTTTTTTATTATTTTTTCCGACAAGACAAACCACACTATTAATACGTACGTACACACATATCGAACATCCACTCAAATGTTTCAAAAAAGCAATCCGAAAACAGAAACAGAAAGAGGACAGGACGATGATGGGTAGAACCTCCAGTGCACAGCAGTAGAATAGGGCTGTGGTTGGCGCACCCCACCCTTCTGTGCACGAGACGAAGAGGTATACCAGGTATCAACCATTTCATTATTGATTCAGTTGCGATGCTTCGTAGGGTTAGTACAATTTTCGTCTCGTACTACAGCAGTGCACCAGCAGCAACGGTCAACCTTGTTCCGGTGTATCATTACCAGGTACCACTGCTGTATGTTGGTATCAGGTATCAGCCCCATCGGCAGATCGGGCAGTATGATATACCATACTGGTACCTGGTACCTGGTTTTTATTTTGATTGATGATTACCTGGTGGGATGATGACATGCCGGACTATCGATCCTGCAGAAAGTAAAGGATGGGCTTCAAATTTCCAACAATATCGAGTACGAGCTTCTGCTGCTGCTGAACTGGTGTGTACACCTGGTATATTCATGGTGCAATAGTAGTGCCGGTGGAGGTGGAGCTATGAATACACGGCAGCAGCTGCTGCTGCTGAAGCTCGGGTCCACGCTGCTGTACAGCAGTAGATAGTTTCCGGCCGGATATCATATGATGGAGCTCCTGCCCTCGATATCTGGTAGGTACACGAAAATACCACATCATATAATATTATAGAAATACCACGGCGGTACTCACCATAGTAATATTAATAGACAGGCAGTAATATCTCACATCATGTACGTAGCTGTAGGCAGCTGCAGTGGGGTGCCACCCCGTGACAAGCCAATACACGTTTGATACGTATGATCTCTGAGTACAGAGCAATCGTGTTTTCAATGATTTTGCTTTTGCAGTTTGACCATACGACTGCCGTATTAGTTCGATGCATGAATGCATGCATGTGGTTTTCTCGTGACAAGCCCCCACTTATTATACCTGGCTTTTTCTCCCGAAAAGGACGAATTCGGTTTTGTTATTAATTAAGAGGTGCACCCTAAAACCACGAGCAGTCTGATGGTTACCGGTTACCCCATTGCTGTACGTACAGAGCTACGTATGCACGCACCCTCGGAGTATTCCATTTCTGTTCGTACGAGTGACTGACACTGGTACCGTACGTACGTACTGCAAGTAGCAAGCACGAGTATCTCCTGCAAGAACATAGGCAATCGATTGTTATTTTAATAATAGTGCTACGTAATAAATCAAAGGTAAATAAACTGCTGTTGTGAGGTAGATTAGACAATATGCGAAGAACTATCAGACAAGTACGTCGCTCTGGAGTACCACTCATCCGAGAAAAGGTTGCCACAGACACTCTTCTTGACTATGTTTGTGAGTAACCTAGCCCTATAACCAGTAGAAGAGGTTACCACCAACCAGGTCTCAGATATTCGAGAAAATGACTATTATTTTTTTAGTACCCAAACTCCCAGGTACGACGTAGAGCTCGCGAGCTCACCACTTATCCAAGGAAATTGTTGACACGCACTGGCCAACTCAACCAACCCATTGTTGAGGACTGTTATTAATAGTGGTCCTCTTCGTCTCGTACACAAGTCTGCATCAACCACTTTCTAGGTAAAACAAAAAAATGGTAAGCTCTACGCGTGCAGGAGGACAGAACAATACGCACGCATACGGTATGATATAACACATCAGATAACACACCCCCCTGGGACGAGTTTCCGATTTTTTGAGCCGATTTTCTCGAAACCGTGCCTTAAGGGGGCACACACAACGAAAGTGGTGGCTTTGAAAATGTCTCGTCGAGAGCGGCCTGCTCATAGACGCGTCGCTCGGCGTTTACACTCTCACGGTTTCAAGATAATCAGCTTTGAAGTTCGTCCATAGTCGGTGTGTTATCTTGCGTGCTGTTCGGTGGTTCCAGAGTTGATTACCCTTCGTAATTACTGCTGTAGTGCCATCACCTGCCACGACTCACCACACCCGTGTTAGGCCCGAGATACCACCCTTATCTACAGTAAGATAGCACCGCCCTTCTAGAAGGTACCACCCTTCTCTAAAATCCATCCCACCGCAAGAAACCACCCCCGGTGATACAAAAAATGCAAACTTTAAACATGACAAAAAGGGCCACGTTTTGTCACCGGGGTCCGTTAGATACGTTAGATACGTACCACACCCCTCGTAGCGGTAGGTAGGCCTTCCAAACTACTATAAATCCGGGGTCCGAAGAAAAGAAGCGCAAAGGTAGACAACGGCACCACACGAAGAGGAGCTGGGCCCTTCGGCGCGGGCGGCGTGGGCAGAACGCGCCTGTGGCCCCGGCAACGCCTGCTGCCCCAACACCGCCTGTTGTTGACGCGTTTCAAGCCGCGAGTGGAGCCGTGATCGCAATGTTTTCGCCCGTGCTCAAACCTACCTCTCCCTGCTCCGCTGCGCATGCGCGCCTCTAGCTCCGACACAGGGCGTGCCCCCCTCGCTGATCCAGATCAACTGATATGTGCAAATAATACGGACGGGGTATTTCTACACCTTGCTATCACCCCCCCCCCCCAGATTTAAACAGAAAGCAGGACTCATACTTGTGTGGTGGGAGAATGTGAAATGTACAAGGAGGAACGGGATGTTGTAAAGGAGATGAGGAAAAAATGTAATACTGCTGTGACATCGAGAAGTTCGGTACACTAGATAGTAGAGAGAAAACGATCGCTGTCCTGGGAGATAGATGGTGCCCACAGGCGGCGAAACAGGAAGGGGGTAAGATTAGCAATCATTTTTTAGGTAATAAATGGAAGCAACGTGTCGAGCGCCCAACTGTTAGAGGTGTCTCTATTAGGAGTAGGAACGGTGCTCCGTCTCGAAAGGGATGCGTGGTCTATGGTCAAATGACTGAGACACGCAATAAATGAGTACGCCCCCCCCAGCCCCCCTGGTGCCGACCTGGTCGTGTCAAAACGTACCATTTACCCCTGCTTGCTTTACCCCCCTCTCAAATTTACCCCAGCTGCTGCCCGTGGATAGGTGTGCCACTTGTACTGCCTGGATATGCTGTGCCAAGTGTACAAATCTTCCCTACGTATCGTACATACAATACCGTGCATGTCACCCGGCCACGAGTACGTGGCCACCCTCCCGTGATAAGCATCATCAAGCAAAACTCAAACATGACATGCCTATGATCACCGAGGTTCGCTAGAGAGACGCAGGATAATACCCCGGAAGAATAAAGCAAAACCCACGTATCATGCGCACTCGTATTATTTGCGTACTTCGTGTAGTATGATCACCCCGGCCGAGTGGTTTCTCGGGCCAAACACGGTATTCTTTCTCTGTGTCATACTCGTACATGCCAGGTCTTTCGCATCGATGTCTACGTGCGAACGGCGACCTGATGCATTCTGATGCCCCTGCCTCGCCATCACCTCCTTTATAATACATATAGTAGAATATGATCAATCAGTCATCACCACCGAAAACGAACGATGTGACCAATGTACGACGTACTTACTGCACACCAGTATACCAGGTACGTACCTGGTGTATCATACCCTGGTACGAAGCGTTAATAATTACGAAAATAATGGCATACAAAAGTAACAGCGCGGACCAATGGCACCCAGCCGTATGGGCATGTCAATCACCACCCACTATGATTATTTGCCGTCCAGATGCACCATCCGCTATTCTCTCTCTTCCACCCTCCACGATTCTCCCTCACTCAGTGGAGCCTACCCCTGATTCGATCCGAACAAGGGGTAATGAGCCCTCCATCCATCATCCGATGCCCATGCCGGTATCATAAGAGCAGATGCCGCTGTTGCCATAGATAGGTCCCGCTTTCCCCCTTCTTTTTCTTGTTCTGACTTGCTTGCGAATTTCGACGTCATCGACCGCTCTTGATGGTTGGCTCGAGCCGCTTTGCTTTATTGACCCTATCGAAAGGTTTGCCGGCGGGGGGATCGTCAGCTCGCGTTGATTTATTTGCGCACGCGCAGGCACAATCCTTGCGTGCAAAGATGTCAGCAGACGGCACTTCCACCTCTTTGACCGACGGCAATTTTCTATTTGTTTTCCTTGGCTGACGCCAAACTACCGCATTAGCTCTTACATAGTAGGGAAAACACTCGGGATCCGCACCCTTGACCGGTACACGTTTTCCCTTGACTGACCTGACGTCTCCTGGCATGTTTGCTTGTGTACATATACGTGCCCGCTCACAGCGACGTCGAGTCTTCCCAAGCACACGGACCCCATTGCCCAACAACCTATCAATAGCAGGCCTCTGGTCAGGGTTAGGGATGGTGGCCGCCGTTAGCCGAAGCCGAAAATGATCTCACCCGTCGGGAACAAGCTTCCTGTATGTAAGATTTCGCAACGAAACCCTATCCTCGTGTACCTCATGCGGGCACGAAATAAGTAGAGTTCTTGGGCGGGCAGATCTACCGCGGCTAGTATGATAGACTATACGCCCACAGTAGTGCTTCTATTACGTGTTGTGTACCAGGTGTACCGTGACGCCTGCAAGGATGATCGAACTAAACACACACGAACCAGCTGTCAAGGTATAGCATAAATTGTCGATGCTGGTAGATCCAACGAACAGGTCTGGCTCTTTGTTCGCGCGTACCCTGTGCTCTGACGGGCTCGGTAGTCCCCCAGCTTGTCGTCGACTTTTTTTTTTATCGATTTTTTTTTGCGGTCACGCTCTCGCGCTTTTGCGCGGCGGAAATTAGTTTGGGCTGCAAAGAGGCATAGATCGTAGTACGAGGTTTGGCCCGGCCTCCTAGCGCACTCAGTCAGCCTACTAGCCTACTCAGTCAGCGCTGACTGAGTATGGTGTTGATATTAATGCTATGATAGGTTACTCCTTCCATCCAACAGGTTAGTTTAAGACAGAAGCGCAAACGCACGTTTGAACGAATTGCTATGACACGTGCATTGACTAACCTAACACGTACGCTGTTGACGAACGCTACAGGAAGGTTACCGCTTCGATCCAGTAGGTTACTTTAGACAGAAACGCGAACGCATGATTGAACAAAGCGCTCATAGATGTGTACGTGAATATACTACTATTACCAGCGTACTACTGTTGTAGGTAGTATGCCAGGTGCCGAAGGTAGGTAGGTGTACATGCTTATGCCAAAAATAACGCGTTGCCCCCGCCTACCTAAGGCAGTATCCTCTTTTTTCTTCTTCTTTTCTGATCATCACTTTTACTTTCCAGCTTAACTCGTGCTGTTACGGGGTCCATAGTTAATAGGACCTATGGTATACATAAAAACCTATATATTCACCTATTTGTACTAACAATATTTGGTCCTATTTACTATGCCCCCCCGTAGTTTTACCCTCAGCGATCTTCTGGACAAGCCGTGGTCACAGGTGCCGTCCCTTCTCCCCGTCGGTACGTGCCTTCATTTTTATCGCGCATAGGGTTCAGCACTCCCACTGCTCGTCAATACCAGTACCGCTCTGTACCTAAATGTAGCCGTATTGAGTCAATATTTTTGTACGTAATGTCACTATTTACGGACAGAGTGGTATGTAAGAGCCCATCTTAACGGGGAACACTATGTTTCGTTCGATCAGATGTAAATTAAATTAGAAACAAAAAATCCAGTCAAATTGAAAGAACCGAAAGTCCTCGATAAGATGGGCCCTTAAATTAAATTAGAAAAAAAAAAAATCAAGTCAAATTGAAAGAGCCGAAAGTCCCCGTTAAGATGGGCCCTAATGGCGCGAAGCAGGAGAGCTGATCCAGGCGGGATTTCTTATTTTGAGAATGGGTGCGTTCTACGCTATCTCCAGTACAAGCGTCTCCCGAATTTCCCATTTCCTGTAAATGTTGATCATAACCTGGCTTTCTTAGGGCTCGTTCTGATAACGTTATACTTGTGTTAATGCCTGGTACTTGGCAGGTGCCTGCCCTGTACTGCTACTGCTGCTATTAATATCGTGCCTGGTATGATGCCGACCTACTACGTGGTGCAGTGACAAAAAAGGTTATGAAATCGGCAACGAACTTCGAACAATTTTTCTGAGCCGATATGTGACAGTTTGACCAGACAGTCTGTGGGTACGTGCCTGCTGCCTCTCCCCCCTCCCCTCCCTCAACCACCGTTCCCGATCGTTCGATTCGTACGTACCACTCTGTCCCGAAATATAATCACCTTTTGATTGAACATTTAGTCTAAAAAGATTGCTTAAAGTATGGGACAGAGTGGTACTGCATCAATCAAGCAGTGGGTACGTAGAGTACTGCCGTGTGGCGGTACACACAGCTGTGGCGCTCGGAGTCAGCCCGTCTGTCGTCCGTAGAGTCTCACGCGAAAATGAGGTTTCAATTTATTACGGGGGACTACGAATAGTAGTAAATAGGACCAAATATTGTTAGTAAAAATAGGTAAATAGGTAGGTTTTTATGTACACCATAGGTCCTATTTGACTATGGACCCCCGGAATAGTAATTGGTGCTGCTTTGCTACTCTTACGAGAGTACCTATTTTATTTACACATGATCATCGTGAGCTCTGAATACTACCAGGTGTACGATTATGTCCCATTTTATAAGAACAGGTTTTAGTCTAATTGTTAAACCCAACATTTACTATATTTCGGGACAGAGTGGTATCGTAGTACAAATGATGCGACACACCGTATTGTAAATATCCTTGCACAACATCAGACAAATCAGATCCCCAGTGACGCGTTCTACGACAGAGGTATTGCGGGGGACCATCGTAAATAGGACCAAATATTGTTAGTAAAAATAGGTAAATGTATAGGTTTTCGTGTGTACCTTAGGTCCTATTTACTATGGCCCCCCGGAATACTCGTAGCACATTTCCGCTATTAATAATGCTTTTCTGAATGACGGGGTCGAAATCGTCGGAATGCCAGTCTTGTTTTTCGAAAAAAATGACGTTTTTGCATACTTGGGCCACGATATTATCCGTCGGGATGCAATTCGATTTTTGCTGAAGACAGTTTTCGGGTGAGGTATGGAGCCCCTCAAGGTCAAGTGAGGAGCCTCAGGATTTTTAGGATGAAGATCTATCGTAGAACGCCTCAGTTCACGATCTACGGCAGCAGATCCCTCGGAGCGGGGGTAGATCCCTGATATCTGTATGATCCGCACTAATGCGAATCGACTGCTTGGACCACTATGGGCGGGAATACAAGAATCGTTTAGACATTAGTATGAAGACGAATCGTCCCTTATATTTCCGGCCAGAGTGTTCGAAGGATGTATGTACCCTCAGGTATGTTTTGCCGGGTGGGATCTGTATGATCTGTGAGATTACGGCTCTCATTACACAACATATCACAACGGAAAATAGAGGTGTCCAGATGGTCTATTCATAAATTATCTATTATTACGGGGGACCATAGTAAATAGGACCAGTTATTGCTAGTAAAAATAGGTAAATATATAGTTTTTATATGCACCATGGGTCCTATTAACTATGGACCCCCGTAATATGAATAATAGATGATCTTACAGGTATGAATAGATCGTGACCTTTTGTCCGATGTGTGAAAGGGTTGTGTTTGTACTCACTGCACCTCACTGACCGAAAATATAAGCCCCATCTTGGAGTCTATGGTCAACGTCAAACGTTGACTATTTTTTTGGTCAGAGCGGTATCTACTACAATACTTGCACTGCAAGTATGCTACAGGTGTATGCTTATATTAAGTATGTACCCTCGTAAGTAGTAGCAAAAATCAGTACGAATGGCGCTATGAATAGGAGTGAGTCCGCCGATCGTTCGTACGTTCCTTCGTCGTGGCAGTTGGCAAATGCCATATTTTTTCTTCAGAAACAAGACGAACAAACGTATTCAGCGGGTCAACGGCTGGCGCAAGCAGGGCGTGCCTCGCGTGGCATGAAGTAGAAGTAGGCAGTGTGAAAAAGAAACAAAGAGCTACGCTTGGCTTGGCTTTGTGTTGACATGCATGCATGTGCTCATGATAAAAAAAAAAAAAAAAAAAACGGAGAGCTTGGCTTTGTGTTACAGCGGTAGTCGTGTACGTGATCGTTTGTTATTGTCTTCCGAAGGTGACGACTGGCTGTCTACACCAGTAGATAGATGCTATCTGGTCTGCTGTGCGCTCGAGAGCGGATGAGGGCAGTGAGTATTGCGGGGGACCATAGTAAACGGGACCAAATATCGTTAGTAAAAATAGGGAAATATATAGGCTTTTGTGTGTACCGTAGGTCCTATTTACTATGGTCCTCCGTAATAGTCACCTTTTGATCATCACGAATCGTCCCCAAGGTAGCTATTTACGCACTCTGATTGGCTAAGGGGTGTATTTTCGCGCCATCTGTCGACCTACTCGGTCGTACCGTAGAGTCTTTCCAAGCCACAGCATCCCGAGCAGGCCACATCAAATCCAGAGTCGTTTCACAAGAAGAGCGCAGCATCCAACCCGGCCCGACCGACCTATCGATGGAGTCTTGCCAAGAGCACAGCATCCAAGCACTGGTCACCGGCACAGGGTTCGCGTTCGGATTGCGTAGGGATCAGGGTTCGAGTCGGAGGGTTGGCTCTATTAATAGGCGCCAAGCACAAAACCCCCTTAAATATTCACGATCAAGGGGTGACCACGATGTGACCACGATGTGGCCCCGGCGGTGTGTTCGCGCCTCGATGATGATACGTAGGGAGGAAAAATCCACACGAACGACGGGAAAATATTTTTATTTCGTACCAGGTATAATATACACACCGCCCTCGGCAGAACTTTTTCTTCCTGTTTTCTTTTTTTTGTTTTGGTCGTCTTCCCACTCACATTTATTTATGTTTTTTTTTAAAGTCTGAAACCCTTTGAAGAAACGTTTTTTTTTTTGCTCCTCCCTTTTTCTTTTTTTTTTTTTCAATGTTGTTTGTTGTCTTTTTGTCTTCTGTTTTGTCTCGTTTTTAGATGAAGGAATTGTGCAAAGATCCGTCAACTGCTGCTCTGCTGCTGCTGTGCACCCGACATGCAGTTATCAACTCGTACTTTTAAATACGAGTCCCAAATAGCTTAGGTTGTTGATGATCTCACACCATGAAGAGCTCATTGCGGCGTCCCCGGTGGCGTGGTAGGTGGTCCGCGTGCATACTACATTATTAAGATCAATTTCGTGGGTTCGAGTCTCACCGAGTGCATGTAATACTCGCACGAGGGACTTTTTCTTTTATAAAAATTGCTTACTTATTAGTAGTGGAAAGCGCCAGAGCGCGAGTCAGCAACATTCGATGAACATCGACGAGCAGTGGGAATGCTGAACCCTATGCGCGATAAAAATGAAAAAGAAGGGGCGACACCGGAGACCACGCGACTTGTTCGGAAGATCGCTGTGGGCAAAACCTCCCACGAGTTGAACTGGAGAGTAAAAGTGAAGAAAAAAAAATAGCCTGTTTTCCCCTGGTCCTGGTGTTTTTGGTGGCTAGCCTCGAATGCTTCGTACTCCTCCTGTAGTAGCATGAGTACCCGAGTTCGAATCCCACGGTTGTGAGAAAATTTGACTTCGTTTTGCAAGGATGAGAAGGGAGCAATTGCTTAGAGAGCGCCTTCGTATGCTCATATGGCGTGGGTGGGTAGGCGCAACTAGACGCGAGTCGACGAGGGAGGAAAGGGCTGCGGCTCAAGTCTTGTCTCTCGCGATACCAATGCGAGGCAAGCACCGTAGCAGGGGGAAGGGGGGACTATGTGACCCCGGATCTGAGTTGCTATTAATAATATTAAGGCGAAGACAATGAATGGGATGGAGAACAAGGATTAAAAAAAAAAACGATACCGGTACGACGTATCATAACCATATGCCGGGTGTACTACTACGGGGGACCAGAGTAACTACGACCAAATAGTGTTAGTAAAAATAGTCAAGTATATAGGTTTTTAAGCAGACCATAGGTCCTGTTAACTATGGACCCCCGTAATATTAATATTAATATTATTGTTGGTGCATGTTGAATAATGCTGGTGCTTTTCGTATGTAGGTCTCGTTGATGTACGTACGTTGTTCCACCGCCCGAAAAAAGGAACAGAGAACGGCCCGACCAGCGTGCCGTGCGCAGGCAGGCAGGCAGGCAGGCAGGCAGGCAGGCAGGCAGGCACCAGACAACATACGTAACATGTAAGCACAAATCAGACCCCCCTCCTTCCCTGGGGATAACGCAAGGAGATGACACGCCCCGCCTTACCTTCTCACGTTGAATAAATAACCAAAAGAAAGGGCGGCTACGTATTATATAACATTATATGCCTGGTGCGCGTTTTCTGTTTCTCCTGGAATTGTATTCATGAAGTGCTGTATGCAGCTGTTTGGTCGAGCCCGCCCAACTGGTGCCGAGTCGACGAGGGAAGGAAGGGCCGGAGTCTTTTCGCGATGAAAGTGCACGGCAAGAACGTTAGTAGTGGGACGAGGGAGAAGAGGCTGCTTTGTGCCCCCGGATCTGAGACACGACTGTTATGGGAAGGAAGAGAGAAACGAAGGGCAAAGATAATCTGTACGGGATGGACACAAGAAAAAGCAAGAACAAAAAAAAAGACTAAACAGCGAACAGCGAAACAATCGTATTATTTAGTGGAGTGATTCTTATCGGAGAGCTTTTGTTTCCATAATTTCCAATATTTTTTTTCGCGCACTTTTTTAATCTTTCATTTTTTCATGGTTTTTCTTTCCAAATATGTGAAATCTATCTAACTTTCCTGATAGGTTGCTTCTGAAGAATTTCGCAAATAGTGACAGAACACCTTGTATCTTGATACATATGTCCAATAATTTCCAAACTTGGGATATTCTGGAAAAAAAAGCTCTCCGATTAGAATGGGGCTTAGATGAAACCATTGGTAGTCCCATTCTAATTCCAAGTAGTTTGTCACAAAAACATGCGTGCAGGCACAGCAGTTGCAACTGCTGTTAAAGCAGAGTGCCGGTAGTTCTTACGAGCGATGGACTTGTTATCAACCGATAATCAAATTGGATACGATATCGATAAACGATACTGGTGAATTTGATTAAATGGGTCAGAGTTTTTCGTTCGGTAACATCTACATAACTAAGTGTACATGACTAGGATTGACATACCAGAGGATGGAGGCCAAAACGCGTTCGTTATACCTGGTACATCACACCTGTGGTATCATATTTATATGTGCACGATACGTCGAAAGTTAGATAATTCGATAGATGGAAACTGCAGATACGATGTCGAACACTATTATTACGGGGGACCATAGTTAATAGGACCTATGGTATACATCAATATACATATATATATGTTTACCTATTTTTACTATTACGGGGGTCCATAGTTAGTAGGACCTATGGTATACATAAAAAACCTATATATTTACCTATTTTTAATACCAAATTTTGGTCCTGTTTACTATGGTCTCCCGTAATAACAATATTTTGGTCCTATTTACTATGGTCCTCCGTAATACTACTGCTGTTGCAACCGTCGAGGGGTCGTTGCCCTTCAAATGCTGAACTCTGAAAATAAAAATGATAGATCAAGTAGCTTGCCCCCAAAGGGGTGAGTGGGTGGGTGGGGTGCGGTTGTACAGCCGTAAAAGGGTTTATACCTCGGTTGTCCTCTTTGCTGCTCTGAGGAAATGGCCCGAGTCTAAATTTTGGAGCACGTGTATTTTGTACCTGCACGAGTGTCCTCCGAACGTCGGTACAAAGTACTTGTAACCGTGCACTGTAGGGGTGCAGGAGTTCTTCGTCGCAATCACCCTATAATTCTAACAAAAACGTGAGAGCATTTGTTGTACCCATACACAAGGGTTAGCCAATCTTCCTTTTACTGCTGGGTGGATAAAGGCCACTCTAATTGTTAGTTTATTGTGAAAGAGTGAGTTTTCCCCGAAAAGCGGGGGGGTCGTTTTTTGCAGAGGACGTGTTGTGTGCCATGCTTCCGGCCCGTGGGTCTTGACGTGATATGGTAGGCGGCGCGGTGGAAGCGGCACTGCGGGGATGGACACAGCTTACGAAAAAAACGCATGGCATGCTGCCGGGCGGGTACGGTGTAGGTACGCCTGAGGGACTCGTGACTCTCGCGTTGCCTCCGAGATATATCGCACGCGACGGCTGTTGGCCACCCTCAGTGCCTCCAAAGTATCGTACATATTTGTCTTCTTGGCCAATCAGTGCCTCCGCAATATCGCACGCACACAACCACATTTGTCGGCCAATCAGTGCCTTTGAAATATCGCACACCAAGTCTTTTGGCTAGTCAAGTGCCTCCGAAATATCGCGTACCACGTCTGCTGGCCAATCAAATCGGTGCCTCCCAAATATCGAACACCCACGTCTGATAGTCAATCAATCAGCGTCCCCGAAGTAATACACCGTTAACCCCTCCCCGCCCCCCTTCCCTCTGCCCCCTTCACCCCCCCCACTGCGCCTCCCCCCCCCCCCCCCCCCCCCCCCCCCCCCCCGTTCCACCTTTCTCTGGCGTTCTCGTGTTGGTCCGGCGACGGTAAAGGTTTTAGAGGCGTATGGGTTGCGCTGCGCGGTGACGGAGAGCGAGTGCGCTAACCTTCATCTTGACGCTTGCCGATCAAGGCTGCCGAGCGGCGTCTGCACGCAGAGCGAGATCTTGGACATATGTGCCGATGAGGTGAGGAAGGGGGAGAAGCTGAAGTGATGATCACGAGTACGTAGGCGGACATTTGGGGGGGGGGGGGGGGGGGTAGGGACGCAGGCGGGGATGAAATCACGGCTACGGGGACATTTAGGGGGGGGGGGTACTCGATATCATGCATGGCCGTAGTCGTATGGTCTTAGCGGGGGGGGGAGGGGGAGGCGTACTCATATGTTGCTTGCCTTGAGTCGGTTGACCGTTGACCACGCATCCCTTTCGAGGCGGAGCAGGGGGGGGGGGGGGGGGGGGGGTTGTGTTTTTTGTTCTTGCTGTCTGGTTTCTCACTTGATTGGTCGTCGTTTGAGGTTCTTTGCTTGCACGCTGGCTTGTTTTTGGAGGTGGTGGCGTTGTTGTTATTGTTATTGTTCTTGTTCTTGTTCTTGTTCTCGTTCTCGTTGCTATTGTTGTTGCTGCTGCCTGCCTGCCTGCTGCTGCTGCCTGCCTGCTGATACTGCTGCTGCTGCTGCTGCTGCTACTGCTGCTGTTGTTGCTGTTGCTGCTGATGTTGAAGTTGCTGGTGGTGGTGGTGGTGGTGGTGGTGGTGGTGGTGGTATTGTTGTTGTTGTTGTTGCTGTTGCTGGTGGTGACGTTGTCGCTGGTGCTCATGGTGCTGTTGGTCGTTCGTCGAATATAAACATTCGGGGAGCGTTTTCGAAAACAAAAATACATTCCCGGAACATCTTACGGTATGCCTGGCACCACCCCGCTGTAGAGGAGCGGCAGACCTAGGCACTGCTGGAGACTGGTATACAGCAGTACATGGCTGGAGACTGGTATACAACAGTACATGACACACCTACGATACAATAAGAAAACGATCAACAAGAAAGGCAGGCTGAGATATACAGGGATGTAAGAATTTCTGGAGTCGTTATACAGAAGTTGGTGTAAAACGCACCCATTCTCATATAAGAAATCGGACCTGGATCAACTTTCCTGTTTCTTATCAGGTGTCCTGCACTCTGTATACGTAGTTTCCTCTGCTGGGCACGTAGTATAATATTGTCACGGGCGAATGCGTGTTTCCACAAACACCACGCCTGAAAACAGGGACGCCCCCCCTTTCGAGCTGAGGGGAGCTCGACACTTATTCGAGAAAATGGTTGACGCACACACTGTGTACGAGACGGATAGTAACCACCCCTAACCCTATAACCCCAAGCCAATCAGAGCAACCCTGATCCTGACCGTAAGCCAATCAGACCAAGCCTCGAGTCCGTGTTGAGCTCTACCGGTCGAGCTGGCCGTAGACGTATCTACGACCGACGTTCTCGTACCGCCGCCGACCGAAATTCATGTGTACCGTATTTATAACATGCAAGATAACCCCCCGCCCCCCTCCGGGGAAAAAAAAGGCTGGGTTTTCTTGACCACCGGAAGGGTGTAAACGCCGAGCGACGCGTCTATGGGCAGACGGATGTTGACGAGATATTTCCAGCACCACCATTTTCGTTGTGCGTTCCCCCCCCCTTGAGGCATGCTTTGGATGGAGAAAATCGGCTCAGAAATTCAGAAAATTCGTCCCAGGGGATGTTGTGCTGTCTCAAGTGTTATGCGGCACGATTCTCCACGTTCGCCGAAGCCACCAACGCGCACAAGTAGAAACTGTAATCGATACCGAGGTGCACGAGCTTCTACTCACTAGGAACAGCTTATATTTTATCAACTTTTTGACCTGTTTGCGTGAGAGTTGGTCGTTATGGACACGGCCGCGCGCCTCGTTGGACTATGAATCCTAACCCCTCCCCCCGTGCTCCGTGCTCCGTCCCGGCATTGTACGTAGGGATGCGAGGGGTCTATGGTCATGCATGCGACTACGGCCATGCCTGACATGGGTACACCCGCCCCCCCGCCCCCGCCCCCCCCCCCCCCCCCTCCCCTGCCCGCCTTCCCCCTACCGCAACCTGTGGAAACACTTGTCTTGATTTTTGTTTTGGGGTCCATGGTGGGTTGCAGGAGTGCGGCATGGTTCGGGACTTCGATAACCCGTCGGTGCGCCTGCCGGAGAGCGTGGCTAACGGCGCGAACCTTAACCCTACAAACGAAGACGTCATCGAAACGGTGAGCCATTCGTCGGTTTTCGGTGAGAAGAGGGGCGCCGTCGGGTCGGAGAAAGGGGAAAGGAAGGGGTAGGGGGGGGTAGCGAGGTGCTGGCGGGGGGGGGGGGCGAGGGTTGACGGGAAATCGCTAATTTCGTTGGCGAGCACGGGTGGGCGGTGAATACCGAAAAAAATTAAACGAAGAGAGTTAAGCAAAAAATTCCAAGAACAATGAAGATACACCGACTGACTAGCTGGCCGACTGGCCAATAGACTCGATAGACCGACCAATACATCGATTGACCGAACGGGTGACTGACCTACCGACTGCACTGACCTGACCGACCGATCGACCGACCGACTTGCCTATCCGGCCGACTGACTGGCCTATCGGTGCACCGACTGGCGCACTGACCTCTCGGTCAACAGAGCGACCGACGGATTACTCGCCTAAAATATCGACCGAATGACCGAACGGACCGACCACCTGATCTACCGAATCACGGACTGACCTACCGGCCGAATGATCGACCGTCACCGACCGAATGACCGCCTGACATTTGAACCGAATGGCTATCCGACCAACTCATCGGCCGACTGACCTATCCACCGATCGACCCGACCGACCAATTGACTGTGACCGCAAAGGCCGACCGATTAACCGACTGACCAACCAACCGACGGACTGGATGGTGCGCTGATCCCCTCCCCGCAGATGTGCTACTCCGTCCTCCTGAATACCCCGCTACGGGATTTGTACGACACGGCCAGCAGTGTCGGCTCCAACGCCGTGTAAGTGACAACCAGCTGAATCGGGTTGGGGCTGTCTGTCGCTGTCCGTTCCTGTACGAGTACCACGACAAGCAAGTAGACAGACAATGCTGATTGTACCGCCCTGTCCGGAAATGAAAAGGACCGTTTCGGAATGAACATGGGTGACGAAACGGTTCTTGTCTTTCCGGACATACAGTAGTGCTACGTATTCGATGGTGTCTTCACGTCGGCAGCCGGTGTTCCGTTTCTTAGATTTTTTGTATTGCTGATGCCGGAAATCCCTATGTTTTTCGTCCCCTCACCCCCCCCCCCTCTCCCCCTTCCCCTCATCGTTTTGTACAACCCCCCCTCCCCTCTGCTCATCTCATTATTTCTCACCAATATGTCCCGAAATATAGTAATCGTTTACGTATTAATATGTAATACAAATGTTCCCTATTTTTGGGACAGAGTGGTAATACCTCACCCCCCCCCCCCCCCCCCCCCCCCCCCCCCCCCCGTCACCTCATTAGTATATACTTGCATATGCATCCCCCTCCTCTCCCTTTCCCCTCATTATTTACATGCCTGGTGTTTATTTTTTTGCTGTCAGGTACTTCGGCGCGTGGACTGGCGTTTTTCGCTACTTCCCGGGCATCGCGCAGAGTTCGTGCGGAACATGTAAGCAAGGGGGTGTGGGGTCAGATGGTTGTCGAGAACTGCTGTGTGTCGCGTGGGGGGGGGGGGGGGGGGGCGTACTCATTTGTTGCTTGCCTTAGTCGTTCGACCATTGACCACGCGTCACTTTTTTTCGAGACGGAGCACCGTTCCTACTCCCAGTAGAGACACTTCCCAACAGTTGGGCGCTCGTTACGTTGTTTCCGTGTAGTACATATTAAATAGGCACTTTTTTTGCTTTTCTTATCCCGTTCCTGTTTCGCCGGCTGTTGCCACCATCTGTCTCCTAGGGATAGCGATCGTTTTCTCGCTGCTATCTAGTCGACCAAACTCCTCCATGTCACATTCGTCTATTTTCCTCATATCCTTCTGTGACGAGGGGGGGGGGGTAGAGGGGTAATGACGCGCTTGGTTCGGGACTAGGTTGAGTGTTGGTGGTGGTGGTGATGGTGTGGTGGTGTTAGTGTTGTTGTCGTGGTTTCCGGGCGGTTTTGTCATGTTTATGTGGTGCCACTTTATGGATCAGCAGCCTTCAGCGCGTCCCCGAAGGCAGTTGAGCTGACACGTCCAAACGCGTCCACCCCCCCTTGGTGCCTTCGTTCACCATAACCCTCTCCCACCCCCCGCCCTGCCTCTCTCTCTCTGTCTCTCTTTTGGACTTTTTCGCCGTTGTCTCGCAGACGACCCTCGGATTCGGCCCTGGTACGTAGCTGCATCCAGCGGGCCCAAGGTGAGGAAATGAGGGAAGGTGGAGGCAAAGTCGGTCGGTAAGGTAATAGGTCGGTCGGTGAACCAACAGGTCGGTGGGCAAGGTAACCGACCCGTCGGTAAGGTGACCGGTCGGTTGGTCAAGCAAACCGGTCGGTCGACTAGGATCCAACGCACACAAGTTGACGACAATCTCTAATAGCCTTCTGCGCGAGTTCCTATCCATAGCGACAGCTAGCACTATCTCATGTATGTATATGTGCCTTTTTTTTCGCCCACCGTGCTTTCGCCTTTTGTGTGTGTGTGTGCTGCGTATACGTGCTGGTTGTTCCAGAATGTGGTCATCGTGCTGGATGTCTCCGGGAGCATGTCGCAGTACGGAAGGCTGGACCTTGCCAAGGAGGCTGCGGAAACCGTCATCAGCTCGCTGTAAGTTAGCCTGCCTCTTTGCCAGTAGCTGCTGTTGGAGACCGTCCTCCAACTCACTGTAAGCTGCCGCTTTGCCTGTGTTCTACCTAGCACGTACCAGCGTACAGCATAGCTGCCGGTAGTTGGACGATGGTTGATGTTGTTTTTCAACGTCGGTGGTGGTGTTGGCGGTGATGGTATTGACCCCCCGACCTCCTTGTGGACCTGCCTCGCTACGATGAAGGGGACAGTTTTTTTTCTTCAAGGTGCAGGCGACCGAGTAGAGCGTCTCTTGAATCTGTGAACGGCCGCTGGCGAACGTTCAGATAGCTGCTCGGTTGAATGTTACGCCTCACGTAGGTGACTGCCGTTTCCAGGGAACGTGGAGGTACGTGAGTGAGCGAGTAGGTGGGCGAGGGAGTGAGTGCGTCACCCCGTCCCGTCCCGCGCCGTTTATCACCATATCAGGTACTGGGTAAGAAGCCCGTTTTTTTGGTTTTCCTACAGTAGATCGACCTCCAGGGTTAACGCCCCCCCCCCCCCCCCTCCCCCCCCCCCCCCTCCCACCCTGTGGTTACGACTATTGCGGGGGACCATAGTTAATAGGACCTACGGTACACACAAAAACCATATGTTTCCATATTTTTACCAACAATAATTGGTCCTATTTACTATGGTCCCCCGTCATAGGGTCATGCATGAAATGGGTACCCCCCACCCCACCCCTCCCCCTGTTTCTATTAGGAGTAGGAACGGTGCTCTGTATCGAAAGGGATGCGTGGTCAATGGTCAAATGGCTGAGGCAAGCAACACATGGGTACGTCCGCTCCCCTCTCACATGCGAGGGTCTGTGGTCATACGAGTACGGCCATGCATGATACCGAGAACCAGGTACCCCCCCCCCCCCCCCCCCCCCCCCCCCCCCCCCCCCCCCCCCCCCCCATACGACTAGAGCCATGCATGACATGAGTGCACCCGCCCCCCCCCCCCCCCCCCCCCCCCCCCCCCCCCCCCCCCCCCCCCCCCCCCCCCCCCCTTCTCCGCTCGTATTTCGTTTCGATGGGTGGCGCTTTTCCTCGCTTTCAGCGGGGGTGACTCGTTTGTCAACGTCGTCGCGTTTTCTGAGACCGCGCGGGTACTCATGCCCAACACGACCACGCTAGTCCGGGCCACTACCGAAAACGTCGCGGAGCTCGTGAGCATCGTGCAGGACCTCGAGGTAATGTCTCAGAGAGTCGGGGTGCGGGAGGGAGTCGGGAGGGGTGGGTAGGGGGGGGGGGGGGGGGGGGGGGTGAAGGGATGTTTTTTCATGCAGCGATGCAGTTGCCTCGAGCAAGGGCTGAGAGTCCGGGTACCGCATCACACGGGTGGCAAGACAGCACACCCTCTTGGACGTACTTTCGGAGCTCGGTGTCGTGTTCTCTTGGCAGTGGGGAAAAAGGTGCTAAACGCAGAGCGATGAGTTGCTTTGGGGAAGGTCTCGCGGAGAGTTTTTTTTTTAATAGCCACATCGTTTTCGGCTGTGTATGCCATCTCCCCGGCTTTTCCGGGAACTCGGCTCGGAAAATATTCCCCACGGGGTGTGTTGTCTTGTCACACCGGTGATAGTGTCGTGCGGTGTGTTTTTCTCGGCGCCTGTGTTTTACCGCTTATTTATTGGCGGGTTTTTTTTCAGAGCGTAGTAGTTGGGGTGTAGGGGGATTACGTGCTTCGGAGGTATGGTTGTCATCCGACATCATCGTGTCGTTGTTTTCCGTCGGCATCGTCCTTGTTATCGCCATGGTTGGTCGTCTTCATCATGGTCGTCATCGTCATGTGGCCGTCACCGTCGTCATCACCAGCATCGTCATATTGCCGCCGTCATGATGGTCATTACTGTCGACGCGTGCGATGACGGGGGGCATATCAGTTTTACGACAAAACATTTTTCTGAGTGAGGGGGTTCGTCAAACCAAAATCGTCAGAACAGTTTCTTTCCCTTTCTCTTTTTTTTTTTTTTTTTTTTTTTCGCGATAATATTAGTAATTGTGCACCTGTATCGAGTTGGTTGAGCTTTCAATTTTATCTAAAAATCATGTTTTTGGGTGACATTGCTTACTCTATTCTATAGATCTCCACGGGCGAGGAAACCTCAGAAAGAGATTGGTGTACCTCCACCTCAGTGTGTGTCTATCAACCATTTTTTTAAAAATCAACCATCGTGATTACTGTCATCGTCATCATCAGCGTCGTCGTCGTCATCATTCATCTTCGTCACCACTACCGTCGCCATCATCGACACCATCACCGTATATATTCCATCCCCCCCCCACCCTATCTTTTATCATTTCATAATCGTTCATCACCAGCATTTATCCTGTTAATAGTTGTATGACGAGACGCGCCGTCACTGTTCCTTTTGCTTCCAACCTCTGCTGTTGCAATTCACGCCAGTCGTGTTTCTCGCCTCCCAGCCTGTGCTGTGGCAATTTACGTCAGTCGTGTTTCTCGCCTGTCTCCAACTGCGCGTGTTTCGTTTTTTGTTTCGTTCCTTTACGTTCCGTAGTGTTCGGGTAGGTTGGGTTAGGTTAGGCTAGGTTAGGGTAGGGTAGGTTCAGCTAGATAGATTCGTTTCGGTTCGGTTCGATTCGGTTCGGTTCGTTTCATCTCGCTTCGGTTCATTTGGTTTTGATTCATCTTATCGTCTCGTTTGGGTCCGTTTCTTTTTTCGGGGCAGTTTGATCTGGCTAACGTCGCCACAAACTTCGACGCGGCGTTCGACACGACCTTCGACATCATTGACGGTGAGTTTTGTTGTTTTTTTCCTTCTCGCTTGCCACAGTTTCGCTTGTGTTGGTGGTTCGGTTGTCGGCGGTGGTGTTTGTGGTGGTCGTGGTGGTCGTGGTGATTGGTGGTGTTGGTGGTGATGGTGGCGGCGGTTGTGGTGTTGGTGTGGGTTTTGGTGGTTGTTGGGGTGGCGGGATAGATGTTGATTTTTGTTGGTGGTGACGGTTGTGGTGTTTGTGTGTGTGGTGGTGGTGGAGGTGTTGGTTGTTTTTTTTTTTGTGTTTTTTGTTGTTTTTGTGTTCGACTGTCGGTGCTAGCGCTAGTGCCGGTGCTGCGCCTCATGTCGTTAAGCTTGCGGAGGCTACTTTTGCTGCTGTACAGTTCCACGTCCGGAAATATCGTGTCGCGTGCATTCTCTTGTCTACACTAATTCCAAGTACTTTGTCCAAACCAACAATTCTGAAGAGATTAAGCTCTTCAGCTCCGGCAAAATAACAAATTACTCAACCCCCTCCCCCCACCCCTGCTTGCCTGCCGCCACAACCCCAATGGCAATATGTGGCAACCACTTACAACCAACGGTATCCAACGATGACCAATGGGCTTCGTGTGTGGGATCCGGGAACCACGAACGGTGATTGGCTGGCTGGCTGACCGACGGAAATCTTCTGTCTGTAAAAACCGGCGGCCCAATCACAGAGTCTCTCATTACCGACGGGGCGGCGTCGGAATGCCAGACGGCGATCGTCTTCCTCACCGACGGAAGGAACACCGTCGGGGGCGACACTACTGAGGCATGTTTGTGCTGTTAGGAAATAGGTGTCTCGGAGGGGGGTGGGGGTGTACTCGATGTCAGGCATGGCCGTAGTCGTGTGCATGACCGTAGACCCTCGCATCCATGGGGAAGGTACGTACTCATTTCTTAGCCTGCCTTACGTGGTCGTTTTGGCCGTTGACCGCGCGTCCCTTTCGAGACGGAGCGCCACTCCTACCTACTCCTAAATATACAAACCCCCAAGATTGTTGCATGCCTTATGATCGTCATTTGACCGTTGGCCACGCGCTCCTTTATAGATACCTCGAACACTTGTGCGCTCACTCCGTTTTTTTCCATGTATCATACCTGGTATCTACGTAAAAACTGTTAATGTACCGCTCTGTGCTCGAACATAAGGACAATCAGGGTGCAAATATGAAGACCGACAGAGTGTTGTGTGGTCATGTGTAATCTCTTTTGTTTGTGAGTTCGACTCCACAGGACTTTTGTTTTTTCCCTCTTGTTTCGTTTTTTGCTGCCGCGTCATGCTTTTTTTTCAAGACCGGTGTGTTTTTTTTCTCTCGTCCTTTTTTTCGGTTTGACCGGACTTTTTTCATTTTTTTTTTTTTCTTGTAGTAGTGTTCCAAGGAGTTACGACCGAGAAGGCATGTTTGCGCTGTATTAAAACTTACCTGGTACCAGGCGTGTTTTTTTGTTCTTTTGGGGAGGGGAGGGGGGGTGCTATGGTTTGACAAAATAAAAATACAACACCGCCGTGAGGTGGGAGTTCACACCTCGGATACATCATGTACAGATGATCTATTTCCAGTTCATGATCCACTATTTCGGGGGACCATAGTAAATAGGACCAAATATTGTGAGTAAAAATAGGGAAATATATAGGTTTTGTGTGTTCCGTGGGTCCCATTTAGTATGATCCCCCGTAATAATAACTCGTGTAGGGCAGATATATTCCTGATCTGCACGACCTGTGTGATCTGTATGATCTGTATGATCTAGCTCGTGTTGCCGGGTGGGAGCCGAACAACCTGCACAATGTAGCACATGTTTCCTGTGTTGAATATGTGTCTGCATAGATCCTGCACAATATCTCATAACGGCAAGTCGGGATCTTAGATGATCTCTCTGTGGATGATCTGTCCGAAACTCACCTCAGCAACCTGCGTGTGATACTTGGATCATGAAGTGCTACGGGGGGCTTGTATGTTTTCTACTTCTATATCATAGGGGATTGCTAAATACATGTGTGTGTCTTGTGTTTTTCGTTATTGAGTATTTCGGCTCGACCGGATTTTTGTTTTTTTTTTCTCTCATTTTTTGTATTTTTTTCTTCAATTGTTTTGTATTTTTTCTTCTTCCCTTTTTCGTGCTCGTTCTTCTTCGGCCGGTGCGTATGTTATGTTCGTTTGTTTATTCGTTTTTGTTGTTGTTATTTTGTTGTTTTGGCTTTTGGCCGAACTTTTCGTTTTTTGTTTTGTTTTGTTCTTGGCTTTTTTTTTTTGCTCCCCGTTTCTCATTCTCCCGGCCAGTGTGGAGAAAAGGGAATAAGGCGTTTTGACGTGATTTATTGCCGTCGATCGGTGTGGTCAACGTCGGCGTTATTGCACCGACCAAACCCTTCTATTCTAGTGCAACCTTTCCCCCCCCCCCCCCCCCCCCCCCCCCCCCCCCCCCCCCCCCCCCCCCCCCCCCCCCCCCTCTGCTCGGATCCTATTTGAATAATAGTCATACGAGTACGGCCATTCATGATGAGGAGTACCCCCCCCCCCCCCCCCCCCCCCCCCCCCCCCCCTGCACCCGCCTCCGTCATGCTTCGTCGCTCCCCTGCCGCCAGACGATTGCCGCGATTGAGCAGCGCAATGCGGAGATTGGGGCTCAGGTGTTTTCGTTCAGTCTCGGCACCCTTGCGGACAAGGTGGGGGGGCAGACCGACAGACTCGTTTTGGTTGGTTCGACCAGTTTTTTTTCATCTTGTTTCTTTTCGTCGTGTTTGTTTTGTTTATCATCGTTTGTTGAATCTGTTCATTGTGTGCAATGGTAGTAGTAGTAGTAGTGGTGGTGGTACCCGTGGGAGTAGCAGTAGCAGCAATAGCACGTAGTACTGTCGTAGGCAGTGGCAGTAGTAGTTTGTACCTGGTGCTCTTTCTCGTTCTCTCTCTCGCTCTCGCTCGGTTTCTCGCTCTCTCGCCCTCTCCCCTCGTCTCTCCGTGTTTGGTCCTATTCTCCTGCTGTAGTGCTGTACTTCTGAATTATACTGATACAAGGGAATTTGTATCTCGCTCTTGGCGCTGGCCGCCGATCACCTTTGACAACAAACAGGACACAGCGAAGCAGATCGCCTGCGACACCGGTGGCATCTACGAACACGTCGACGACGGTGGTGACCTATCTCAGGCGATGGCCTTCTTTTACCGGTGAGTATTAATAGCACGGCAACATACCCCCCTCCCCTGCCCCCTACCGCCTCCTCGGTATCAGCACCACAGTTTACCGCCGCTATCCGAACTCCATATTTTTTTTATGCTTTTTATTGCTACCGCCATCAATGGTATCGGTGAGCCGCACGACAACATACCCCCCCCTTCCCGTATTCTCTATACTCCGCCTAGCGGCTCTGTACGAGCACCACAGCTGTATAGTTTGATTGTTATCGCCACCGGCATCAATCTATTGTGCCGGTGAGTCGAGAGACAGCATACCCCCCCTCCCCCCTCCCCCTCCGCCCTTCCCGTACCCGCTACCGCCGTCCGTCTCTATACGAACACCACAACTGTTTCAGTTTTGATTTGTCTGTGCGCCACCTGCGGTGTTAAACCGCACGACAACTTTTACCCGCTAGCCCTCCTGCCGCCTACCGCCTCCATACGAACACCACAGTTTTCTTTTTTAGACTTGAGTGTATGTGCATCACCCTTCTCGGAGGATAGGAGGACTTGAATGATCTGGGTCGTGAGCAGTCCGGCTTGCGAATCCTTCCAACATCCCGTACAGACGTACTGTACGATCTGATTGGCACGAGTCAACACTTTTTTATAAATGTTTTTTTTCGTATTATAGTTTTATGCCACCTGGTGATACCAGGTATATCGTACCAGGTACGTCCTACGAGCGCTCTGGGCGGAAGTATAAGGAACACTTGGTCTCGATATTAATGTGTAAAAGCCCCTTACATTTACGCCCAGAGTGGTATGCGTTTTTGTTACCCTGGCATGTTTTTGTTTATTTATGTTGGCTTTTTTTTTTGCTTTTTTTGTTTCGTTCTTCTAAAGCTTCAAACCTCGTCGATAGGTGTCTGCTTTTTTTTTTGCTACAATGTTGATACCGTGTGTGTTTTTTTTTCTTGTGGGGGCAGGTACTACGCGATCGGGCTGGGAGACAACGAGGACTTCGTTGCCGTGACGGACATATGTAAGCCGCCATTTTTTTTTTTTTTGTCAGAGCTGCTGTGAAAACATTAGCCGCCGCCCCGCGCTGCGGGGCCCGGCGCGCTCGAAGCGTAGTCGGTGTTGAGGCGCTGTTTTTACAGGCCATTTTTTTGTGCTGTTGTTGTTGTTGGTGGTGGTGGTGGTGTTGGTGTTGGTCGTGTTGTTGTTGTTGGTGGTGGTGGTGGTGGTGGTGGTGGTGGTGGTGGTGGTGACGGTGGTGGTGGTGGCGGTGGTGTGGGGGCCGGAGCGGGGGGCGTACTCGTGTGTTGCTTGCCTTAGTAGTTTGACCATGGACAACGCATCCCTTTCGAGACGGAGAAGCGGTTTGAACTACTCCTCATGGAGGCACCTCTGATCTTTTCGGCGCTAGTGACGTTTTGTTCCCTACCGGGTATATTATTTGTAAACGTTTTGCTTATCGTGTCCCCTTCCTGTTTCCTCCTTTTGTGGCGACCATCTATCTCCTAGGACAGCGATCGTTTTTTCGCTATTGCTAAAACTCTCCATGTAAACATTCGCCTATTTTCCCCATGTCCTCCAACACATCTCGTTACTCCTTGTTTTCATTTCCGACTCTCCCACAATGTGAACTGTGCCCTCTTTTGTTTAGCCACGAGGGCGCATCTGTGCAATCTTCTTCTTCTTCTTCCTCCTCCCCCCCCATTATACTGGTGTACGCCTCTTCTTCGCGCTGGCAGCTCCGGGTCCCCCATAAAACAATTTGCGGTTTCAACGGTTTGGCTTCGTCCTTATTGGCCGAGTAAATACGTTTTTCATTCCATTGTCTTCTTTCAACCTCCCGTACATCTCTTGGATGTGCTTCTGCTTCCATCCTTATTTTTTAAGGCTAGCCTTTCTCTTCTTTCTGTCCTCTCGGGCCGTGCCGGCACTAGTCGTGACGGTGGTTAGGGTCGGGGGGGGAGTGGTGGCCGGGGGGGGGGGGGGGGGGGGCGGTGAAGGTGGGACGGTAGGGGTAGGGAGTGGGGGGTGTTGATGGCGTCGGCGGTGGTCGGGTGGTGGTGGCGATGGTGGTGGTGGTGGTGGTCTGTCTCATATTCCCAGGCGTTTCACGGTTAATATACTTTATGTACTTCCTCCCCCCCCCCCCCCCCCTTCCGCCCCCCCCCCCCCCCCCCCCCCTCTTTTTTTTATTTAATGACTTAATCATGCCCCGTGATACGTACATATATTTATTTATATTTCTGTTTTTTTTTTTTTCGTAAAACCAACTCTCGTCGTGTCTTATTGGGTCAGACCCGTTCTCTACCGGTGGTGATCTCGGGTTTACGATCGCGGCGCCTGTATACGACACGAACTCCACGCAGCCTGTGTTTCTGGGAGTGGTGGCCATGGACTTCAAAGTGCAGGTGGGTGGGTGGGTGGATAGGTAGGTGGGTGAGTGGTTTGGGTAGGTGGGTGGTTGGGTTGGGTGAGTGGTTTGGGTAGGTGGGTGGTTGGGTTGGGTGAGTGGTTTGGGTAGGTGGGTGGTCGGGTTGGGTGAGTGGTGTGGGTAGGTGGGTGGTTGGGTTGGGTGAGTGGGTGGGTGCGTGTGTGCCAGAGGCGTGCCTGAATTTTGTCGCCCGCGCCGATGAGATGGCTATGCGCTCGGTCTTGTTTTTTTTTGTGTGTTGGGGAAGCTCCGATGACCCGGTTTCACCCTGGAACTCGTTGCCTGTACCTTGCATGTTGCCTTGGTATTTCTCGTACATTAGCCCTTGGGCTTGGTACGTGTACCGTGTATCTTGCACCCTGTACATGTAGCATAAATTAGCCTTGTATTTTTGCCTTGCATATTGTTGCTCGTACCATAATACAGTGTACGTTATACATGGTACAGTGCATTGTACCTTGTTCATTATGGCTTGCCTCGTACCATCTAACTTGCACTCTGAACCGTGTACTCTGTACCTCTGTTTCTTGTTCCTTGTACCTTGTGCCCTATATATACCCTGTGCATCTGCAATGTAGCTCGTAGCTTGTGCGCTACACCGTTTGCCTCACAGTGTACCTTGTACCTTGTGCCCTGTATCCTGTGCCTCACATTGTACCTTGCACCTTGCGCCCTATGCCCTGTGCCTCACAGCGTACCTTGTACCGTGTACCCTGTACCTCTGCTTCTTGTGCCCTGTACCTTGTGCCCTATATGTACCCTGTGTCTTTGCATTGTACCCTGCACCTTGTGCCTCTATACCCTGCGCCTTACATTGTACCTTGCACCCTGTGCCCTTGCGCATTACACTTCGTATCGTCGGTTTTCTCTCTGGTGGGAACAGACGTTCATAGACCAAGGGTACACGGTGGACGAGATCGCCGAAGCTCTCGAGCGGCAGAACGAGGGATGCCCGGCACTGTCTCTCACGGAGTGTCAGCGTCAGGTGAGAGAGATAGAGAGAAAAAAAAAACGAAATACTTGAGGTACGCACGCACAGCGGACAGACCACGTCGTACGCACTGTGGATCACGTTCTACAGTACAGTAGTAGTAGATCACGTTCCTATGTTCTTCTCCTGCAGGAAAGGAGTGCCAGTGAAACCGCTTCCTAATTTTTATCAGCGCTGTTTTAACGGGTCGGGCCAGACCCTGCCTGTCGGGTCGGGTCGGGTCGGGGGAGCAGTGACCGGACCCGATCCATGAGAAGTTGGAAGACCCCTCTGATCCGACCCGACCCGACCCGACTCGACCCGTGAGATTTCCGTCATGACCCGTGAAAATCCATGGAATTTCTCACTTGTATAGTTTGCTGTAAATGTCAGCCTTTTGTCTTTCGTGCGGCAGCAGCTTGTTTTGTTCATATAGTTAATGACAGTCGTCGGTTTCTCGATCGGTAGCGGGGTGGCGACCGAGCACCGAGCAACGACGACACCGGCAGCCATATGTGGTGCGTGGTGCTGCTTTGTTGACCGTGGTGTGTCGCTGCAGTCGAAAAAAGAGTGAAAAAGAAGTGTTATGGACGCATACCCTGGTACCTGGTACAGTAGTTAATATTCATACTACTGCTGTAGTAGTATTAAGTTTACTGCTGCACTTGTACACAAAACCTGGCGGAATTAGTGTTTGCTCGCACTACCTACCCGGTGAGGAGTGGTGGCGACCGAGAAGGGCACGCAACGAGCTTGCACGCAAGCCCCCGCCCCCCCCCTTCCCCGTCCCGCCCCAAACCCTCCCCGGCTCGACCCCCTCGACAAAATGTTTTCGGGTTTCTGTTGCTTCCCTTTTTTTTCGCAGGAGTTCCGGGGTTCGATCTCTACCCTGAGCGTTTGCAGCAGTAACCTGGACTGCTCTAGCGTGGGGAGCCTGGAGCCCGTGCGGTGCATGGAAGAGTCCGAATGTGAGGAGAAGGGGTCAAAATAGGGGGGGGGGGGGGGGGGGGGGGGGGGGGGGGGGGGGGCGTAGTCAATTTGTTGATGGCGTTACGTGGTAATTTGATCATTGACCACGCTTCCCTTTCGAGACGGAGCACCGTTCCTACTCTTGATGCAACGTACGTTTTCTCCATACACTACTTTTTAGGTTTTGGCTTGTGTTATCCCCTTCCATGAGAGGGGGGGGGGAGTTCATGCAGTGCGAAGCTTGAGCTTTGGGGGAGAGGGGAGCGGGAGCTGGGGGGCGGGCAGGGCTTGGGGCGGGGGGTGAAAATCAAGGGGCGAGGGAGGGAGAGAGGGAGAAATGTCGGGAGTGGCGGTGATGGGAAAAACATCGTGCGATGGTCCGAGGACGAAAATGCGAAATTGAAAAAATGTTCGGCGAGAGATTTTGAGAGAGACTTGTGGGATTGTTTTTCATCCTGACGGTTTGTTCTGCTTGCCTTTATTGTGTTGTTTGCTCGGTCGGTTTCGTCTGTCTGTCGATTATGCCCGTCTGTCTGACTCTCGCTTTTTCACCCTCTCTCGCATGCTCCCCTCCTCTTTCTCTCTCTGTCTCCGTCTCTGTCTCCCCCCCCCCCCCGCCCGCCCGCCCCCTCTTTGCCCGCTCTCCCTTCGCCTACACTTATCGCTCTATGTCTTGATGCGCACATCCGACTACTGTTGTCCTGGCTTCTAGCGTGTGGTTTCTACGTAGTTTATATAAATGATTTGTGGTTTCTATTTCCTTTTCTTTCTCCGGTATCTAACTTCTAGTGTCCAACTTCTATTTTTTTCTAAAGTCATGCCTATCTCTCTCTCGCTGTCGCGTCGCCGTGCACTTGCGCCAAACGTTTCTCGGCGCAGACCCAACGGACCTGTGGCTGAACGTCGACTTCGAAGGGTGAGAGCGAGATGCCAGTTGCCGTAGCGTTCACCCGTGACGATGGTGATGATGTTGTCACATCAGCTCATTTCCTTGAAACCCTGCCTACCTGTGGGTCACAAAACGGGGTGTAACAAAACAAATGCATATCGACGGGATGAAACAAACAAGTGCCTGGTATGAGATAGTGATATTACGGGAGACCATAGTTAATAGGACCTACGGTGCACACAAAAATCTATATATTTACCATTTTTTTCTAACAATATTGGGTCCTATTTACTATGGGCCCCCGTAATAGTGCGCACGGCAGTACCATCGCGTGGGGAAAACGGTACTACAGGTAACGAGCCGTGGTGTACCACCCCGCATCACTTGCAACCAAATACTACCAACAACGTACTGTAGTTTAACACTCTGTACAAAACTCAAGGAACGTTTGTATTACGTGTTAATATTAGTATATAAAACGTCCTTATAATTCGGGATATGGACATGTTCCGAAATATAAGAGACGCTAGATTACGTGTTAGTACACAAAACGTTATTGTATTTCGGGACATATACATGTTCCGAAATATAATGTCCCGAAGATGATAAGGATCGTTTAGATTACGTGTTATTAATAGTATACAAAATGTTCTTATATTTCGGGCAGATATGTGTTCCGATATACAAGGAGCGTTTGTTACGTGTTAGTAAGCAAAATACCCTTATACTTCGGGACATATATATGTCCCGAAATATAGGTATCGTTTGGATTACGTTTTAGTACGCAAAATGTCCCTATAAATCGGGACATATGTATGTTCCAAATTATAAGGAGCGTTTGAACTACCTGTTGATAGACAAAACGTCTTTATATTTCGGCACATATATATGTCCTGAAATGTAAGGAGCGTTTGGATTACGTGTTTGTATACAAAACGTCCTTATTTGTTCCGAAATATAACGATCGTTTGTATCACATGTTAGTACGCAAAACGTCCTTGCATTTCGTGACTGTGCTTTCTCTCGAAATATGAGAGGACAGTGGGGCAAAGCCCTGTCACGAAACCTGTCACGAAACAAGAGGAACGTTTTGGATTACGTGTTAATATACTATCAATAAACGTAAGGATGGGGTCTCGTACAGCCAAAATGCAAAGGCGTCCAATCCAAACACTGGATTATACACTGCGAGAGCGTTGGTCAAATGAAACAGGGAGGGGGGGGGGGGGGGGGGGGGGGGGGGGGGGGGGGGGGAGGGGGGGGGGGGGGGTACCTCGATATCATACATGGCCGTAGAAGTATGACCAAAGAAGGGGGGGGGTAATCATTTATTTCGTGGGGACCGGGAGAGGTAGCGCAACCACCTGATTGGTTTTCCAGGGAGGGTATGTTCAGAGAGGAGGGGTGGGGGGTGGGGGGCGGCATACTCATGTCATGAATGGCCGTAGTCGTATGACCATAGACCCTCGCATCCCTAAAATGATTGCCGGGCTGGAGCATGGGGGCAAGATTTGATTGAAGCTGTCAGGGGGCAGACATTCGTTGGGTTGGGGGGGGGGGGGGGGTATTTATCCATTTCGTGGGGACTGGGGGGCGGGGGACACGCAGGAGGTATTTCGTGTTTTCCTATCCCTCTTCCGCCCGGCATGTGTGGATGTGGGTACTTCGTTGTTGGTGTTGGTTTTGGTGGTGATAATGTTGGGGGTGGGGGTGGTACTGGTGAAGATGGTGCTGGTGGGTGCTGGTGGCGTAAGTCTGGTGTGGTGTTGTTGGTGGCGGGGGTTTGTTGGTGGCGGGGGCGTTTTTTTTTTTCATTTTTTGTTTATGTTGGCGGCTCGGCGTTTTCTTTTTTTTTGTTTCGCCGCGTTTTTTTTTTGTGCTCGGCGGAAAACAAAACGTTTCCGTTGCTGTCCGCGCTTCGTGCAGGTGTTATTGTTTTTTTTTAACGCGTTTTTTTTTTTTTCGCTATTGCTGCTTCTGTTGCGGCCGTTTCTTTTTGCTCCGACTCGGTTCCTGCATTTCCAGGCTGGAATACACCGAGAGGACATGTTGCGGCTCTAACTACACCAACACCAACCCCGAGCCCTCGTGCCCGGCCGAGGGCAACGACGCCGCGAACATGGGCGATGATAGCTCGGACTCGAGGGGAGAAGTGGTACGAAGTGTGAATACCTTTTTTGTTTTGTGGTCTGATAATTTAACAGTAATCTGTCATCCCCGAATCCGAACAATGCTAATGTATCAACCAACTCCCAACCCAAGTAAGAACCCTATACTATATACCTGGTATATATATATAGGTTGGGTTGGCGTCGGTTGGTGACGACGCTGTAAAACACGCCTCTCACTGCGTGAGCTAGACAGCCAGGGTACCGTTTTTTTTTGTCGGGGGGGGGGGGGGGTTTACCACGGCTGGCGGTCGAGTTACATCATTTTTTGTGCGGGGAGAACCTCTACTCCGCAGAAGGGGATGATCGTATCGCGTAGTGTGTATATGGTGAGACACCCACGAGGCAGTTACATGGTGAACCCATTGCTGTCTCTGGAAGTGGCCACACCAGAAATTAAATCAATTCGTTGATGCTGCCATCCACATGCAAGATAATACGCCTCTAAAGTGGTTCTTAGTAGAATGCAAGCTCATCCTTCATGCGACTCGCCCAACATCTTACGGCGCTTCGCGCTTTGGTGCAAGCAATGTCTGCGTGGTCGGTGAAAACCCGACATGCTCCGTCCCGGCGTTATAGGGATGCGAGGGTCCATGGTCATTCGACTACGGCCATGCATGATAATGAGTACACCCCCCCCCCCCCCCCCCCCCCTTCAGAGTACTAGTTGCAAAGTTGTTTATTTGTATAGTGTTATCTACCCTATTGTAGTGGTGTTATCTGTCATATGTTTAGTTTACTGCTACGTACATACTTATTTTTCTCTCTGGGTCAGTTTTCTCCTTTTATTTTGTCCCGTCCAGCGAATAAGGCTGTCCTCGATATACCCCGAGCTGGGAAAATGCTTTATTACTTGTAAATAGTATCGATATTCTATAAATACTACTCGTGCGTTTTGCGTTCGCTCGTTCGCTCGTTCGTTCGTTCGTTCGTTTTTTTTTCCTTTTTTTGTTCTTTGTTGACGCTATGTAGGCTAACATCGGAGTCGGGTTGGCTGGCGGCGTCGCGGTTGCCGTCTTGCTGATCCTGGCGACTCTGTACGTCGTGCACAAGCGGAAGAAAAAGATCAGGGCGCCCAAGCGAGACAGGTGATGGATCAATTTCCTGCTGCTCCGGCGTGCCGGCCAGTTCTCTCGCCCTCATGCGTTGTGTTGTCCAGTCCACACGGCGACACAGACAACAACAGGGAGAGACCTTCCTTCCACCCCCTTCCGCATCCGTCCCGGTCCCCCCAACTCCCTGAATATTAGTACAACAACCGCCCCGTCCCACATGTACTTAACACCCCCCCCGCCCTGAGCATGCATACAACAAACAAGCGATAGCAACGAACGCAAGAAAATAGCGACACGCTACACCTACTCTCTGCGACGAGGTGCCGCGTTGATTGCCAGACAATTAACGCGGGAGTGGTAACCCTCCCTGGGTGAAAGTCTCTGGCTGGTCGCAGCAGAAGGCCTCGTTGATCCCAAAATATATACCGGGTACGGATTAACCTACGACGCGATGTTACAACAATAGCCGACAAGCAGCGGGCGACGAGAAAAACGACAACGAAACCCACGAAAACCGAAGCAAAATTTCTTACGTACGAATATGTATATATATATATATATATTTTCCTCCAAGAAGAATAACACGAAACATCTTCCAAGAATGTACCGTTTTGTTGGTGGAATGGCACACGATGCGAGAAGGCAACGAAGGTGAAGACGTGGTGCGTGGTGTCGTGATGGCCCTGCCGTACTGTAGTTGTGGTTGAGGTGCCTTGCCTGGGCCGCTTTCGCCACTCCCACAGAATAGTGCAACAAAATTGTTGCGGCAGCAGCAACAGCAGCAGCAGCAGCAGCAGCAGTAGCAGTAGCAACAGCAGTCAGTGCCAATAAGCACCTTTGTGATTTTGTGATTTTGTGTTTTCGGCTTGATGCCAAAATGTTGTTTCCTTGCGCACGGGCGATCGACGGATAGAGGTATCATATATACCGGCATAGTCTAGCCTTCTATGTTATGACAGGTCAACTTCTGCTGCTTTTCATCCGGTTGAACCGCACGGCGACTCTTTTTGCTTGAGCTTGATTGTGATTGAGATTGAGATTGAGATCGGGATTGAGATGATTGAGGTTGATTAAGTTCGAGATTGAAATTGATTGGGATTGGGATTGAGATTGATTGAGATCGTGATTGAGATTGATCAAGATTTAAAATCATTTATGGAGTTTCTTTCATTGTTGGCCGAGCGCTGTGCCGAGCGTGTGCTCGAGATGAAGAGTCAAAGCCAGGGGGCGGGGCCGGAGCCGGATAGGCGATCGGGAAGAGGGAGGTCTACCCTGTACTTTTTACTGTGGGACTCGTTTACTTGACCTGGTCGGCAGGCCCCCTTTTGGGTTGTTGGGCCTGGCGCGCACACGTACATACTTCCAAGTCTCACACGTCTCCAGGGCTTGTCACATTTATCCAGTTCTAAGCGTAATCGTATGTAGTAACGCATAGGTCGTTCTACAGTAGTAGGTCGTATTTTTGTGTAAACCGTTCATCGTATACGTATGTACCAGGTGTGTCAACATCTCTCCAGTTTATTGTTTCACCTGGCATCGTGTTTCTCCTCGAGCTTCATCACGGACCAGGCAATCATACGTGTTTCCATCTTTTTATCCTACTGCTGTAGAAGGTACCATCTCCGCAGTCAGACAAATCAAAAAACAAAAAAAACATCAGCTGTGAGATCGAGGATTTCGTCGAAGCTCAAATTTTTGCATGCTGTGTTTGATGCTTCGATCGTGCGTACTACAGTACGGGTTTCGTACGACCCTCATTTTTGTGTTGTACACAAGGCACCAGGTGTACCATTTCTCCAGCAATAACACCAGTACCAGGCAAGGTATCATGTGATATCGTATATCACCTTATTGTCGTATACCAGCTTACGTACCTCGCATCATACACGGTTCTCCAGAAAATCGTGCGTCAGGTACCAAGTCCTATTTGTCCAGTTTGTTTGCTCTCCCTGGTCCTCGGCAAACTCGTTGCGTTCCTATTTGGCTGTTCCGTTTTCTCCCTCTGGCCAGATATTACTCTCACACCAACCGCCCACATCGTTGCCCCCGCCCCCATTGACATTGTCGCGGCAACCCCCCCCAACTATATCAACTAGATACCGTACTCCATACTGTATATTTGCCCTCGTGCGCTTGTCTAATCTGCCGTTTGACGCTGTCCTCTCCCTTAGGCAAGCTTGCTTTGTTGCTCGCTCTCCTGTTGTGAGTGCAACGCACCGTTTGCGTGGCGCCGTGACCCTTGTTTTCCTGCTCTCTCCCTTAAGTGTGGAAATAGCTTGAGCTCGCGCTGGCGTTGGCGGCTTTTTTATTTGTATTGCGATCCTACCACCCCACCCTACCGACCCCACCTCACATCACCCCACCCGACCCCATCCGACCCCACCCGACCCGACCCCACCGTACCCTACCCTACCCTACCCTATTCCACCCTACCCTACCCTACCTTAACCCACCCCACCCAACCCTACCCCACTCCACCCTCTTCGCCACCGCCGGTTACTTCGCTCGCTTTCTGTTCTTTGTTGTTTCAGGAACTTCACCGTGGAGGAGGCTGTAGGCCCTCCGGAAAACGCCCCCCGAGACCTTGAGATCGAAACCCACCAATGAGGTAATTACCGCCGGCCGCCGGGGCTCTTAAAAGAGCAGCGCCCCGAGCCATGGCTTGTCGGACGGTCTCATTGGTCGGTCGGCCGGTCGGTCAGTCGATCGTTCGTTCGGTAGAGCATTCGGCCGGTCGTTCATTCGGTTGATCGTTCGTTCAGTTGTTCGTTGATTGATCGTACGGTCAGTCGTTCGTTAGTTGATCATTCGGACGATCGTTCGGTCAGTCCTTCGGCGAGGTCGGTCGGTTATGATTCTGGTGTGTCCGTTTTCCCGGCAGCAGAGGCACCACGTGAGAAAAAAAACGAACATGGTTCTGCTACTGAAATTAGTTCGTCCCTATATAGCAAAGGAAAAAGAAAAGGCTTCTGGTGATCTTCTGCTATGCTTGCTTGCTTGCCGTCGATCCCAGTTGTTTTAGGTTAGTATCGTTCTGCTCGTTTTCGTGCGTGCGGTTGTTCCTTGATTCCGTCCTCCGTTCGTGAAAGTCTTCACATCTCGGACAAGATAATCCATCCCCCCTACCTGGTACATCTTTCAGATGGCACGGTATATCCCTGATATGTTACGATCTGCAGTAGCTAACGTTCGTCCGGGAGGGAGCCGCACATCATTTCATGATCTTGGGACTTATTTATCCTGGGGTTGGACGTATACAGATCCTGCAGAGCACCTCAGAACGGTAGCTTAGGGTGTAGATGATCTAGATGATCTAGATGATCTAGATGATCTGTGAACCAAGTGCACGTGCTCCAAATTGTTTGGGTGACGAGGAGGAAAATATCATCGGAAGGGGCGAGGGGGTTAGGGGAGGGAGGGGAGGGAGGGGGGGGGGAGGTGAGGTGAGGGGGCACTGGGAGAGGAGTATTGTAGAGAGATACGCCCGCCACTTACTGCGCGTGCGTACATAGCGCGCTTGTGTGCGCACCCGCGGTGCGGAGAAAGGGACGGTCAATTTTGGCGAGGCCTCTTTCCATTTCGCCCGCTTGCAAGTCTGCGAACTGCTTTTTTTTAGGGTTGTTTTGCAAGGAATCCTTTTACGATCACAATGTGCGCATGGTCTTGTTTGTTTTTTGGGCATTCCGGGGCAGGTACAAACCTGACGCGGTCAAATCCATATTTAAAAGGCGTGAACGTTTTCGCGCGTCCGAATGGGTTATTTAATTGCAGCTTCTTTGTCTCCTTTTCCTTTTGCCCCCCGCCCCGCCCCGCCATGGTTGTTGACGGTGTGGGCTGGCCTGACGCTGCTAGTTTTTTTTCGTCTTCTTTAGTTTCTCTGTCGCGAGCAGGGGGGGGGGGTAGAAATCGAGCGGTGTATCTCAGCCCTCAACATTCGGTCCCAACGCTGTCAAAAGTCGAAGTTACCTACGGCAGCAGCGGTGTACCAGTATATACCTTGGTGTAGGTGTTATTATGGGGGTCCATAGTTAACAGGACCTATGGCTTACATAAACACCTATATATTTAGGTGTTTTTACTGACAATATTTGGTCCTGTTTACTATGGTCCCCCGTAACAGCAGAAGCCGAAATCACCGTTCTCCGCTATCGTGGTTGGAATCGCAAAAAAAACGAAACATGAACGTTTTTTTTTTTGGTGGGTGAAAGATTAAAGCGCAAAAAAAAAAGCTGCGCGATAATAGACTCTGCATCTGTTTTCCGTCGTTTCGTGTTTTTCTCGTTTTTTGCCCCCCACCCCCCCTCTTTTTTCTTTGGGTATTTGCTTTAAGTGGAAGCGGCGGGTAAGGTTTTAGTTACGTAGGCGGTCGGAAGAACGATCGGTCGGTCGGTACCCGTCCATCGGTCGGTCGGTACCGGTACCGTGGATTTATCGCTTCAGGTACCCCGAACTATGGTATACTATATGTTTGGCTTGCATGTACCTGGTAGGGTTTTTTTACCCGTTTTACCCGTGAAATGACGAGGCGTTTTATGACCTCATTTCTCGTATCGGATCACATTGAGTGATATATGTCGTCACGTGGGCAAGGGAGACAGGTCGTGACTGTCGTGACACATTGCAATGTTTCGTGACAGGTTTGTATCGGGTCGTGACACGGTGTATTTTGTCGTGACATATTGTATTGTGCTATGACATACTGTGTTGTGTCGCGACATATTTTTGCTGTGCCGTGGCATGAGGTAAGATTGCGGGGTCGGACGTAGCATGCCATGGCGTGTCGGGACATATTGTTGCATGTGACATATTGAAATGTGTCGTGGCATAATGTGGCATGTCGTGACGTGTTGTAGTATGTCGTGTCGTGACACATTGAAATATGTCGTGGCGTATTGCGGCACGTCGTGACATGTTGTAGTACGTCGTGACGTATTGTAGCATTTCGTGACCTGTTTTAATGCGTCGTGATATATTGCATTGTGTCGTGACAGGTCGTCCGGTCAAGTGTCGTCACATAATAACGGGACCGGGCCGGGCGTGACAGGTCGTGATGCATTGTCACATGACATAGGGTGACGGGGTCGGACGTAGCATGCCGTGGTGTGGCGGGACATGTTGTAGTATATTTCGTGACATATGGTATTGTCTCGTGACGCGTTGTGTTGAGTCATGACCCGGCATAGCTTGACGTGATGCGACGTAACGTCACAAAGCGTGCACCTCAGTATGTTTTTTGCTATCGACCACATAATTCATAATTCCTACAGAGGTAGCACCCCCCCCTCCCCTTCCCCCTTCATCTCCTTTCCCGTTCCTCTCCAACGCCGCGTGGATTTTTCTTGGACCTGTAGGAGAGAGAGGCGGGGTTCCCCGAGCTCGGCGGTAGCCCAGGCTCGGCTATACAGTGACTAAATTGAATGTTATGTGTCCCCCACGTCTTGGTCTGTGTGTTGTTTGCACGACAGTAGGTGTCTTTGGCACACCAGTAGGTGTGTTGTTTGCACACCAGTAGGTGTTTTCGGCACACCAGTAGGTGTGTTGCTTGCACAGCAGTAGTAGGTGGTGCTTTGCACTACAGTAGGTAGGTGTGTTGCACGGCAGTAGGTGTTGTTTCCACGGCGGTAGGTGTCCTTTTTTTGTCGTTGTTTTCGTTGCCTTTTTGGTTTTGGCTATGGTTTTGATTTTGATTCCGTTTGTTTTTGAGCTCGATCCTCTGCGTTTGATTACGTTTCTGCTTTTTGGTTTCGGTTTTGACATATTTTTTCTTCAAGGCAGTTATTTTTTGCCTTTATTGATTTAGTCGACATTTCGTTCGTTTCTGACATTTTTTTTTTGCTTACGGCATTTTTTTTTTGCCTATATTTCTTCAGCTTCCGCATGAGAAGCTGTTCGTATCCTTCCCTGTAACGAGTACTGACCGTGTTCTTTATTTGCTATGGTATTTTTTTTGCTTTTTTTCTTTGCCCATTTTTGTACCGGGGTGGGCGCCAGAATATGCATCGCCACCTGCCCGCATCCCCTTTCCTTTTTTCCTCTACCTTTTTTTTCGTGTTTCTTACGTACGTGTCTGCAGTCTTTTTACCGGTACCTCTATTGTGCTTATTACGTACGTCTCGGAACCGTGGAGGCGTTTTTTCGGTTACGAAAAATTCTGGAAGGACGCAGTTCGATGTATTCGTCGATTGATTGGCACGCCAGGCGTCCGTTTGCTCGGTGTCAATCGGAAGCTGCTGCGGGTGAGGCCCCATGTATGTATATATAGGTGTAGCTGCGGCAGGGCGCCACGGTTTGTCTTGGCGATTTTTTTTCGTTTTATAAAAAAAAAGTATTTGAGATAGGGACGACGCCTGGGTGGGGGGGGGGTGGGGGGATGTGGGGGGATGAGAAAGGGGGGGAGGGGGAGGGTGAGGGCGGACAAATAATACCCCCATGGTGCCAATAGGGGAAGCGAGAGGGAGGGGGGGTGGGGGGGGGGGGGGGGGGGGGGGGGGGGGTACTCTTGTCATGCATGGCCGTAGTCGTATGACCTTAGGGAGAGGGGGGGGAGGGGGGCGGAGATATATTGCCCTCCTGTTTTGCCGAAAGTGGAGTGCAGTAGTACGTACCAGGTACTCGTGAAGTCGCTTCTTTGTTGTTCTGCTGGATCTTGTGGCCGAGACTAAAAAACGAGGGAATGAGCGGACTGAAGATATGGTGGACGTCCGTGGGAGTGTGTACGTACAGCACATAACAGCAGTGGTCGGTGGTGGCAAGAGGGGAGGGGGAGACTGTTGCCCCGAAACTGGAGAGGCGGTATACTTTCGAAGTATGCGTACTTTTTCTTGTGAAATCTCTAAATAATCGTATGTAGCTCTGCTGGGTCGTGTGACGAGAAGGAAGCGGATTAAAGAGAGGAGTGATGTCAGCAGTGGGAGTACGTACAGCAGTACATAGCAGTAGTGGGTGGTGGTGGTGGTGGTGGTGGTGGTCGTGGTGGCCGTGCGTCGCCGCTTTCGGAGGAGGCGACAGAAGTTGCGTGTGGCGCGTTTTGGACTCCTTGCCCTTTTTGGTTTTGCACGGTACTGCTACTGTCGACATGCCTCTTGCCGTCATTTTTTTTTTGGTAAATAATACCTGGTACCTTTTGGCAGAATGGCGTGGAACGGGGCTGCTTTGTTTTTCTCCCCCTCCCCCCCTCTCTAGCCCCCCTCCTAACAGCCCCCCCGCCCTTTTTTCTCGGAAACAATGCATCATCAGCTGCGTTGTTTGGGGAACGCCGAGCGCATAGTTCCGTACGGGAAATTGGGAGGGGGTAGGGGTGGGAGGTGGGGGTGGAGAGTGGGGGTTAAATCGGTTGCTGCCCACGGCAGCAGCAGCAGCATAAGCAGCAGCAACAGAAGCAACAGAAGCAACAGCAGCAAGCAGCACTTACGATATGCCTGCAGTCCTTTTATGCAATTTGTTTTTGGCATCGTAGCTGCCGTCATCGTCATTGTCGCTGTCGTGTTTCAGGTGCTCTACACGCAGTACCTAGAGCCAGGCCTATCTCACGCATACAACATAACGAGCGGCGGATGGTTGATTTATTTTTTTTAATCGTACCAAGAGGGTGCTCAAACGTATTAAGTAGCAATAAGAAAAGTATAGTTAGTGGAAGGAGTATCACTATACGACAGGCAGGAGTTTCGTAGAGCGCGGATGCATGTGCCAAGCCAAGCTACGCTGCTGCTACAGCGGCGGCGGCGGTGGCGGCTGCTGTGTAGGTTTTAAGGTCTCCTGTGAGTTTTCAGTGCGAGGTCTCCTGTGTAATATTTGAGGTCTCCCGTACAGCTTGTGTTATCAATGGTGGCGGTTTATGGTGATCGATCGCGCGAGCGCACACATACGGTTTTGCTTCAGGGAAGCCGCCACTCTCCCCTCTACCCTCCCCCCCCAGAAACGGGTGTGTGTGGGGGGGGCGTACTAATATCATGCATGGCCGTAGTCGTATGACCATAGACCGTCGCATCGGGGGGTTAGGCGGCTTTATTACAAGGAGGCCTCCCCCACCCGACGGGGACTCGGGGGGGCGTCGGCTGAGGAAGGGACCGGGGTGTAGGTGAGAATAAGAGGGGCCACAAGAAGGCAGCGTCATGTATGGGTGGAGTCGGTCTTCAGCTAAAAATGCCGTATACGTGGTACGGTAAGAAATGTCTTACAGCTGCAGCCTGTTTGCTATCGTATGATAAGGGAGTTTTACGCTAATATTAACGGGATGTTTGCGATAGTGTGGGAGTTTACGCACGTTATCCCGGCGTTGCGTGTTTAGTGTGCGCTCCCCCTGCCCCTGCCTTTCTCGTACCAGCTTGCCATTCTTGTACGCGATTATTCGTGTGGTCGGTATTGTTGTGATGATGAACGGCCTTGTGGTGTGTTTTTTTTGGGCCAAAGCGGTGAGCGACCTACACAAGTTTAGATAGCAAAACTTTTGATGAGCGTGTAGGGGGAGCCCAGGTGGTCACACACCCCCCGCCCCATCCCACCCCGCCGCTCCGCCCCGCGAGCGCCCTCCTGTACTGATGAGGGGTATCTGTTGTTTTTACTTTTAAGCTATGGTCTCTACGTGTAGTACTCGTATGATAAGCAATAGTGGTACCAGTGGCGTATTTGTTGATTGGCGGCGCTGGGATTCACGAGACTATCCATTTTCCTGGTAAGTTTTTTTTTACCGAATGTAGTCTGGTGTTGTTTGTTGTTGTCACTGGGTGAAGCAAATTTAAGCATGGGCAACCGCGTGTATGGCCCTAAAAGTACTATGGTAAGTGACTCTTGAACCGCCTCTCGGATGGAGGCGTTTTTTGCTCTATATAATGGTTGGCGGAGGCGCGGAGGGGGGGGGGGGTGGAAGCGGCCGCGGGAGGGGGAGATTGGTATGTCGTCTTGTTTTTTGTATTGTGAATGTCGATGTTCATATACCAGGTATATAGACTTGATGTGGCTACTAGGGGCTGAGTGGATGTTGGATTAACGAGAGACCACGCTTGGTTCCGTTTCTCTCTCCCTTTTGGCTCGGCCCACCGGAATACGTATCAAACATACTTTTGAAACATGTACAACTCGCTTTTTTTGTGTTGCAAGATCGATTGGCTGTGTCGTATAAGTTTTACGACAGTGCTGGCCACGGTAGTATGCGGACGAGCTCATCGTACAGACAATAGATAAAACAACAAATACAGCGGCCAGTAGTTTTTTTTTGTACATGACACATCCAATGCGACGAGTGAGCCGTGACACGTTTTTTATTGTGTCCCTGTTGTCGCTGCTGTCTGACGACCGTGAGCTGGTGGACTGCTTTTACTCTTCACCTCCTCTGCTTTGTTTTCCTTTCTTTTTTCCCTCCAAGTTATGTCGTCTTTTTTATTGTAGAGCACGGCAAGCGTTGCCCTGCTATTCCCTAGGTGTTACCTTTTAATACAAGGTTGGACGGAGGTATGGAAATTTCAGAGATTGGTCGGGCTTGAAAAAGCGGCCAAAAAGAAGGAACGATACGTTCGCAAAGACGTCGGCCAGAAACAATAACATATGCATTTGGGGTAGGAGAAAAAAAAAGCAGCAGCGATACGATAGTACTATACTGCAGAGGCCAGGTGCCTTTTGGGTAGGAGTGAAAAATTGCAGCAGCGACACGAGAACTACATACTGCAAACCGAAAGGTCGGCAGAGTACCATTGCCCAGTCATCGGGACTCAGTCGATGACTCGCGAATACCGGTAATTTTGAAGTACCGAGTTCAAGTTTACATCAATACTGAAACGACAGAGTCCTCATGAGTCCCAAGGGGGCGAGGGGCTGAAATGACTGAGTCCTCGCGAGTCTCATGGGTACTTGGATTCGAAATACAAAACCAAAACATAATGTTACGGTCGAATCGCGCAGATTGCGATGGCTTCGACGTGCCGTGAACACACCCATACTAAATAAGACGTCGCAGTACAGTCCAGGATGACAACAGACATACAAGGAGAACGATCGCCGATTATCGTTACGTATATGCAGTGTACCATGGCAATACCATGAAGATACGATGTAGGGACTGGATTTGTAGTTAACGTTGCTTAAATGCCCGGCCATTTACTGCTGCTGTACCACTGCTGTGTCTGTCAAAGTAAGGACCGTCCGCGCCACAGGAGGTGAGTGCGGTGTTGTGGTCGGTGAACTAATTTTGACCGTATGCCTGGGGAAGGGAGTTGCTCGTCGTCGACTCGGCTGTTCGAAAGTCAGAGACTTTCCCGCCTGCGGCGCAGAAGAGATCTGCGATTCATCGAATGCGCCACGGACCTGTAGTAGTCACCCTGAGCTCGTCACCTGCTCCCGAATACCCGGTCAAGGCTGGAGTGTTCTGCTTTGAGGTGATAGGTTCAGGGATGCTTTTCCAGACGATGCACCTTGTTGTCAAACGTACTGAGGTCCGGAGAGACTAGCATCGGAGGGACTTATCCTTGCGGAGCTTGGTGCAAACGAAGGGATTGCACCGGCAACAGAGAGTGACACAGGAATTAGAGACAGACGCTTTGTGTACACATCAGGTGCCACCTGTTATGCATGCATACAACCTGTAAACGCGCTCGAAAGCAGACAATCAACCGCGTTGTGACCCCCATAACATGCCTGATCAATCAACGTCGATGGTTGTTAAGACGACTGGAATTACGGAAACTTGTAACATTCTTGGTGTTGCCGAGTCACTACTGCCGTAGTTGTGGATTATCTCCAAGGGCGACGAGACGGTACGAGGGGCCCGTAAGTCCACCCTCTGCCCTATCAACCCAAGTAATTGATACAGTGCAGAATTCGCGTCTGTTAGAGGGAGACCATGGAAGAGGTTCTTCCGTGGTGCAGTGCTACCACGGAAACACGAATATTCTTAGTCGGGCTTGTGGGTTAGGTGAGGAGGCAAAGATGGAGAGGGATGGTACTTGCAATACCACGAAGGTATACGCCGGCAGACTTTTAATAACGAGGACTCAAAGCTAGCTACATCGAAGGCAATGATACCGGAGTTGTTCGCCTTGGTTCGCAACACGTTTGGTGGTCCGGGCGTGGCATGCCCAACTTTTCTGACCCAGGGCAAGTGTAAGTAGCCCACGTTAGCCAAGGACGTAAATTATGTGCTCTTATACAAGCGCAGGAGTAGCAAATGGGTGACCACGCAAGTGACAGTATCACTCACGAGCACCCTACGATCGTTGAAGGTCCCTGAGATGTACATATCAGACCTTAAGTAGGGGCTGAAAACAGGTAATAGGTTCGAGTATGTGTTGTCCTTGGTGGAAGAAGCGAGCACATCCTTTGCTCACGTGTCCTGCGCCGTCGAAGGAGGCACTCGCGGTAAAGCCTCACACTGAGCGATGTGCGTTTCGGCATCGCTATTGTTGGTCCGGGGCGATGCAGGGGGGGAGTTTACAGCCGTGAACCCCCTGTGCCAGTCGCTAAGAGTGTCGGTGTGCTACGGTCTCGTCAACCACACCCGATGGCAGGGATCTGTCGAACTATGCGAGAGTGGCTACAGAAAGCATTGTCGGGACTCTGCAAGTCTTTTGCCTCTTCAGTGAAACGAAGAAGTACTCTCCGAGTGATGGATTCGGCGTTTCACCCCAGATATTCACCCACCATGCGTTCCGTTGACGTTAGTCAGGCCTGTCACTGATGGGTATCAGGCCGAGGCTAAACGTTTGTCATGTCTGTCATTGACCATTGTGATGCCTGTCATCGACGTTTGACAAAATTTACGTGGACGGGTGCATTGCCAAACCGAGGACGACGGTCTTCGCAGTGGGTATCAAGACATTTCATGAATGCTCCGACCTGGCAATGCCGTCGATATGGCTCGCGCAACTGGTCGGGGGATCGGATAGAAGACTTGCCGAGAAGTACACTTTGGCGGAAACCGTTGTACACGATGACCGATCGCAAGCTCTCGAGGGACGTCGCAAACACGTGAGTATGCGAGTACGTTTTAACTGGCTTGACGGGAATCTTCGAGAGTATTACTCAGCTGCAGCTGCACGTATTCCTGGTGGAGACACGTAAGTATGGGAGTAGTCTCCAATGGGACCCGGATGACGTGAGTACAGGTTTGACTTCCAGGCAGCTGTATAGATTTCACGCTTTGTATGGACTGCACCAGGGTTCAGACTGCCGTTCTCGCCCGCCGGAGATGCCAATAAGGGAAGAGCGAGAAACAGCTTCCAGAGTAGCGAGCGAGGCACACCGGCTAGATACCAAGGTCCGGAGGGAGTTTCCAGACGTTCGAAGGCGGCAAACGTTCATCGAAGAAGTGTACGACGTCAGCCATTAATAGCGGCGAGTGGGGTGTTCAGATGAAGATTGATAGCAGTTCAAGCGTCAAGTGTAAACCAAAGGAAGCAGCTGGCGACAACTTCAGCCTAAACCGTCTGTTCAAGCGGTGGGTCTGGCTGGAAATAGGAAGAAGACTTGGAGGAGTGGAATCGCCGGAGCTACACAGCGGAGGAAAGCCTAAACCGTTTGCTCAAGCGGTGGGTCTGGCTGGAAATGGGAAGAAGACTTGGAGGAGTGGAATCGCCGGAGCTGCAGCGGAGGAAAGGGCTTGCGGCGACCTCAGTCTAGACCGCTTGTTCAAGCGGCGGGTCTGGCTGAGACGGGAAGAAAAGCTCTGTCATCCGGGGCCGCCCTCTTTTAAGATCTGGAGGACCATACCGGACTTGGGGGGGTGTTGCGGCGGAGGGACGTGGGAGCAACCAAAAGTACGACGAGTCGAGGCATGCAGTCACGAGTTGTTGGGCGCAGAGTAGAGGCGGAATACTCTGTGGGTGTGGGATGGGTGTTTCAGAAGGTTTCAGCCTGCTGAATGCAAAACGCCTGACCAAGGTGTATAGCGCATGCAACGCGTGGACCAACACCGAGTGTCTCTAGACGCTACCCAGGCAAGGAAGAGAATACGTGCAAAACCTAAAAAGTGGATTAAAGGACTAAAAACTAGAGGATTAAAGGATTAAAGGCTAAACCGACTGTTCGCTCGCATATACGCATCATTACGCGTGATAACGGGCATAATCGAGTATCTGCATCGCTCGCAATGGAGGGTTTTGGTCATCGTTTGCTTCGCTCTCGCCTGAGCGAAGCCCTGGAGCCACTGGGAATGCCGAAGGGTCCAACGTACGAACTGATGAGGCGAGCCAGGTGAGCGTTGACAGCTCACGCCGGGGAGCTTGCCGTAACTTTCGTTACTTATTTATTTTTCGATTCGGAAATGCTATCTGACCAAAACAATTACATAAATTGACCCCAATTTCAATTTAAATAATTCGTACATAGAGTGAATTATTTATTTTAAGTCTTCGGGCACACGAAAAATCATACTGATCAATTAGCGTTAAATACTCCTGACCATTTACTGCTGTACGACTACCAGGTACGTCGGTGAAAGTAAGGACCGGGACGATTGAATACCTGACAATGTACTTGTTGTACGACTATGACCAACTCCTACTGCAACTTCACGAAGAAAAAAGACAATCAAACTGAGAACAGCGCTCGAATGCATTTCATCGAGGGCAATAACAATATGCACTCCGTAAACAAAACTCTGTAGACAGAACAGATAATATAAATGCAGCTGCGCAGAACTCGAAGGCCTCGAGGCGCCGTGCAACAACCTGAACCAAAGAAACAAACGCAGGCACGACCTCAACAGAGACGGATAGCAGGGTAGGTTGACTGTCGTCCTTCGTGGGCTGTTATCGTCGTAATAATGTGGGTATCGAGAAAATGCGTAGAAAGTATGTACTCGTGCTGTATAGTCTAATACAGTTCGTAGTCTAGTCTAGTACAGCAAGTAGTAGGTTGTAGGTTTGGGGAAAAAGGTCGTCGTAATGTTGTGCTGCAGGTATCGAGAACGGACGTAGAAAGTACGTACTTGTACCGCAGTCTAATGCTGTAGTCTAGTACAGCAGTAAGTGCGTTGGTCTTACTTGGTCTTCCATTGTTGTTGTTGTTGTTGTTGTTGTCTTCACTGTAATCTTTTCCTGCTGGGTACATATGGTCTAGGCGGAACAATTTTTCCAAAGGGAGTATATACCGTTTTTTTCTCCGTCATTTTTGAGAACTGACACGTGAAACAAAGTGCTCCAGAATCGCGTGACCGAGAGGAATCTAAAACCGGTCTTAAAAAAATCTGTGAACAATGGCCATTTTTGGAAAAAAAAAAGGGGAAAAATACCCCGAAATCACCCCGAAAAGAAAAAAAAAATGATCCGAACCGAAATAAAAAATTAGAGACGACGCCCAACGCATACCTGATTTGTCGAGAACACACATGTATACATACAGGAGTAGGTAAAATAATATATTACCAATACACGTATCCACAATAATGATATATCTGTCCATACACCATAATATACATATCATAGAACTACTTACTTAGATCTCGATCTCTGAGCGTGCTCGGTTGGTACATCTCTGGCCTCTCAGAGCTCCCACTTGGAAATCGCCTCCTTTTATTTCTTGCCGGACCCTTGCCGCGGGTCTATGTTTTCTCCATTTCTCGTCGTACTTTCAGTCCTTCTTTCCTTTTTTCTTCGTTCGTTTCGTGTGCGTGCGTGAACTCCGAGCACGGTTGCCCGGGCGAACCCGGCACCGTCGCGGGTGTCAGCGGATGCTGGCGGGTAGAGGGGGAGTTGCAAGGAGCGCGGTCGCCGCTTTCGTGCCTAGGCGTCGCATGTGCCTCGAGACACGAGGGATGCATCAATTGGCTGTGTCTGGCCTCCATTTGTGATTTTTGATAGAGTGCGTACGAATATTTAAGGGTCGTTCGGGATTGCAAGATGATATTCAAGCAGTGCTTATTTTGGCGACCGGGCTGAAAACCACACTGGGAGGTACCCAGGCTGAGCACCAACATTGCCGAGCTGGCGAACGACGGCCACGGCGAGCACCGGGCTTCACGCGAGGCGGGCGACGGGGCTCACTGTGGAAGAGAGGGAGGAAAGCTTTACCCGGACCGAATCGGTGGCAAGATGGTCGCAAGAGGGGCAGGCGGCGTACGAGGCTGAGAGAGAAGCTCTGCTGTTTTATTTTTCATTTTTTTCATTCTTTTTTTTGACTGGTGTAAGGTGTTCCAATCAGGTAGTAAATTATTATACGAAAGGGGACTGTTAAGATACTGTCTTGTATGAGATTGAAAGCCTGGTAACTACCTGGGTTCAGTCACTGGGAACGTATTTGTAGTACTTGGAAGGCGTATCTTAGATGGAAAACCAGGGGTTTTCCAGAGGAGCACGAGCTTGGTCTCAGTCTCCGCGTGCACGAAAGGAATAAAACTGCTCTTCTTCTATAGCCAAGCAAACAACACATGTGAGTACAATGTTTACCGACTTAAAAGGCAGACCTGTCCAGGGATACAAAGTGTCCCGCAACCGTTGATCTTAACAAGTGGCGTCGTCGGCAGGACTCCCGTACGCACTTCTCGCTTTTCCGTGCATCTTCCTCGCCTCCCCCCGTGCGGGCGATATGGCGATGGCTTTCATCGACGATTTCTTCCTGCCCCTTAAGGCTAGGTGTTCCCCTTATTTTTTTTACGTCTTCGTTGCCTCGCCGTTCAGAGGTGTGGGAGCCGGTTTTGAGGAGCCGCATCTTCGACTCATGTTTTAGTTCGTGGAATCGGGGCTTCCACGAATTTCCCATAATTCTGCATATACGGCTCATCAGAGTGGGCTAGTGTTAAGATACTGTCTTGTATGAGATTGAAAGCCCGGTAACTACCTGGGTTCAGTCACTGGGAACGTATTTGTAGTACTTGGAAGGCGTATCTTAGATGGAAAACCAGGGGTTTTCCAGAGGAGCACGAGCTTGGTCTCAGTCTCCGCGTGCACGAAAGGAATAAAACTGCTCTTCTTCTATAGCTAAGCAAACAACACATGTGAGTACAATGTTTACCGACTTAAAAGGCAGATCTGTCCAGGGATACAAAGTGTCCCGCAACCGTTGATCTTAACAGGACGGGGATTGTTTCTTTCAGAATTTTTCGGTTTTATCATTTTCATTGTTTTTGCTGTGCAGTGTGTTGCTGTGCCGTGCTGTGCTTTATCTTTCGTACGTACGAGTACAGACACAGAGCATATCGAACGAGGAAAATATGTACCCTACCTGGGTTATGTACGTACATACGACATGTGAGCGAGCGTAGCGGAAAACCGCCCGCGGCGCGAAGCGCATGTGGCGTCCGAACTGTTTTCTCCTGAAGCATGGCGGCGGGACTCTTGGCAATATCAAGTCGCCAGTTTGCAACTACAGTCAGTCATGAAAAAAAATAAATCAATCAAGGACCTCTGTCCGCTTCGCATAATTTGATATACTTTTTCTTCCTGAGCGAGAGCGTAGCGGGCGGCATAGGCCGCCCGCGGAGCGAAGCGCCTTGTATATAGTACGAAGGTTCATGCAAAGGCTTTTCTCGGCTCACAGCTTTTTTTCCGAAAAAACAAAAAAATGGTACTGGGTCCAGGTCCAATTCACCCGAATCCGAGGACTTATTCGATATTATTGTTATTCTTGCCTTCTGACAAAATAGCGTAGATACCGTTCCTATATAAACCAAATATCCTCCTCAAATATTCATTGTGCCGGTTTTTCGCAAAAATGTCTACAGCCGGAGCCGGGAAAAATATTTTTTTTCGCCTATATCTCGCTTCGAAACAGATAAACGTAACATCTGATTGGACAGGAATTTGCCCCTGGACGAGATACGCTCAAGCCCGGTGTCAAAAAAAAAGAAGAGGACAACTAACTGTGTCGACCTCCAAAATCTTGACCAAGTTTTGTGGGAAAAACGAATAACGCCGACACAACGGCGAAAACAAAAAATCTGAAACGATGGTTCGATCCGTCAGAAACAGAGCTTACCGGCAATATATTTTATGTCTTCTGACAATAAGTGAAAACCTCAAAACAATTCAATATGTATGTGAATGTCGAACTTCTGGGAAAAAAAATTGTTCTGCCTTGACTATGCGGCTTTTCTCCAGAATATAAGCTACGCTTGACTATTCGTATGAATACGAGTACGAGAAAGCGCTTGTATTCATGAACGAGAATGGGACGCAACAGACGGTCCACATAATTAGGTGTATCAGGCGATTGGCAAATGCCAAGAGCTCCATGCTCCCTTCAGGAAAATAACCCAAACCCGCATGACGTACGTACGTACATACCCCAGATAGGGTATTACTTCTTTCTTTTGATATGCGATATGTACGAAAGAGAAAGCACAGCACGGCACAGCAGCACCGCAAAAACAATGAAAATGAAACCGAAACCCATTTAGGGAACTTAGTTCTTTCTTTGGATATGCTATATATGAGCTGGCGTCCCCGGTGGCTTGGTAGGTGGTCCGCGTGCCTATCAAGATCAATTTCGTGGGTTCAAATCTCACCGAGTGCATGCTCGTCGGGACTTTTTCTTGCATAAAAAATTGATAAGCGGAAAGCGCGAGAGCGTGAGTTGGCTACATTCGATGAAAATCGACGAGCAGTGGGAATGCTGAACCCTATGCGCGACAAAAAATAAAGGCACGTACCGGGGGGGAGAAGGGACGACACCTGTGACCACGGCTTGTCCAGAAGATCGTCGAGGGTAAAACCTCCTACGAGTGGCCTGGAAAGTAAAAGTGATGAAAAAAAAAAAAAAAAAAAAATGTACGAAAGAGAAAGCACAGCACGGAACAGCAGCACTGCAAAAATAATGAAAATTAAACCGATTTTTTCGGAAAGAAAAAATCCCCGTCCCCTCTCATGAAATAATTTTCTGCCTGATTGGAACACCTTGCACCGGTTTAAAAGAAAAAAATCAAACAGCAGAGCTTCTCTCTCAGCCTCATACGCCGCCCGCCCGTCTCGCGACCATCTCACTACCGTTTCGGTTCGGGTATAGCTTTCCTCCCTCTCTGCCACAGTGAGCCCCGTCGCCCGCCTCGCGTGAAGCCCGATGCTCGCCGTGGCCCTCGTTCGCCAGCTCGACAAAGTTGGTGCTCAGACTGCGTAGCTCTCTCTGTGAACATCAGCTTGGTCGCAAAAACAAGCACCGCTTGAATATTATTTTGCAATCCCGAACGACCACTCGTACAATTGTATCCAAATCGACAGATGGAGGCCAGACACAGCCCATTCACGCTTCTCTCGTGTCTCGAGGCACACGCGACGCCTAGCCACGAAAGCGGCGACCGCGTTCCTTGCAACCCCCCCTATATCCGCCAGCACCCGCTGACACCCGCGACGGCGTCGCTCGCCCGCGGTGCCGTGCTCTGAGTACACGCACGCACACGAAACGACAGAAGAAAATTTCTTCAGAAATATAAGCTACGCTTGACTATTCGTCTGAATACGAGTATACGAGAAAGCGCTTGTGTTCATGAACACGGTTTTTGTTCGTAGTTGTAAGCTATACCAGACTTTAGTCTTTTACCAGAAAAAGGTACACAATGACAGAAAACGTCATCTAACTTGGGTTTGGTGTGCCCTGATTACCTCGTTTATTTAGTACCGCACACTGGCAAAAATACACTGGTGTACCCTTTGGTTTGTCATTTGTGTGACTTGGACGGACGGAAATTGATATTTTGCCAGAAAGCGTATACCTTAACAGAAAACATAATATAACTTGGGTATGGTGTACCCTGATTTCCTGGTTTGAACTGTTTGTGCCGTTAACCGGCAAAACATCACTGGTGTACTGTCTTTAGTAATTTTTTCCAGTAACACAGGTTCTTAGTTTTGTTCCCAGAAACCCTAGGCAAACCTAGGGAATTATCCTTATAATATTATTTCAACACCCTACCATTGATGATTAGCATAGCGCGCAGAGGGTTGCTCTGCACGCGGGTCCCAGTGACATCAGCACTGTTGGGCCTACTGCTTTATATTGTCGCACAAAATATGTATCACCACCATCGCCGAGACCTCACCTCATAGATCACGGTTCAGGATGCAAGAGAGGAAAAGGGAGTAAATCATGCATGGTCTAGGTCTTGCGTGGGACGCGACAGCTTTATCCGTGGCTTGTTATTTCGCACCAAAGAGAAACCGCGCGCTCCAAGCCCAGCGTGAGGCGTGGTGATGACTCGCGCCGGTAGGACAAGGGGTCAAACTACGTAGCAGGTACTGATACAACAGTTATTGCACTTCTGGACGCACATGACAGACGGTACTATAGCAGTAAGTTTGGTGCTCTAACGGCGTACAAGGAAGCCATGCATCAATGGCCTTCATCGTTAACAGCAAGCGTTAACGGCGTACGTACACGAACATCCTACACACCTGTGTTGCTTTGTCCACAAAAATAAATAAACAAAAATATTGAACATCCTACACACCTGTGTTGCTTTGTCCTAAAAATAAATAAACAAAAATATTATGCACAGACACTCTATTAGCCAAAAAATAAGTCGCCAAGTAAAAAAAACGAACGTGCAGACAGCAGTAGCATGCGAGTCCACGCCTTCATACGTGGCGCTGTTCAAGGAGATGACGGGGGCCATGGAAATGGCGGAACTTGTCCACCTTCGACCATGTTGTTCAGGTCATATTGTCCGGGTACTGGAAACAACAGCATAGCGCGGGACACCGGATGTTGGTGCCGACGTAGACGCGCACCGGTTCCTTTGGGCACAAAGTCCCCATCCAGCTGCAGGTGTAAAACGAGGCCAGCATATGCCAAGGATATAATCCCGCAAGGCATACAACGTATCCTGCGCTCGGATCTGGCGTGGGAACAACATGATGAGGTACTCGTCTCATCGTACAAATGGCAATGAGTACGAGTTAACATCTACCTGGCGCGACAATTCGGACGATCTATAGTGTGGTGCCCTCTGATGGAGACGAAAATCCGTGCAGCAAGTACACCTAGAATGGCGAACCAAGTCTTCAGTACAAAGGCATTGAAATATATGGCCGCAACTCAGTGCCTTATTGCGGACCTGGCACAGCGGCGGATCCCGACATATCGCGCAAGAGTCGGGGACAGACTCCATGCTACTCTATTCTGGAGAGGGAGCAGCAGTGCAGAGGATATACGTCGTCAGCCGGGAGGAAACTATTGGGGAGACGCTGGGGGTTGCTAACGACGTAGAAAGGAACCTTTCGTAGATATCAATACTGATAAGACAAGATATACATATATTAGTATCGTTGGAGTTATCGTCAGTTATTTGTCGAACCCACGACCGCGCCGGATATCATTGTATCCGTCATCGAGGTTGTAATTACTTACGTAAATCATAAAAATATGCCTACGGTCTGTCACGCTCGGTGGCACAAGTGCAAGTCACACAATAAGCATAATATTATGTCGTCAGCCGGGAGGAAAATATTGGGGAGACGCTGGGGGTTGCTAACGACGTAGAAAGGAACCTTTCGTAGATATCAATACTGATAAGACAAGATATATATATATATATATATATATATTAGTATCGTTGGAGTTATCGTCAGTTATTTGTCGAACCCACGACCGCGCCGGATATCATTGTATCCGTCATCGAGGTTGTAATTACTTACGTATATCATAAAAATATGCCTACGGTCTGTCACGCTCGGTGGCGCAAGTGCAAGTCACACAAAAAGCATAATATTATGCAGGATGGATTGGCAGGCGATGAAAATTGAAAAGTCTCTTCATCACACAGAAAAGGATTGCGTCACACGCGCGTATCTCACGCAGTAGGTGATATCTGTCAAGTGTAAGGCAGTATGGACCTAGGGACCGACTACTGCTAGCAGGTTGATGCCTTTGGCTTTGTTCTGGTCACTCACACGAGTTGCTTGGCGATGTTATAAGCTCTTGTATTAGCTGCTGTTTGCGTCGCCAGATGTCTTCTGAACGAAGGGGCGAGGCGCTCATCAGAAAAGCAGGCGACAACGCCTGCCAGGTATGATGAGGGCACGATTGATACTAACCATCACGCCGCAACAGGGTAGAGGGTATACCATAGCACCAGCCCACCCTGAAGGGCCGTATATGCATACGATCTGGAGAATTCGGAGAATGGATCGAAGATGCGGCACATCACAACGCACTCCCACACCTCTAACTTGCAAGGAGGTAGCCGATTACACGTGGACATTGCGCATCAGACAGCAACAAGGGCGAAATTACGGATACGCGGAAGCAGGAAAAACAAGCTACAACCACCCGGAAGCTGAATCGAGGACTTAAACTCGAGGAAGCGGTGTGGCTCGCGTAGCCAGGAGCGGCAGAAGCTAACCTGAGAGCGAGACACAAACACAAAGAACAAAAAATTAACCCTTACACTACCCACTGCGAAGGCACGGGGTGCTTCGAGAATTAAAACGAACGGGGGCGGTAACGCAACAGAAACAAGTGCTGGCGTGCAATGTCCACGTGTAATCGGCTACCGCCTCGGAAGTTAGAGGTGTGGGAGTGGGTTGTGAAGTACGGCATCTTCGATCCATTCTCCGAATTCTCCGGATTGTTTTTGTTCTTACCTGAGTTTTCTATGAATCTGCAATGCGGCCCTTCAGGGTGGGCTAGTGTTATGGTATCCCCTCTCCCCTGTTGTGGCGTTATATCTCATCTCCCCTGTTGCGGCGTTATGATTTGTAGCAAGCGTCCCCTCATCATACCTGGCAGGCGTTATCGCCTGATTTTCTGATGAGCGCCTCGCCCCTTCGTTCAGAAGACGTCTGGCGAGGCAAACATCAACTAATAAAAGAGCTTATAACATCGTCGAGTACCTCGTGTGAGTGACCAGAACAGAGTCAAAGGCATCAACCTGCCAGCAGTAGTCGGTCCCTAGGTCCATACTGCCTTACACTTAGCACTGGCGTCGTCGGCAGGAGGCCACTGAGCATGTGGAGAACAAGTGTCCCAGACAGAGCGACACATATCCCCCACAGGGCCACGCATATATGCCCTTGGCGCTAAAATGCGCCCCTTCTTACCCAGACGAGTTACGACGAGGTGATCTGAGAGAACAGACCCCGCGTGCCGCCCGGATCGTGCTGACAACACCATTTGCTGTGGACCCACTTCAAATGCCTCCCGCCTACATGGCGGATGTCTCGCCCACCCGGTCAAGGTGAACCAGTCGGGAGCCCCCTGCCCCTCCCCGAAATGTCTCGGGGACCGCAGACACGACCGGTCCAGGCGAATGCGCCTCCCACCGCGGCCTCGATAACGAGGTCCTGGCAAGGCAGGAAGCAGGTTGGGACCCGTCTCCCAGAGAGAGAGACCCCCAACTGCTTTTCCGGGGATGTGTCTGACACCCCCCCCAGCTCTTCCGTCTATTGGGGTTGGAGTCAGCAGCAGATCCGTAGCGCATACCCGGGGCCTAGGGGCCAGAGGAAGGCCCTGGGGGAACGCCGTGCTGGGGTTGGAAAACCGTCAGCGAAGTGGCCGTTTGGCCACCACTTTGAGAGCCTCCAGCATTACCTTGTTGTTGCGCGCCACCGTGACGAGACTGACCAGAGTTGGAGTGGCCGTGGCCGTTACGGCGGTTGTTGCCGTAGCGACGAGACGATTTTTTGTTGCGATGCGACGAAGGCGACGAGCGTGTGTTTTCGCCGCCAACGTGGGTAGGACGGCGGTATGATTGCGTGCGGCGCTGCCAACGGCGGTAGGTTTCGCCGTTATCACCAAGTCGGTCTAGCTCGGGGTTGAGACAGTGTCTAGAGTTGGTGAAGGGGGTAGCGCAGGTCTTAAATGGATGATCCGTGCCATGGCAGTTAAGACGGTGGCCCTTGATCTCCCTAAAGACTTGGCGCCTTTCTTCGGGAGTGGAAAGGGCGTCCATAATGGAATGTCATTTGTTCAGATTAAGATACTTGAAATACCTCGTCCCAAGCAGTCGAAATAGCAGGGCATTCGACCGAGGACGACAAAGATGGATCAGGGGAACGAGCTGATGCTGCGACATTCATCACGATAGGGTTGCGAAATGGCGCCGATGAGCCTTTAAAAGGCTGCGGCGCGGCCGATCGGCCTTGTGTACGACCGCTTGCATGCGAGTGCAAAGAAAGACCCGCGAGGGGTGGAAACGTGAAGTGTTTTTCGCCGTTGGTGGGAGTCTTATTAGTTGAAAGTCCACTAAACGCCAACCACATGTCGATAGACCCAAAGGCTTCGGCCGCTGCCAAATCTTCCGGGTACAAAACCGGCATGATACTAGGGTACTGCTCGCTAATGCTGTTACGAACAATCTCTAGCACAACCTCATCGCCTGGGGCCAAGACCTGGTCACTGTCCGTGATGGACGCTATCAACAAGCGAAAAGCCCGAGAATAGTCCGCGAAAGGCGTCTCGGTGGCTACCCCAAACGAATGGAGCTTGGCCATGGCTGCACTTCGGTCGCCGTGGTCGAAGCGGGGGCTGATGAGGCGGAGTAGCAGCTTAAAAAACGTCCGGGCCGCTGGCTCCTTTCAGTAGACTCCGTTTCACCTGCCGAAAAAAAACCGTCGAAGGTGCTAGTGAGGTCGAAGGTCGAAAGTTTGTTGGGTGTGATGACTCTCTGAACGCATTTGCGAAGCGGGAGTTCCCACCCGGGAACCCAAGACTTGGAGTCTAGCCCGTCAAGGCATTTGTTGTCACATCGTACTAGTATGTCTGCTGCTGCGAGTTTGACACTACGTGTCAACTGGTGTGCTGCGTCGGTTTTGTCGAGAGCTGCGTGAAACGGCACAGGTATGACACGTTCGATTTTGTGGACGTTGATGTTGGCATAAGCACGCTACGGCAGCATCGTGGGCTGCATCACTCTCTGCTGCGATAGCTGCGACAGTAGCTTCACGCACGTGCGCTGTCGTCGAAGAAAACAGTAGCGCACGACCGTCGGTAGCTGGTTCGCTACGTGACAGTTGGTGGAGACCACCATAGGAAGAAAATCACCCACTGAAAAATCAGGACGCGTAATGGATGTATTCGGGCCAAATTTGTCGGCGGAAAAAAAATCAGACCTCGAACAGCCACCAAAAGCGTCTAGTCGACGGCGCCAGTGTTAAGTTTAAGGCAGTATGGACCTAGGGACCGACTACTGCTAGCAGGTTGATGCCTTTGACTCTGTTCTGGTCACTCACACGAGGTGCTCGATGATGTTATAGGCTCTTGTATTAGTTTCTGTTTGCCTCGCCAGATGTCTTCTGAACGAAGGGGCGAGGCGCTCATCAGAAAATCAGGCAATAACGCCTGCCAGGTATGATGAGGGGACGATTGCTACAAACCATAACGCCGCCGCAGGGGAGAGGAGATATAACGCCGCAACAGGGTAGAGGGGATACCATATATCAATGTATGTGGCGATAACGATGACAGTTCCGATAGCTCTGTCGCTTGCTGCTGACGCTGCTGCATTAAACGGCAGTTGTGTTGTTCTTCAGTATAAATCAAACGAGATGCTTCTCTACCATATTTTGTTTCATTGTCGCCTTCAACTACTCCGTCGCAACAGCAGCATGCTGCAGCCCGTCGATACATTGATTTGAGCTGTCGACTCCGACCACCTCCTGAAATACAGTGGGAGCAGCGAAATACATCCAACAACAACCACAGACAACGAAGCCGACACGACACCTTGATAAACGTCACTGATCCCCTTATCATAAGCTGGACGAGTAACATACGATAGCTGACATGGGCCACCACACGTCAAAGGCAGCGCGCGTTCCCACACGCGCCCCTCCCCAGCCCGGACCCACGCCCCGCCCCGCCCACACAGCATGCACTGAAACTTAACACGACCGATGGCGACATTCAACAAATACCACAAACAAGGAACTTGGCCGCGAACACGACCGATAGCGACATTCACCAACAACCATATTCAAGGAAGACGACATGGCCGCGCCGTACCGATTGCGAAAAAAAGCAAATTATGCGCAATAATTTCACACCAGTCACGGATAAGTTCGTGGCACACGCAGGGAAGGAAACGGAGGGAAGTCACCAACGGCGGCGACGCTGTCCTGGTGTTGGATGGCTGAGCCGACCTTCAGGGCCCACAGCCCAAAGACGGACCGAGTCCTAGCGTGGGCGCCGAGAAACTGCTGTTGCAGGACCCCCGCCGACATTAGCCGCGGGTAGCGCACCCAAGGGCCCCACCCGCGGGCAGGAATGACAGCAGGGTACGAATTCGGGCAATGTCTTCTTGAAGAACAAGTACAATGGCGGAACCACCGCACACAAATTGGCGCCGAGCGAACATGCGCCATGGCTCCAAAGGACCATCAGCATCTTCGTCGCCAAATCCGTTCTCAGCATGCACAGCCCGAACCTGATGAGGAAGGGACTGGGATTCGTCGACGTCGCCGAATCCCGGAAGGAGAGCGACGGCGGCTGGCCCACCACACGTCATGCAGTCGACCGTCATGCGGCCAGACAACGCACTATATCTAGCGTACAGAAGAACGTTTTCGACGCAAGAGTGATGGAAAACGTGACTGCAGGGCCACACGACGATAAGCTGCGGAGACAGCGATCGCGGTAGATGCCGCAGATGCCATGTACAGGAGACGGCGAAGACAGTACTTGGCGATAAAAAACGGACGAGCTGTCGTCTTGCAGCAGCCCGCTGGTCCAAACAAAAAGACGAAATATGAAGACAATATGTGAAAGTAAGTACCGTATCGAGCACGAGAATTATGGCAAGAGACGACAGCCTAGCGCGCAAAAGCAAAAACATTACAATCAAACGCTGGTACTGATGCCTTCCATACACCTACGTAGGCGAACAGAAATCAGCAGACACAGGAGACACAGGTTAAGTTGGGTCAACACAGGAAAATAAACGACATACCGTATGCTGCGTTCCGAGCGAAATTTTGGTGCTCGTGACAACACGTGTTGCTTCATCCGCATACACACCGATATATAATACGGGGTATGCTCGAATAACACAGACAACATGTGAAAGCACGGGGATAATAGCGACGTTTGGGCGCCGAGTGAGTCAGGTGTACGTTGTTGCCGCTACGGTAGTACACACAGCAACGCAGATGTCCACGACTCCTGATATACATTTCAGCTATAAGCATACCGGCGCAGTCACAGAAGATGATGGAAACACAGGCAAACGAGGGACGAGAAATCGGAGATTTCGTCGCAACACATTTATGCAAGCTGTCCGTCGGACATTTCGATCGAACGTGTGCACACGATGTACAGTACCACAAAAAAACTAACCACCCGGTGGTAGCATGCGCACAGAGTGCAAGTCCCAATGAGGTTGTCGAGATGTACAGCAGGAAGAGGCCATGCAAAAGCAGGAACAGGATCGCCCAGGTAACATACGCTCCAACTTAGAGTCCCGCTCCGTGGACGCTGTTGCTAGCACTGGGTACAAGTACGAAACATCGTGTAGTTCACAGGTATACTGGATACGCCAGGTAGAACGGGCTCCACGCGATTGCGCCGGCGACATTCCAGGACGCACGGTCCCCAGCCGGGTGGAGAAATACATCCAGGCAACCCGCGTATTCAGAGCCGTCACAATAGCCGAACGCTACCATGGATGTTGAGTCGGATGCCGTCGGACGTATTCGGCGAGAGGTAGCCAAGGCAACGGCATAAGCCGGGCATTGACGAACGAGGAGTTTGGCGACAACAGAGTTGACCTCCGAAAACCGGACACTTGATGGCAATGTATCTTCTCAGCTGCACGCGAACATCCGACCGTTCTCGGTCTGGTCAGGTAGTCGGACATCTCCCTGTAACATGTCGTGCCTCTCACGTAATTATGTCCCTTCGTCCTCATGGCACGGTGGTCCTCATTACCTGGTAAACGAGTGGAAGCTTCCCAAACTTCCATTTGGAAGTCAAAAACTTCCAAAATTTCCATTTTGACTTCCCAACGGAAGTTTATAACTTCCACATCGAAGTTTTTCACTCCCAAATGGAAGTTGTGGAAGTCAAAATGGAAGTTTTTGACTTCCAAATGGAAGTTTTGGAAATCCAAGTAGAAGTTGTGGAAGTTTTTCCAAATGAAAGTTTTGGAAGTTGAGTGGAAACTTCCATTTAGTCCATGAAAGTTTCCATTTCGGAAGCTAGTGTAAGCCAGTGGAAGTTTCCAAAGTGGAAGCAATTGGAAGCAGAATGGAAGCTTCCACGGCCATGCCCGGTGGAATCTTTGTCCAACTTCCACTAAGCTTCCATACACCTTGATATACTTCCATCTACTGTCACTCACTTCCACTTCACGTCTAGAAGTTCGATTGAACTTCTACCTTCAAGGAAACTTCCATCGGCGTCCGCAGAATCTTTTATCCACTTCCATACTCAACCGTAACTTCCACTTACTTCCACCTACTCGCACCCCCTCCCATTCAACTTCCACAACTTACGTTTGGCTTCCAAAACTTCCATTTTACTTTTTATTTCGACGAAACTCGCATCTGAGTACGCAGAATCTTCTGATCACTCCCATATTCAAGCCCGACTTCCACTTATTCGTACGTACCCCCCACGCACTTTCATTAAACTTCCAATGACTACAGCAGTTTATTTATCTTCCATTGAACTTCCATTTCAATGGAAATTTCCACTTATGTCCGCAAACGCGTCCGCGGTGGTCCTCATTATTTGGTAAATGAGTGGGAGCTTCCAAAACTTCCATTTGGAAGTCGAAAACTTCGAAAACTTCCATTTTGACTTCCAAATGGAAGTTTTGGAAGTCAAAATGGAAGTTTTGGAAATCAGGTATGAGCCTCCCACGCGACTTCCATTCTCCATTCAACTTCCACAACCTCCATTTTGACTTCCGAGTGGAAGTTTTTGACGGAAGTCGAAATACATGTTTCGGAAGTCAAAATGGAAATTTTAGAAGTTTTGGAAGCAAATGTGGAAGTTTCCACCCGACTTCCATTTTGACTTCCACAACTTCCATTTGGAAACTTTTGGAAGTTTTTGACTTCCAAATGGAAGTTTTGGAAGTCGAGTGGAAGCTTCCACTCATTTACCAATTAATGAGGTAGACCCTCATGGCAGCACCATGGTGTCTGGCCGACGCTGTCCGCAATGGTCGTATTAACTAAGCTGCAGCGTACCACGGTCATGTGTTGTGTTGAATACGCAAAGAGTTTGTAGCAGCAGCGTACGACAGAAATGTGCCCAACGCTGCCTCGTCATCATGTGCATTCGTCCCGCTCTATGCCGGATACAACTTCCGCAACAGCAGTAGCAACATACGACGGTTATTGTGCGCACTCTACATGGGATGATTCGTCATCAAATACCTCTGTCTGGCCAACGCTGCCCGCCTATTGGGTCGTGAATGCGCAGCGCCTTCCACGTCCTCCAAGCTGTGGTGAGATGCCCCGCGCCTGTTCATGAAACCGAAAAAAGCGGCACAGGATAGAAGTACGTCAACGTCGACGGCCATGTGTACTCGTCGCGTGGCGCCATGATTGCATTGCGTCGTGATCGAGAAAACGGCGAGTATGTCCAGTAGTAGCAGTGGCAGCGTACGACGGTTACATGCCCAACGCTGCCTATTATACATCATCACGTGAGTTCGTCCTGCTTCATACCTGGTACATACAGGGTGCCGCAACAGGAGCAGCATACTGACCGTCATTACGTGAGTCCGTCCTGCTTCATATAGGGTAAGTTCCGCAACAGCAGCAGCAAACTTACCGGTGAACTAGGGGACCGAACAAGAAGGGGGCAGGTACATTTGGGGACCGCATCGAGAATTTTAGCCATTAATAGGGTGCCGGCTTGCTTGGGGGGCGAATACACGATATGGGCTGCTGTGCGGCAGCAGCATACAACTGGCATCGTGTGCACTCGGCGTGCATTGTTTCGTCATCAAACTAACGATTTCTGCCCGCTTTAGGTCGTGTACTCGACGTGCATACCTCTGTCTGGCCAAGGCTGCCCGTTGATTGCATCGTGAATGCGCAGAGTCCTCCGTGCTCTGGTCAAATACTAGCACGCCACGCTGCATTGTTGACAGCGACTGAACAAACGCTCGTGTCTCGTAGCTGCAAGCTCGAGTCAGCTTTGTTGTGGTCGTCGATGTTGTCGCCAGATTTTATGTGGCATGTAATGCTCGAGTACGTCTCGCTCTAGAGCTTAGATTAATATGCCAGGTGGAGTATCGAATTGTGTATGATTCGTGACCCAAAGCTGCAGAGTCAGATCTTTAAATACCCGATGAAAACTGGGGTAGATGGTTGATGAGCTACAGAGCCAAATCGTGTTTTGACCTGTATAAGAAGGGGAGGGGATTAGTAAAAAAAGGTAGAAATTAGACCTCGAGATAGTAGTATTATTAATAGTAGTGTTGAAAAGAAGGGGATTTAAGTTTTATCCGCGACAGAGCCCTTACTTAACTCAACTTACTTACTTGACTTAAGTCACTGGGAATATGTCTGCGTCCTGGGCAGGGGGGGCTAATTCTGCTTTCTGCTGGAAAGGGGGAAGGGGAAGAAAGAGATTTGGGGATTTAAGTTTTATCCGCGACAGAGCCCAGTGACTTAAGTCACTGGGAATATGTCTGCGTCCTGGGCAGGGGGGGCTAAATTGCTTTCTGCTGGAGAGGGGGGAGGGGAAGAAGGGCAGGGGTGTACTCGTGTCATGCACGGTCGCAGTACGAGCAGTATGAGCATAGACCCTCGAATCCCTACAGTGCCGGGCCGGAGCACGTCGGGGTTCTTTTTTTGGTGGGGGGGTTATCTTCCAGAACGATTAAAACACCGCATGTACTCACAGAATCTATACATTGTTTTCTTCATGCATCTTGTTCGCTTTGCGGGTCACTTGTCAATAACCCGGCCGGACGGTATAGCGTAGCAAGCAGCACGGGCAACGGTATAGCGACAGCAGCGGTAACGCTAGCGGCAGTTTTTTTTTTTCGAGAAGGAAAAAAGGGACGGAAAGGGTACGTACGTACAGCTGTCGCAACAATGCATACAAGCACAGCTGTACTTCACATTTTACGAGTATTCTTCCCATCCGACAATGTGCGGCAGTATGAGCTTCAAGGTTTTGTGAAGGTGTTACCTACTGAACTATTACAGGGGTACAAGATCGATCGATTACCCAGCCCAGGGTACTCCTTACAACACTCTCCCCCCCCCCCTCTGAACGGCGGGATCTTTGGGGCGTCAGAACGGTATACGTCTGTACGCTGACCTACCCGCTTCGTTTCAATACCTGGGAAACCAGTCTTGCCGACGACGCCAAATGTGAAGGTGTTACCTATTGAGCTATTATAGGGGTAAAAGATGGATCGATTACCCAGCCCAGGGTAATCCTTATAGCATTGATATTCACGAGCACTCCGAAAGTAGAAAACCACGAAAACAAAAAGAGGCCTTTTTATTGTCGCCTATTTTTTGCATTCTATGCCAGTGCGTCATCATACCCTTCTGTACCTTAACATATGGCGTCGTCGGCAGAATATGGGTCGTTGGTCGTGAGTTTGAATCTCACGTCCATGAAACCGCTCTTTAAAAAAAAAAAAATGAATTTCCTCATGTCAAGAATCTGAAAAAATACTTCTGGATCCCCAAAAATTGGAACCGCGTGTTGGTGGCACGTCGGCCCGTATATCCGGTCCGTTCCAGGGGGGGAGATTGTTATAAGGCTTGGATTGGTTAGGCAATCGGTTAACCTTTACCAGTAGCCCAACGGACTATTACGGGGGTCCATAGTTAACAGGACCTACGGTACACACAAAAACCTATATATTTACCTATTTTTACCAACAATATTTGGTCTTATTTACTATGGTTCCCCGTAATAAGACCCTTACATATGCCTTACACTTAACACTTCGCACTATTAATATTACGGTCATTCCTATCGGAGAGCTTTTTTTTTTTCCCATAATTTCCATGTTTTTTTCGCGCAATTTTTTTATCTTCCAGATTTTCCTGACTTTCTTTTTCCAAATGTGTGAAATTTAACAAACATGATTTTTTTTTGCCTCTGGAGAATAAAAACGAATAGTGACAGAACGCCTCCGTATATTGATACATATCTCAAATTATTTCCAACCTTTGGAAAAGTGTGGAAATAACAAGCTCTCCGATAAGAACGAACCTTAACAGAAGTAGAACTCCAAAACCATCCCCAGACAGTGCAGTATTTATAGTACCGCACTACAGTAAAACGAGCACCAAAATAGTGCGGCACCGTACACTTCCCGGAAAAATGGAAAATTGTTGGAGATTGGAGCTACGAACCCTGCATCTCTTTTGGTACCGCGGTTCCGTTTTGGGGGGCACTGCTCATATTCTTTGAGTGGTTTGTCCCCGCAATGGGACAGCAGCTTGCCCTCAAAGGGTTCAACGTGACCGCATCCACGCACTATCCAGGGATAAATGGAGAAATACGTAGATTGCGGGAGCGCATTAACTTGGCCCGAAAAAACAAGAAGCAAAATTAAGAAAGCAAGGAAAGCTACGAGTACAACAGTAGTTGTTGTCGTTTTATCCTCCGGCGGATTGGCAAAAATAAAGCTCAGGCTCACTGCACTTCCTCCACGTTCTACTTGGGGGGTACTATTGGTAGGTGCGATTGACACCCCCGTCGGGACCCACCCCACGCTGGAAACGGTTCGTAGAGGGGGAGGTGTGATGCCATCATTTTACCGAGAGAGTTCAGGCCCCTCTCCCGAGTAGTTCTGTACTTCACTAAACAACCAAAGCTATGGCATGGTGCATATCGCGAAACCGAACAGCACAACAACAACTGCGTGAAGAGGAATACACAGATAGGTGGCGTGGCCGTGACCCCCCCCCCCCCGACTGCATAGTCATGTGGGCTTGAAAAACAATCCTTGTGGAGACATTGAACAACGCAGACGTAGCACACCATTATTTTTTCTGTTAGCGTACCGAATGTAGAGGTTGACGACACCCTGTGGGGTTTGCCATAGCCCAATGTCTCCGCAGACTTTTTTTACACACCCACGAGGTACCCATGCTAATGAACCCCGGAATTGCTAACAATCAAGTCACACCCAATGATTCTGAATACGATACGGTGGGGCCCACACCACGCATGGCCGCTCCGTTCCACCCACCTTCAAAAGAAGAAAGGGGCCGTTGAGCGGAAAAAAACCCACAACAGTAGACCTAGTCTAGGCCTCTCACTCGGCAGCGGGCAGTGCCGTGCTCGTGCACCTCTGCTGTGCCCGGCGCGGCTATGCTCGTCAAGCTAGAGGCACCCAAAGAGTGAGCATCTCTTCCCTACACCCTCGCCTCTGGTCGCAAATAAAACGTCGGCAGAGCCCACGACCATCAAAAAGCGCTACGTAACCCGTCGGTAGTTCATGAAAACCGATATTTTCGTTTCGCCCTGCGGAGCTTCGAAAGGTTCAAGCAAAACACTATCACGGGCGGAGCATAGTAATCAGAAGAACCAAATGTGGGGTGTAATCATGAGGGGATACATGACCCTCGAGGCCATCGTGGGTTCTGATTGCTATTACGGGGGGCCATAGTAGATAGGACCTATGGTACACACAAAATCTGTATTTTTACCTATTTCTACGCGCAATGTTTGGTCCTATTTACTATGGTCCCCCGCAATAGGTTCCCCCGTGATAGCGGCATCCCAACGATGAAAAGGCGTGCGATATTGGGCACTTCTTTAGTGCCCTTGAGGAGCCGTGCCAGACAGACAAAAATTGGCCAAAATATGCCATAAGGCACGCCCTTTTGTAGTACCAGGTATGTATACAGTACGCGTCTGACGCAGTTCCCTCTCACGGGCCTCCCCCGACCGGAATAATAATGCCGATGCAAAGTGCTGGAACTCCTGCGTACCGTCCCTGGTAACATAAACCAAAAAGCACGATAGTATACCCGACCCCAAAACAAACTGAAAGTACAGGCACACAAACAAGTCAACCAATAGGCTGGGCCGTGTCAAGTCTCAAAACAGGACATGTGACAACGGTGTCGGTGACCGCAACGGGAACGGTAACAGCAGCGGTAACCGCAAAACGGCAACAGCGAACCTAACGGGAATGGAAACGGCAACGGCAGCAGCAAAAGTAACGAACGGTAACGGAAACAGCAACGGTAACCGCAACCAACGGTAATAACAAACTTACTGGTAACGGGAACGGTAACGGGAACGGGAACGGTAACATGGGTTCAGCAGTAACCGCAACGGTAATAGCAACGTCAACGGGAACGGCAACCGCAACGGTAATGGTAACGGGAACTGTAACGACGTCAGTCTAGTTTCCCTCCCCTCTCCGAACGTCGAGGGGCGGCGGCGGAACCCTGCACCCCTCTACCCCCCTCCGCGCATGCCTCTGTAGCTGAGGTACAAAACCGAGGCGTCAACAACGTAGAGAGAGATGCACACCAAGCATACGTCTTGGAGCACTGTGAGGAGGACGTACGCCAGGTAGAGCGACACGCACTTTACGAATACACGTTAAAAAAAACACAAACATACAAAAAAAAACGGCGCGGGGCGACACGACGAAACACGCCATAACGCAACGCAACGCAACACAACACAAGCACAGTCCAACCCGACCGGAGCCAAAACAGCACAGCCCAACCGAAAATGACACAGCCAAATATAACACCATACAACCCCGCGCGAAACATCGCAACCCAACCCAACACAGCACAATATGAAACAAAAGCAGCGAACACGGGAACAAAAAAGCAAGCAGCGAATGTTGCAGCCGTCCGCGCGAGGGGGGTGGGAGAGAGCACAGGGGGAGTCGGAGGGAGGGGGAAGGATTAAGGCGGGAGTCAGCGCGGTGCAATGCCACAAAAACGTCGATCGACACCTACTGATCGACACGTACTGATAGACGCCTACACCTACTGATCGACACCTGCTGGTCGACACATACTGATCAACACCTACTGATCGGCATTTACACGGATCAACACCTATTGGTCGACATCAACGGATCAACACCTACTGAGGTCTTGTCTGATGACAAGAATATGCTGTTTGTGTGCCACGGGGTCTCGGGGCAATCGGCAAGATAGCTCCTAGCTCCTCGTCGCGGGAGAGGTGGGTTTCAAAGGCCGCGGAAGGCGTCTCTTACCACGTACCTGGTATCATCTAGCTGTGTACTACCAGGTACCAAACATACTATTTTTAATCGTTTTGTGGCCCAGATACACACAGCGACAAAAAAAAAAAACGATGAGAGAAGTGCGCGCCTATTCTCGCGTCTAGGAGGAGCATGCAGGCAGCATCACAAGTATCTACGGTATCTATTCTCATGGTGTGCGTGAGTATTCCAGTTCCTTGTCCCTACGTAGCTGTAGCTCGGACATAGCCCTCAACCCCTACCCCGACAGCGCGGGGGCTTGGCCGATGACGTACGATAATCAGTTTTTTTTTTTTTTTCGTTTGTTTTTGTTTCCCCCCACCTGAACGAAGCCTCAAAGGGGGCTACGATATGTAGGAAACCGGTCTATAGGGGCGCTATGCGTAAAGGGCGTTGAGTCGCACAAGGGAGTGCGATCGTTTTTCAGCGCTCTCCTTCTCACTCAACAACGGTAATAAGGGCGCTTAACTCTCTTAGTACCGCAGTCCCATTGATGGGACAAACTACTGAGCACTTGAGTGGTCAGTCCCTAAAACGGGACTCAGTCCTAAAGACGGGGACCGCGGTCCAAAGGGGGTCAAAAGTCGAGCATTATTATTACGGGGGACCGTAGTAAATAGGACCAAATATTGCTAGTAAAAATAGGTAAATGTACAGCTTTTTGTGTGTACCGTAGGTCCTATTTACTATGGTCCTCCGTAATAGTAGATTCTCGGAAGGACTACGACCAGGTAATTTTCGAAAAACACCTTTTTTCGTCCTTCGGTCTAGGTCGGCAAACTTCCCGTCCTGGAATAAACCGAGCGCTTAACAACGATCGTGCATCTCCTGTGCGAAACGACCGCCCTTTTTTTCGGCACAGCAGTAGTTAAACCGCTTGAGAACCGCATTCCCGTTTTGCGGGCAAAAATACTCACAGTAGAGTTAGAGTGAAACAAAAACTTCAGCACAGTAGTGCAGTGCAGTGGCAAAAGGCTCAACCCCGTCTCTTTCGGGTGTTATAAGGCTTACATTGGGTAGGCGATTGGTTAACCTTTTACCAATAGCCCAACGGACTAACACCTTAACATATGGCGTCGTCGGCAGGACATGGGTCATTGGCCTGATGTTCGAATCTCACGTCCATGAAATCGCTTTTTAAAGAAAAGTGAATTTCTTCATGTCAAGAGTCTAAAAAAATACTTCAGGGTCCCCAAAAAATTGGAACCACCTTAACATGGGCCATATTATACTACAAGGGTTTGAGGGGGGTCAAACCGCCGTTTCTTGCGTGATGTAGTAGGATCTTTGTATATTTATTCTGCGGTACTACTGTTTCTACTTCGTGTATGGCGTGATACTATTACTAATAGAGCTACTGATATAGATACAAGGAAGCTTTTGTACCAGGCGGTCGGTACGGCTGGGTTAGTTTTTAGGTACGACTAGCGTTTAGGTGCGGCTAGGCTGAGTTTTGGCGCCAGAAGCTGACAGGAGGCGACGTACACAAAACAACTATAGCCCAAGCTGGGTCGCTTTTAGCGGCAGATGACAGCAGGCGACGTACGATACGACGACCTAGCCCAAGAAGTTGACAGCAAACGACAGAACCCGCACGACGGGCATGTCAGCAATCCGTCAGCTGGCAGCTCAGACGGCTTCCACTGAGCTTTTTTCTGTGTTTTTCGTGCCTTTGCTCGCAGCTTGTGACACAAGGGAAAGTCCCGGCGATCGCATATACCTTCTTCGCCTTCGTGCTATAGCTATACCCACTGCTGTTGCTGGGGTCTGGTTGTCCGCCGCTGGAGGGCTGTTGGTCGCCCGCTTCCGAGAAAGGAGTACAGACAACTTCGGAGCTATGTAGACCCTCTCCACCGATGTTCAGTTGCGCTGTATTTTTCGTTGCAGATAGATTGATTTTGCTGACGGACCGGTCTGATGAACAAAACAAGGTACGCTTCGATGGCCGCAATGAGTACGAACGTACCTTGGATTTCCGATCAGGCTGATACTGTTTTTGACTACAGTAATACCAAAACTCGTCGATCGTGTTATTGTGATTTGCTGCAAGTATTCTTGACCCCAAAAAAGATGTCCGTGCGGGCCCCAGGGGTCGATGCTCCTACTATACTACAGTAGTAGTTCTGAGGCAATGGAAGCACACACAGCGCAGAGCCGAACATTTCGCCATCACCCCAATACCCAACCCAACTACCTGGTAGACAGCAGCAGCAGCAGCAGTACCGCAACAATCTGCTTGGTGTGGCATGAACATACGGCAATAACTACGCTATACTAATAGAACTACGACAACAGCAGCGATGCTGGCGACGGTCTAGAATAAGCAAACACAGCACAACAGCAACAAAGAACAACACCAACGAGGATCAACAACCAGAAAAAATCATACAATTGTTTCTCTTTCGTAAAAAAGATGGCAGACTCTTTTTTCAGTTTTGTCTTACTTGATTTAATAATGGAGGAATACGCTATAGCTAGAAAGAAAGTAAAAGAGATGGTAGAGAAGAAGAAAGGGATTAGGAAAGACGTAGTAAATAAAACGAATGAAGACTTTGAGGGCGGGATGAAGCAGATGTGGGTAGGGATAAAAGGGATACTGGGCAAACAAGCAGGAGAGGCAGACACAGGAATAGCTACTCTACGAGCACAGAACGGTAAAATGGTTATTAATAGTAGTTTGAAGGGGAAAAGGGAAGTACTAGCAGAGCATTACCGTAAGCTAGGGACACCCACAGCCAACAAAACGTTAGACGCAGAATTCGAGAAGGAAATCAATGCGTGGGCAGAGCCGAACGTAGATATATCAGAAAGGGAAGACGGTGGTTCGGGAGGGTTACAGAGAGAGTTCACAAGGGAAGAAGTAAAGAAGTGCGTAGCTAAACTTAAGAATAGAAAGGCAGCAGGGGCAGACCAAATAGTGAATGAATTTATGAAGTACGGGGGAGAAGGAATGCTTACCATGATGGTTATGTTGTATAACTGGATATGGAAAAACGAGTACGCACCTAGGAGGTGGAGAGAAGGATTAGTAGTAAACTTATTCAAGGAAGGAGATAACGCTGACCCGGGGAACTATAGAGGAAAACGCTACTATTACGGAGGTCCATAGTTAACAGGACCTATGGTATACATAAAAACCTATATATTTACATATTTTTACTGACAATATTTGGTCCTATTTACTATGGACCCCCGTAATAAGCACAGTAAGCAGAACATTTTGCAAGATTTTGAACGATAGAATGGGAACGAGGATGGAAAAGGAAGACAAAATAAGCGAAGGGCAAGCAGGGTTTAGGCCAAACCGTAGCTGCGTAGACCATGTGTACACCTTAGGTAAGATTATTCAAGGTAGGAAAGACGGGACTAACAACGTACTGTTTCTTTCTAGATGTGCAGAAAGCCTACGACACAGTATGGAGAAATGGATTGTGGAAAAAACTGTGGGAAATATGAATCAGAGGGATGATGTGGAGAATGATGAAAAATATGACGGAATGTGCGAGAAGTTCTGTGATGCTGGACGGAGAAATATCGAAGTATGTTGATATTTTACAAGGAGTTGCACAGGGATGTACGTTGTCACCTAACCTATTCAAGATATATATTAAGGACCTGATAGTAGCAGTCGAGGAAGCAAGGCAGGGAGTCACGGTAGGGGAAGATACGGTGTCGAGATTGATGTTTGCGGGTGACTTCGTGGGGATATCAGAAACACCCGAAGGAATGGAAACTAATAGAGAAGGCGCTAGAATACACCAGGAAATGGAGGGTGACGGCGAACGTCAAGAAATGCGCAGTAGTTGTTTGTAACGAAGATAAGGTCAACCCGGTAAATTTCAGTTGCAAGTGGGGAAAAGATGAATTGCCGATCATAGACCAGTATACATACGTTGGCGCAGAGATCTCAAAAGACTGCTCTTGGAATACACATATCGCAAAAGTAATAGGAAAGGGTAAAGCACAACTAGGCAAGATGGGTGCGATCCTAACAGACTCGCACCTTGACGCTAGGATCAAGAGATGTATCCTGATTAATGTGATAGTACCAAAGCTAGAACATGCAGCACAAGTATGGGAAGGGAACGCGAAACTCGTAAAACAGTACAAATGGCAGCAGCTAAAAAAATCCTAAGATGCTCAAGTACGACTAGTAATACAGTATTAAGAGCAGTACTGGGAATGCACCCACTCAAGACAAATAGAGACATGAGAAAATTGAACCGGCAACATAAAGTAAGGGACATGCCAAAAAAGAGGTTGCCAGCCATAGTTGATAGAGCTGTATGGGAGAAAGTAACAAAAGGGCGAGCTGGAATAAGGTGGGATGGTGTAGTTGAGAAAGTATGGAAGGATATAGGGGGAAACCAGAAAGATACGATGTCCGCCGGGAAGTTTGGGAGATACAAGGCAGAAGTAGAAGGAAGGATAGAAAGAAGGGAAAGGCTAGAGCTGAGAAACAAGGTGGAATCGGAAAAACACTCGAGAGATATGCGGGGGATTGAGGGAAGGAATAGGAATGAAAACGTATTTGCAAGGCTTAATGGACTTCGCGAAAACGCTGAAACTGCGCTTTCGTGTAGGGGACCTGGACCTGCTAAAAAGAAGAAAGAGGTATACCAGTAGCCGGGAGGAGGAAGTAGATGCACAGAGGTGGCCGTGTGGCAAAGCAATAGAGTAGAACTCACACAGTAGGAGAATGTGAAATATACAAGGAGGAACGGGGTGTGTTAGAAGAGGAGATGAGGGAAATAGACGAATGTGACATGGAGGAGTTTGATACACTGGATAGCAGCGATAAAACGATGGCTATCCTAGGAGATGAAATGGTGGGCACAGGCGGCCAGACAGGAAGGCGATAAGATTAGCAAAAAGTTTCTACGTAATAAATGGAAACAACGTAATGAGCGCCCAATTGTTGGAGGTGTCTCTATCAGGAGTAGGAACGGTGCTCCGTCTCGAAAGCGATGCGTGGTCAATGGTCAAATGACTAAGGCAAGCAACAAATGAGTACGCCCCCCCCCCCAGCCCCCCCCCCCCCCGCCCCCCCCTTGCCTGGGGCGAAAAGAAAAACTAGTGGGGTGTCGATCTTTTTCGTGTGCCCTTGCTGTACATTAATGTTACACTTGCTGTTTCGTATACTATGAATAAAATCATACCTGTGGAACCGCTTGGGGACGCAAGTACTGTACGCCTCCTCGCTATTGTACGTACAATATAACGTGTGCATACATACCTGGGACTTCGAAGTACAGTAAGTTTTAACGGCTGTCTCTTGGGTCGCCCTCTGAGAACCTAAACCATTGGACCTGAGGACCGTATATACCTTTCTTTATGCAGCTGGGTCTGGACATCTTCATACTACCTGCCGTACTGTACTTCCATGTAATATCTGATGACACCCTATATTGTCTTCTTTCGTTCTATCGTTACGTACCACTATGAAGGGAAATCTTGTACCTACTCTGATGTTGTATGAGGCGCATGTTTCCCGTGTCAGAGGGGTTTTAGGGTTGGACTGGACTGGACTGGATTGGGTCGGTTGGGTTGGACTGGGTTGGACTGGATTGGGTTAGATTGGATTGGATTAGACTGGACTGGATTGGGTTGGGTGGGGTTAGGTTGAGTTCGGTTGGGTTGGGTTGGGTTGGGTTGAGTGGGGTTGGGTTGGGTTAGGTTGGGTGAGGTGGGGTTGGGTTGGGTTGGGTTGGGTGAGGTGGGGTTGGGTTGGGTTGGGTTGGGCTAGGTGGGGTGGAGTGTTGTGCGATGTGGGGACTCGACTCACCACGACGGGGAGGGTGAGGACGAATACCACTCCGGCCTTGGCGCTGTATGAAGGCAGGGGCAGAAAATCGTGAAGCGTTACTACGGAGAAATAAAGCACTCCTATATATAAACAGCGGTAGTGGCGACACAGAGAGAAAAGGGATGCCAGTGGAGAGGATGGGGCGAGAGGGGGTTTGACAACGGGAGAAAGAGGATGCGACAGAAGGGGAGAAGGGAGCAGGGCGGGGGGGCGGGCGATTTACAGTAAAATAGACCGAGAGGGAGGAGGGGGTGAGGGGTGAGGGGGGGAGGGGTACTCATTACCATGCATGGCCGTAGTCGTACGACCATAGACACTCGCATCCCTACAATGCCGGGGCGGAGCACGTCGGTTTTTCACCGATCAGGCAGACATTGCTTGCACCAAGCGCGAAGCGCCGTGAGGTGTTGGGCGAGTCGCATGAAGGGTGAGCTGCATCCTACTAAGAACCGCTTTAGAGGCGGATTTTCTTGCATAAGGACGACAGCATCAATAAACTGATTTAATTTCTGGTGTGGTCACATCCAGAGACAGCAATAGGTTTACTATGCAACTGCCTCGTGGGTGCCTCACCATGGGGTGAGGGGGGGGAGTAACGCCCCAACGTTCAGCGCGCCGGCATTCGTCCTCAAACGTCGTTGATACGATGGCGCGCTCCAAACAGTCCGTTCATGCATACTACGTATACTCGTAGAGTTCGACCGACGAGCAACACAAACACAGCAGCTACGAAAGCGTTTACACGCCTACTGCTGCATGCTGCAGCTAGGAAGGCAGCATCCCGAAAATGGACAGACGAAGGATGAGGTAGGGAGGGAGGGAGGGAGGGAGAGAGGGTTGGGGATGGAGGAGAGGAGGAGGAGAGGGAGGTGGGGAAAGAGATAGGGGGGGACAGACGGACGGACGGACTGTTCGATTCGGTCGCCGCGCGCGGGGACCCAAATCGCCACCTAAGATGTTGTGTTGTTGAAAATTATAAGAACGATTACGCGCATACGCGGGCATGTATCGCAACATCCCCCGCCTGTAACCTGGGACTCTCCACGCCCCCACGCTCCCACCGGAGGGGGCGAACCGAGGCGACATCAAGATGGCCTCAAAATCCAGCAACGCAGAATCACGCCAAAAGCAACCATCTTCTCCTCACCAAAGGTGGCGTTGGCCAGATCCAAGGGGTGGCCTTTGGGAAAGATCCCCAACTGAGACACGACGTGGCCCCACTCGCTCGTCAGCACCTGTACGGAAAAAATCGTAGTGTTGGGAGTGGAGCGGAGCGAGATAGAGGGAGGGAGGGAGGGAGGGAGAGAGGGAGGGGGGGAGGGAGGGAATTTGCTAGGCTGGCGTCGGTGTGTGTGCGTTGTGCAAGGACCGGCAAAAAAACTGTTTTAGCTGTCATCGAGCGTTGGGTGTGCGTGTGTTGGCAAGGATGTGGGGGGAAATAGTTTTTCTATCATCCAACGTTGGTGGGTATAAAATGCGTCCCAAAATGGTTGAAACCCGAAAAAAAAAAATGGAAACACTATTACACAAGTAACCGACGCACCCTAGAGCAGGACATGAGCTCGCTGACGTCACAAACCGCCTCGTACGAAGGGTCCTCCTCATGCTTGCGCTCCACGTACACTGTGACATGTACCAATGGACGGGTAGGTAGGCAACGTCCGCGGGGGTGTGGGCATCCATTAGTTTACATGTACCTGGTATGTACATACCGGTACGATACAAGTATGTACGTACGACAACTACTGTAGTCCTGAACGTGCACATACAAAACAATATCGCAGCATATATTATGTTCCTCACCAGATGTGACACCTGGCACCTGGTACGATATACCAGGTACGATGCATCGAAGTATCGCATCTCGCTTTGAAAAATGAGCTTCGAGGAAATTCTCGATCTCTCCCACAGCTGGAGTGTTCTTTTTCTCTTCATTTTCAAGCATGCAAGCGATGGAGTTTTACTCTCTACCTTCGCGTATGCTATTAACAGGTACCGACCGGTACACGGTGTATACGACAAGTAGGAGCAGCAGCACAATTTAACAACCGATACTGCTGTAGACTCTTATCACACGTTACGAAGGTAGTCAGAGCACAGAGTACAGCATAGCATCACTACATCAGCAGTACTTTAGGCATGGCGTACTATGAGGTACTGGCGCATACCCAGAAATATACATACGATCGTGTACTCTGAATATTTGGTCGTGCCTCGTAGCAATTTGGAACCGATGCTGCTGCGATGGGTTGAATTATAGTGCCGAGTACAGCTGAATAATGAGACTGTAAAGAACAGGACGAAACACTCATGAATCGTGACTACCGGCGTCAAGACTTCAACAAGCTGGTACTCGTGTTGGACGAGTCTTACAAAATATCAAAGCTACACAAAACATATCAAAATATCAAATCATCAAAATTTGAACACAGGAGTGTACGTAGTAACCCTGTGGCGCAAATGGCGGTCCGCACAAACGCCTCCTTCGACTCAAGGTACTGCCAGTACAATACCGATGCTAGACTGCTGCTCAAACACTCACATACTTCGTATATACGTGTCAAATACTGATTGGACGTTTGAGGCGGATAAAAAGGGGGGGGCAATGTAAAGGACAGGGAAATTACGTATATATCGTACACCTCGGAATCACGCATGCACCGAAGGATACCTCAAACACCAGGCCTGAAAGAGCCTGCCGAGTCACCGACCTCAGGTCGCAAGCGGTCTCTTCGTGATGACGTAAGGTCGATCGTCTCCCTGAAGCATTGACGGGGTCACCCGTTTTGGAACCGGTTTCATCGGGCCCACGAACAAACCCCTCGAGAGTTGGTTGGGTTGCCTCAGGAAACCCGCCCCCCTCGGCAAAGTTCAAGATATAGACCCATAGCATCTCCTTGCTACATGATACGAGAGGAAAGTGCTCGGCACGGTCAGCTGTTAACGACTCCTGCAGGCATCAGGGACTGGGAGCTCGTCACCGCGATATAATCGGGACCGGGAGCAGACACTAGTTTTCACAAATAATATCATAGACACCAGTATGTAGTCCGTTTATAGGACTGTGAATCGGAGCGAATTTTCTATTGAATACCAGAGGGTACTCCGGTATACGTCGATTTCGGCGAAACCTATGAATCGATTCGCTTGTATATACCTGTATCTGGTATTTCCAGTGAAATCGACCGAGCGAAGCGAGCCCCAATTACTCCGCCCGCCCCCCGGCTGGTGCTTTGCGCTTGGTGCAAGTAATGTCTGCCTGGTCGGTGAAAACCCGACGTGCTCCGTCCCGGCATATCATTGTAGGGATGGTATTATAGGGTCTACGGTCATACGACTGCTACGGCCATGCATGACATGAGAACCCCCCCCCCCGCGGCTGGTCGGGCGAGCGGTTAAAAAGCCAGCGAAAGTCGATTGAATCAAACCAGGTGTCATTGAATCGGATTCATCCGCTCCGATTCACAGCCTTATTGACCGCTGCTGCTGCTTCATCCATATATTTCCCCCATCCCATCCGTGATCTATTCGCCCTAATTATCTATTTCCCTCCGTTTCGTAAGGGTCACATTTGCTCAACAATCTACATTATTCGACATTTTTATAGCCATGGCATGCCATAGCAAAACGTCAAGGCCACATGCGATGTCAACGGTATGGGGATGCCAAGGCACTTGCCACGACTTTTACCATGGCACCGGCTTGATTGAACAAATGAAGGTACCTGTTGGTTTAACGATCTATGTGGAAGACAGGGTCGGAGATTCGTAGATCTCGTAACACGCACGCGCGAAGGACACGTCACCGGTCGAGCAACATCAAATCTCGGGTCACGAGCGGTCTCACGTCATTGACCGTGTTGACCCGTCCCCGGGAGATAGCTATCGGGAGATTATTCCGCCGCAAGACTCTGGGGGGACATAAGTCCTCCCCACCGAGTCAGACTAGGTCTAGCATCTCCTTGCTAAATATCAACGAAGAATTCTGCTCGGCTTACGTCGGCCGTAACGACGGCTACAAGGGACCCTAGCCTCGCGACATCACCACGGCGACTTCTCCGCGACTTCTTCCCGGCGACGTCTCCGCGACTACATCGGTACGAACGACGAGCACAGGATCTACATCTACACTATTCATATTAAATGACGGGGTATTGCTATGGGTTACCGCGTAATCACGGGGCCTCATGGTATCGCCATGCGCTTATATGGCAATGCTACGACGGCCCATGAACCTTCGTCGTTCTCCATGAACTTCTCCATGACACGCCATGAGTCTGTCATGGCGCCCCATGAAAGGCCATCGCATTGCCATGGAAGCCCACGGCGACACCATGGACCCTAGGAATTGCAATGACACTACCATGGTGTATGCAGGGTGTCGCCATGATAACCAATGGGCTGTCATGACATTGATATTGGCTGTCATGGCAACGCCATAGACTGTCATGACATTGCCATGGGCGGGGTTTCCAAAAAAGGAGGCGTTTTTTTGCGGAGATCCCTCCTAAATATCCCCTGTTTTGGGGTTTTGAAAACATGGAGGCGTTTTTTTTTACCGGTATGCTGTCATGACATTGCCATGGGCTGTCATGGCATTGCCATTGGCTGTCATGGCAAACCCATAGCAGGGTACACCATTGCCATGGACTGTCGTGCCAACGTCATGCGCATGTCAACGCATTGCCACGGACTGTCTCGCCAACGCCATGACATGTTCATGGCATGGGCACAGCAATGGCCTAGCCTGCCATGGCGTTGCTATGGGCTGCCATGGCAATGCCATGGCAACCCATAGCAGACTACACCATTGCCATGGTGTGCACAGCAATGGCGCAGCCTGCCATGGCATTGTGATGGGCTGCCAGGGCAATGCAATGCCATGCGCTGTTGTGGCAATGCCATGGCCCGGGCGGCACCATGCATACACCATGGTAAACCCATGGCATCATGGAGGTACCACGGGCCATTCCATTGGCACCCTGGAACTACCACGGGCCGTTCCGCGGTCATGCCATGGCCCAACACCATGGTGTTTTTCATGGCATGCCATGAAACAACGTGCCGTGCAACCCCATGGCATGGCCATGGATATCCATGGCACTCCCATGGCATCGTCATGAAGCACCATGGCAGCTCGTGGGAGCCCATGAAGTGCCAAAGCATGCCGCATGGAGAATGTCGTGATGCGCCATGGAAAAGTCAAATAAGGGACATTCCCCAATCTGCTGGAACCAAACTGTATCCAGTAATTAAAAAAGCGACCATCATGACTTCGTAACTTTAAAGCATACCGGAAAAATAATGTACTCGTATTGTAAGAGACGCCGGGTATGTATATACGTCACCAAGCCTGACATGCGATGTTGGGGAAGATGGTCGGTGGGGAGGGTCCGGGGCCAGGCCGACCAGAAAAGAAAGTGGGCCCGATGTCTGGCAGACGAACGACCTCAAGGAGTGTAGAGTCACCGAGGAATCCACGGAAAGCTTCCCCGTTGCCGTTCGGAGTGGAGACGATGGTGTGGCGCACGGCGGCTACAGAGGAGTACCGAAGGGTCATCAAAGCGGCGGATTGTTTGATGGCGAGGTGGCACAGACACGAGGCGGACAGGAGACGCGATGCTACGTAAGGGGTGCGCCAGCACTTTTATGGAGCGGGCGAGCTTGGACTAAAACGCGTGGAGATTTGCTTTCGTGGCACGTCGCCTCGAGGAGGTCGCGGTTGCGGGGATGCTGTGGTTTCGGTCGTGTGGTTCGAGTGCGGTGGGAATTCGTATTTCGATATATTTATTTCGTTTCGTTTCTTCGAACGCAGACGGCCTGCTGCAAGTATGACTGACCGCCTTTGCCTCACTTATCTCTCTTACTTTTAACAGTACAATAGAAAGAACGTCTTAATTTGGAAGACAATACAGGGTATTCCGTTTATGCCAGGTACGCATCGAACACATATCATAAACACCAAGGTCCCATCACACCTGGTACAATGTTCTCCTTCGGGATGTGGTTGACTTGAAATCCAGGGGGTGTCGCAGATTTTTAAAAAACTGTCCGTGAAAATGAAGTCACGATTGCATCTCCTGGTGAACGCTGCACACACAAACATAAAAACACCGCGGCCGTCACAAAGGTCAGGAGTGAAACGCGGGTTCCGTTTTACTGTATACCACTCGCCACTGCTGTTGTACTGTTGCTGCTGTACTGCTATTAATAATATACCCGCTGATGTTGTCGTTGTGCTGCTGTGTGTACCGTGGCTGCGCGGTTGGTTCTGTAACCCTGCCCTGTCCTGCCCCAGCGATAACTGCACCGCTCTTGAGGTCATGCGTTCGTTCCCATGATATATATTTCCTAGGACGACAGGAAGCATGGCAAACACAGAAGCACCGTCCATGGCCTTCACAAAGGGAAGAGCTTAATTTGTGACTCGCTATTGTACCCTGGCTGCCCCAAAATAAAAAGCTCCGAAAGGTGAGGGAACGGTGTGATACATCCGCAGGAGATCGAAAAATTGCTGAAATTGAGGGGTTTCCATGGTTCTGGGCGGGCTCGTCGTCCCGGAAGGCACTCCCGTGACGTCTTCCCATGGAGTCCGGCCGGGGCCCAACCTTGCACCGTACGAAGTGTACACGCGCCCCTCCCTGCGTGCCTCGCAGCCTCAAGCGCGAGAAAAAAACACGGCCCGAAGAGAAAAGCTTGTCGAAGCGCAAAGAAAAAAAAAGTTTTATGTTTTGATACATTGTGGGACGGTAGTCCCGCAGCAAGATATCTCTTTCTGTGATTTGGGTGTGGAGACACACCGAGGTGGGTTGTTCGGCGTTGAAAGAAAAAAAAACTTTCTTATTTTGATACATTGTGGGACGGTAGTCCCGCAGCAAGATATCTCTTTCTGTGATTTGGGTGTGGAGACACACCGAGGTGGGGTGTTCGGCGTTATCACTAACACGCTCTCGGGGGTCAGTAACGAACTTTACCCCAGAGTGCCCCCGAGGAGCCAGGACGGTCTTGAAGGATGACAGCAGTGGTAATGAGGCGGTGCGGTCTAGGAGAAAGGACCTACAACATACCCGTACAGCACGCGACATCTGCTAGGAATTTGGTAGTTGAGAACTTCAGGCTGAGAAAAATGTTGATGTAAGAATTTACATCTGTGCTCAGCGAGGACGCCACTCTACATCCTACCAAGGTATATAATAGAATTTGAGAGCCTGTGCTCCACGTTGACATCACAATAAGCCGCGAGCCTTAGCCAGAATACTATATTCTTTACTGCTGTCGCGTACTGTATATTTTTACGCACGAACCTTGCTTTCCACACTACAACTGCTGTAATTGCTTGATTAAAGTATGGGCTCGACAACGAAAAATACCCAAATACGAGAGCAAGCCTTAGAATCTTATTGTGGCACCATCCTTGTTTAACCTCGAGCATAGACCTATTACACACTACAGTGTACTGTAGCGCTCGCCGCTGGGCACATTTTTGTAATCCTTTCTTCTCAGCATCCGTAAAGAACCGAGCCTAAGGTTCTCACTGATCTCTTTCGTATTCGTGGGTCCATACCAGGGGTGCACGAAGAAAAAAGAAAAAATACACCAGTTCTCTATTTCGAGTCCTAAACAAAGGAGGGGGGTACTAAAACCAAGTAATCAAGCAAGTAAAAAATCTGAAAAAAAATATGCCAGGTATGTTTTACATATTCAATTTCTGACAGAAATCCCAACCCGCTACGTACGAGTACTCGTACGTACGTACGTACGTACGTACGTATTGTACTGTACAGCCATTAGTTTGTTTTCAATTCCGACATGCACCATGGTGGCGAGTGTGAGTCTGTTCTATCTTTTTTTTTGCGTGTACCCCTGGGTGTACGTATTGTTGCTGTTTTTGTGTTGTCTTCACATTAAATCGTCTTTTCTATACCCAGCTTCATCAGTACACCCAATGTCCGTCCCTGATTCCTTATCCTATTAGAGAGATATTGATTCTTGTTGTATAATTTTTTTTTTTTAAGTGTCGTATCAGTATGTGCCTCAATACTTGACTCTCTAAATACTGCTGTAACAACGTAATGGGTTCGTCAAAGAAGTTGGCTGTGATGCCAGCGCACCCCCCCGTACGACACACGTCAGTTACTGTTAGCTGTAAGCTATTAATATGTGTGATACAACTGCCGATCACTGGTCACAGAAGCATTGAGTAATACTGCTGCTGTATCCTCGAGAGCATCTACAGCAGTACGCGACAGCAGTTAAGAATCTCTTGTTCTGCCTAAGGCTCGTGGCTCATTGTGATGTCAACGTTGAGCACAAGGCTCCTAAATTCTATTATATAGGATTTAGAGTCACGTCCTCGCTGAGCACAAATGCTTCGAGCTGTAAAATATTACGTCAACATTTTTTTCAGCCTGAAATTCTTAACACAGATCGCGTACTGCACTGACAGCTCTACAACCGACTTTGCGACGACTACTGAAAACGAGTTGTACTATCACCATACTACAACCATTATTATCACAGAGCTGCTGCTGCTGCTGTACGAAAGAGCCACTTCAAAACATGGCCATTGCTGCGCTGCTGTCTTCAGTGCGGAGGTTGCTGTGCTGTCACGCTCCTTCTTATAATGGATGTATGTATGTATGTATGTGAGGATAATGTTATCACATTAGCTCACTTCCCTGAAATTCTGCCTGCGGTCACGAAACAGGCTGTAACAAAAAAAAAGTACGAAATAACGTCATACCAGTCCGTACCGGGAAGCGGTACTGACCAGCCGTGGTGTACCATCCCGTATCACTTCCAACCAAATAACACCAGGAACATATCCACGGTATGTATATGTAGACTATTAATAAAAAATATATCAGGTGTGTATACCAACAAAAAACGGAAGCAGCAATAAGTCGTGCCAACAGAAACCCAGCACAACAAAAACACTCCGTAAATTCGAATTGCCGGAAATCGTGCAACATGCTCGCCAACAGAAGATTTTTTAGCCGTTCGCCGGCAATAGCGGCACGGTCACCAGATTCGTACCGCAACCACACGTGATATTCCGAAAGAAAATGCTCAGAAGTTAATACGTGGGAGAATAAATAATACGGTATGATATAGGCGGAGAAAATGCGGAGAAAATGCAAGTAAATTCAATACGTGTATGTAGCAGGAGCTGTTGCGAGTTACGTATGGTACATCCTATGTGGTTTATACCAAATGGGATTGGGGTGGCAGGGGGTCAGGGGGTATGTATGGCCTATGTGGTACCAAATGGGAGCGCGGGGTGCCAGGTGTGTGTGTTCCTTCACATTAAACCGTTCTTTCTACCCGTCGACATCCAGCACAACCAGCGTCCGTGCCGATTCTTCAATCCTAGAGAGATACAAGTTCTGTGGTCACAAAACTACGCCACAGAGATGCTGGGCCTCCGGCGGCTACTGTTGAGGGCTGACTATATTTCTGCGCCACAAGTGGGAACGAGGGTGCGAAGAAAGGGAATTGTCCCACTGCGGAGTCAAAGTACCAAACAGGAACAGGGTGCCAGCTGGTGAAAAAATACGCGCAAATCTAATATTTTAATACCCACGAACGAACGTGCAATTTCTCCGCTAGTGGAGTTGGGTCCAATTGGGTCAGACTAGGCACCCACGGAGACTACGCTACCATGCACCACGTATACGACAGAGAGTACGAAACCGAGGGTCGGCAGGGAAACACATGGAAGGATATATAGGCAGCAGACAGCAGGGCGTTGGTTAGGTCTTGCGCTTTTGAGCTGGCGAATTTTTCGAGTAGGAATTGCGGTTTACCCCTTCAGAACTTGAGAGCTGCACTTCCGTTTTCGTTACGGGGACAAACTACTTGAAATTAGATTCAAATATAAGTTTCTGAACCAGCAGCGCAGTACGCGTAGTAAAAAGTTGAACGCAACTGCAATCCGGAGGCCATGCGCGGCTTGTTTCGCTCGCGCGCCAAAACTTATTCGCCGCACGGCGAAAAACATATTGTGCGTGGCGTTGTCGCCGGAGATGCACAAATATTGAGCAACCTTTTTATCAGGACTGTTCGCGGGTCATCGCCCGACCCGCGGGTCAGGTCAGGAGGTGTTCCAAATGTCACGGGTCGGGTCGGGTCGGATCGGGTCAATTTTTTTTTTCAAAACTCACGGATCGGGTCAGGCTGCAGGTCGAATCAAGAGGTGGTAAAAAACTCACCAGTCGGGTCAGGTCATGACTCGCGAGAAACGGGTCACTCGCGGGTCATGCTGGCATGACCCGCGAGTTGTTTTCTGCTGACCCGCGCATGCGGCCCGCGGATCCAACAATTAAAAAACTTCCTACTTTCTTGTCAAAGGGCTTCTCTCGTACCAATACCCAATGATACTACTTTGGTATCATCAATTTGTTATGCTCTCATGAATCTGGAATTAATGATTGACTGTTTACCCACTCAACCTCACACTACTTGTGAAACTGACTTACAACCTCTTACACCTCAACATATTCAATCCTTGTATTCTTCCACCAACAACAGGCTGCCACCTCAACTTAACCCCCAACATGCCTTCCATGTAATACGTCATTATTAATTTCCCGCTCCACAAACCCCCAGAGGTTTCCTTTGTTCGATCGTCCACATTCAAAGATTAAGGCCACGGAGATTCTATAGCGCCCCCCCCATCCCTGGTTTTCCAGGTGACTCTAATCTCTATATATTTTATCGGAATAGAAATCGGCGCCACGATTTCAACACGCTGCGTTTGCATTTTCGGTCGGCCCGTGCCTACCGGAGAGCGGTCGTGACCGAAGACAGTTTCTTCACAGCAGCTTGTGGTTCGCTCGGGAATGTCCTCCCGCAGGTTCTCAACAGAGGGCTACACCCCGACGTAGGCCCTGGCCTTTAAGGCAAGGCAAAAAGGCGTTCAGGCAAGTGGAGATAAGCACGCCGCAGGCGATTTTTTTTTAACATGCATAGGCATCATATAAGGCAAATAAATGCCTGAAAGCCCTCAACGTGCCTGAAACGTGCTTATACCTATTTCAGGCAAATGCCTGAAAAAATGTCTTAAGACGTGCCTGAAATCTGATGAGCCCGCTAAGGCGCACCCCACACCAATTTCAAGTATAGTTAATGATTTCAGGCAAAAATGCCCATCTCACCCAACACATGCCTGTAACATGTTTAGAACTGCACTTACGTTGTTGGAGACGACCCACTTGACGACCGACCTACTTGGAATTAGTGTGCTTTTAGTACCGCAGTCCCGTTTTGGGGACAAACCACTTGGAATTAGACTGTTTTGTCCCCAAATCGGGACTGCGGTACGAACAGGGTTAAGGAACGGCACTACGCCTTCGTGTTTGGGGACACACTGCGCACTACGCATATAATTGATTTTAGTTTGGGAGCAACAAAACGAAATAATAGACATATGTACAACCGTTACAGCAGATGGAGGATTGAGGTGTGATATGCGTAGTATTTACTGCTGCTGTAGCAATATTGACCATAATAACGTCGGTTTGGCGTTATTCGCGTATACCGTATACATGGAACAACACACGCTCTCTGAAAACATATATATACCTGGTATAGAACAAAACGAGGTTTGATTCGCACTGCTGTTCATGGAAACTAACCAACAACTTGAAATCCAACTTGTGCATGAGTAGGCGAGGAAATTATTAAGCCCCAGCGTTGGGTTCTGCCCCATCACCCTTCAACGATATCATCGGTCGAGTCATCGGACACGAAAAAACACAAGCAAGCACCACCCACAACCCTGAAAGCCCGTTGCCTAGTTTGCATCGTTGCGGCAATATGGTACCGCGTGTTCGCCGGGGGGGGCGCAGAGTCTGTGTATCAGAAAACGCCAAGCAAGAGTGATGTCCTACGCCAACCAACGATCAATCACTCCACGGCACACTACGATTGGTGGTGACCGTTGACCCCTCTACCGCAACCTACGGAGCATTCTTATCCGTCGTCGGTTCCGCTTTCATCGCCGTCGGAGTTGCTGTCCTCGCTGCAGCTACTTCCCGACCTGTTGTCAATCTCCAAGGCCGAGCTAGCACTAGCACCCCCCGACCCGCAGCACTACCACCCGAAGCACCCCCGTCCGCAGCGTCCTTCCTGGCGCCGCGGCGAATTCCACGGTTGTGGCGCAACATGACGGACAGCTCGAACAGATCGTTCAGTACCGTCGTCTGCTGCGCGCTGTGGGTCAGTTATGTGTTGTCTGGGGACTGGGGGCTGTAAAAATAACCCCCGTTCCCCGAATTTTAGGAGTTCCCACCTAACGGCGTTATTTTTGAGCGCATTTTTCGTCGTTTTGACATGCCTTGCTTTGCCTCGCAGAAGATAGGCAAGATAGGCACGAAAAGGGTGTTCAGGCACGCTGTTTCAGAAAAGGTCATTCAGGCATTATTTCAGGCATGCTTTAAAGGCCAGGGGCTAGCCTCGACGTAGAGGTGCTGCAGTGGTAAAAAAGGGTCGAAATTTCGGGGGGACAAAATGAGCAAAAAAAAAAAACACCCCCCCATCTGAACGTTCGCACTGCACTTGCGGACAGTCTACAGCTCCTCACAGGAAACTACAGCGTGCGGAATTGAGAGATGCTCCCGATGGGGTGTGTGAGGGCGTCGGGTGTGCCAGAAAGCAGTCGCAGGCAGCCAGATACGGCTCACGAGATGCTTTTGTGTACTCAAAGTTGCGAGCCGGTAGCACAAAAAAAAACTCCCTAAATCGCTAAAAAAATGTTTCATTTCACGCGCGGGAGTGTAGTACATTGGCTATATCATCGATGGAGAAAAAGCCTTCACTAAATAAAATATTGCTGTTTTCCTGGCGGATGCTATATATATCGTCTTGGGTAGAAACAAAAACTACATTCCCATGATAGGTAGTAAGTTATTGGGCCCTAAAGAGGGCAAGAAATGGCCGAAAAGCTCTGGATTCTCGTCTATTTGCATCAACTGTTGTGAAACTTCGAAACACAGACATTGGTTGCAACTCCCTTGCTCTATTTCCAAGTTTTATGCATATCTTGCGCAAACGACTACTACGCGCGCCTAGTTCTATTGGTCGACGCGTTCCTGAGTGATCCTCCGTCCCTCCGAAACTATGTTATACACATGCCCGCATCCATCCATACTACAGACAGGCCGCAAAATCGCTGCGGGGTACAGAAATGAATAATATATTGAAAACGAAGTGTCTACCCACGGGCAGGATCCGCGGGTCGAACCCGCGGGTCGAGAGAATTTTTGGTCTGGCGGGCTGAGGTGACCCGACCCGCGACATGACCCGTATCTCACGGGTCAATCGGAATCTGGCGGGTCAGATCGGGTTGAGTAAAGAGGTGTCCATAGTCTCACGGGTCAGGTCGGGTCGGGTCAAGGCGTCTCTAAATCTCACGGGTCGGGTCGGGTCGGGTCAGGAGGTTTTCAAATTTCACGGGTCGGGCCGTTTCGGGTCAGGAGGTTTCGAAAATCTGGCGGCTCAGGTCGGGTCACGTCAAGATATGTCAATTTTTCGCGGGTCGGGTCACTCCACCCGCGAACAGCCCTACTTTTAGGTATTTTCGAGGTGTTAGGAAGGCGTTTAAAGTCTACTGAACGTCCAAACGCATTTTATAAATTAAAAATAATAAACAATTCGACACGACGTTGTGCACGTAGGGTATACACCCCGTGTAATTGGTGTATCGATATTTTGATAACGTCGCTGGGAGAACGACAGCATGACCACAAGCATACCAGGGCATTCTTTACCACTTAGGGCTCCGGAGCGGAGTCTGTTACGCTTCGTGCAACAGGAGCCGGAAGGCGTTTTGCGCACGAGCATAAAAATGCCTTCCGGATATGCGCGGATATATATATATATACATATATATATGCTCGAGAGACACTTGACAAAGTGCGTTTAGACGCCTGCATGAGAACGTTTTGTTCGCCTGCGGCGAACGTAAAAAAGTGCCCCAATTGTTTTTTTCTCGCATCTGGCGAAACATATTACGGGGGACCATAGTAAATAGGACCTATGGTACACACAAAAACCTATATATTTACCAATTTTTACGAACAATATTTGGTCCTATTTACTATGGTCCCCCGTAATGGTGCCCGCCCGAAACTCACTGTTCCGCAAAAAAAAACGTAATTCCGACTGAAATGTTGCGCCAGCGCAACAGCGCAACAACAGCCGGCCCATGCCCCTGATACGTTCGTACGACCTGGAAAATACGTACATACATTTAGATACGAGTACCGAATGTGTAACACACTTCCGTCGGACGAACTTCAACGCTGGCACGATTATCTCTGTATCTACTGCTGTATATATTATATACCTGGTACAACGAAATTGCCGAGCGACGCGTCTGTGGAAACGTCTCGAGGAGACCTTGCCATAGCTATCATTTTCGCCGTGTGGCCTAGGCCCTTGACCCTTCCAGAAGTGCAGTCCTGCATAGGGGACAAACTACTCAGAATGTAAGTGGTTTTGTCCCCCAAGACTGGACCGCAATACTGCTGTATGGGGTCAAGGCATGTTGTGGAGAAAATTGGCTGTGAAACGCGTCCCGGGGTGTGCGTTTTCTTGCGTGTTGTATCATAATATAGTAGTACTACGGGGGACTATAGTGAATAGGACCTACGGTACACACAAAAACCTATATATTTCGCTATTTTTATTAACAATATTTAGTCCTATTTTACCATGGTCCTCCGTAATAGTAGTAGTGGTAATGGTTTTCCATCATCCCACGCTCTACCGCATGAGACCACCACTGCTGCAGTTGCAGCGTATACAAGTGTTATTGTTCGGTACGACTGCTGTTGTACAAGGCACTCGTACGAAATATGTGTTGGACTCTCTTGAGGACGGTGCTCACTCGGTTCGGCGTACCACAGAAGATGCTCGCGGTTATTGGCCACTTCCACGATGGAATGCGTGCGCGCATCCGGACGGACGGTGGCGGATATTCAGATTGGATCGGCGTGGGACAGGGAGGGCCCACGGCAAGGATGCTTGCTCGCACCATTGCTGTTCAACAAGTTCTTTAATGCCGTACTGCGTGTGGCGGTGGAGCGGTTTAGCGCCAATGCAGATGTGGTGAAGGATGTGGTGTGTACCAAAGTCGGGGATGACAAGGGGGGGGGGGGGAGCGAGGGAGGCCCGAGAAAGGGCGAGATAACCCCCAGAGCCTGTGGCGGAGCCGCAACTGATCTGGGGAATGCTATATGCAGACGATGAGGGCATCGTTTGCAGATCGAGGAACAGCCTTGCAAAGATGGTGGCAGATATCGTTGCAGTGTGTAGTTGGTTCGGATTGACAGTAGTATCGGAAGTCAAGGCGGAGGCCTTGTGCCTGATGACGAAACGTATGGACAGAGTCACCTTCATTACTGAGGCAGCCGGCCAGCTGTACAAACTACCAACTTTGTGCACCTTGGGCCAACTGTTTGCGAGAACGCCGACCTTACTGCCGAAATCAACCGGCGGTGCTGCTGGCCAAACTTCGTTTCAGACGATAGAGTCAGCCACTGTACGGCCGGCCCACCGCATCGCTCCGGCTCAAAGTACGGATGCTCAAAGCCGAGGTAATGGAGACCATGCTATACGCGTGTGTCACGTGGAGCCCCACCGGGGCCCATCTCGCCGTACTGCGGACAGCTCACCACCGATTGCTCCTCCGCTGCATCGGATGGAAGAGAAAACCTCCCGACGGCTATCATATGGTTTCATACGCAGACGCACTGGCCTATTAATAGACTGGTTGTGAGAACGTCGATACGACAGTGCAAAAGCGGAGGATACTTTTCGCGGGGTTCGTGGCTCGTATGGGTAACGAGAGACTACCCACGAGTGATGTTTGGGGAACTGGAGGGGGGGAAAAGGTTATTTGGGAGGGCAAGAGCAGGACTAGATGGGTTGTCTCGAACGCGACCTATCGTTGTTGAACTTGGCCATCGAAGAGAAACAATGGACGCTGGCAGCGAAGAAATCGGGCAAAAGTATTCCAGACGTGTTGAGGAAGCGGCAGAGCAGTGCATGAAGCGCTGGCTCGTTGAGGAGAAGGAAAATGTAGCAAAACGACAAGCGCTTGAGGTGAAAAATGCGCAACAACTCAAGACGCCGCTAGGCCCAAGGCCCGGGAGGGGAGGAAGAGGAGCCGTGTTGAAGGAGGCGTAGCAACAGCCGCTAAGCCGGTTGAGAAAGTGAAGGCACCCTCCGAAACTTGGCACTGACCGTCTTTCTAGTTGAGACGCCGAGTGGCTACTGCCTAATGCTGTGTGACAATCCCCGCTTTGGTCGCTACACTCTTGTTTCTCGTTTTTATTCCCGGCCAAGTCGATGGTACTCCCCCCCACACACGCACCCTGCCATTCTACGTCGGCTGCGTCACAATGTGTTTATTTTGTGTGACCCTCCGCTATTTTTCCTGTTTTTTGTTCGATTTTAGTCACGTTTGTTTTTTTTAGCCCCCCCTTGTCCGTCTGTCTCTGTCCTCTTGCGTCGATTAAGTCGTCCTTATCCCACCAACTGGACGTAGGACTGCTCGTTTTTTGTTTGTTGTTAGCTCTATGTCCCCTACCTTGGTCCATTAGCTGGACATATCATAGGACTGATCGTACCAGCAAACAGCAGCCTTGTCCGCGGGACGGCCTGCGCCCTGAGCGTATGTTTGCTTCGTTCTTGTTCTTTTCTTGTTTTCTTTATTATTTCTTTTTTCTGTTCCCTCTTGGTGTTTATTTATTTTTTTCTTGTTTTTTTTCTTTTATTTTTTCCGAGCGTACGTATAATACCACCATGGATATGTTTCTGGTGTTGTTTGGTCGCAAGTGATACGGGGTGGTACACCACAGCTCGTTAGTACCGTTTCCCTTCGCGGACTGGTATGATGCCGTCGTGCGCTCTATTTCGTACGTACTTGTTTGTTTTCTCCCATCTAGATACATTCTTGTTATTTTACCGCCTGTTTCGCGACCACAGGCAGGATTTCAGGGAAGTGAGCTAATGTGAGAACATCATCATCATCATCATCATCATCATCATCATCATCATCATCATCATCATCATCATCATCATCATCATCATCATCATCATCATCATCATCATCATCATCATCATCATCATCATCATCATCATCATCATCAACATCATCACTACTTTAGTGGTGTTATCGTTCACATTTAACCGTTCTGTCTGCCCACCGACACCATTATCAGTATTAATACTACTCCCAGTGTCCGTCCTGATTCTTCATCCGAGATACTATTACGGGGGTCCATAGTTAACGGGACCAATTATTGTTAGTAAAAATAGGTAAATATATAGGTTTTTATCTATACCATAGGTCCCTATTAACTAGGGACCCCCGTAATATTAACATGATATGATATTAATACAGCCAGTCAAAGTGTACCAAGTGCTAGTCATACCGGTACAACAATGCTTGTTGGGCTGTTTTTCGAAACGGTCGGGACGTTTTGATTGGTGTTTGTTGCTGCTGTGATCGCGTCGTGCGTGGGTATAAGTCGGTTCAACCGATATAGCAGACACACAACAAGCAGTATCGCAAAATACGGAGTACAGCAGCAAGACAGCAGTAGCACTCGTATCATAGACTGCCGTCATGTTTCTGCTGGTCTCTGGCGGACTGACAAAACGTCATGCAAAAGTATATCCACGATACCTTATGTGGGAGCGGAGGCGACACCGAGCTCGCTCTCAAGCGGGGTTGTTTTATTAAAATGCTAAGTAGTTGGGTGTTGCGACGAACATCCCTGATGTTGCCGCCGCCACCACCGTGAGGGACTTTCGTGAGGAAAGGCCGAGGAGATTGGGAGAGTTCTACTGCTGTGTCTCCGAGCGAGCATAGTACGCAGAACTATGGAGAGAAAAGAGGGCTGTCGCTGCTGTGGATCGTATGACATGTACAGCAGTACAGTCAGACGCTCAAAACGGCGTAAGCCCTGCCGGTGCCTACTTGTGTTTGGGTGTCCACTCGTATATACCACACACAGACACAGCTGACGTATTTCATCATTTATACCAGTCAGTAAAAAATACCAGTAGCTAGTACTTCCTGCAGGCGACAACAACTCTACAGAGGCGGGCACTCACAATCTCAAACATACCCGATTCGTAGATAAAACTGAAGTTCGCAATATCCGTACATACTCGTCGTACTACTGTAACTCTGGATTTGTCTTTGAGACTCGTCCCGCAGACACATCTACTGCTGCTGGAATAAGCGCCATCGTATGTTCTATCTACTGCTGCTGCTGTGCAACGAACGATGGCGCTTGGCCCGATTACACTCCACCTGCGTAGAAAGAAAGGCATAGCCCTACCACGCCTGCCACTTGAAGGGGGGAAGTCATCGTCAGCAGGGTACTTCACGGACACAGCTAGTTGGGCTGCAGCAACACCGTGCGGGCTGCAAAGAGGAGAGAGAGATACGCTGGAGGCGCTCTTGTAGAGGTTTGAATTTTGATAGCTCGGAGTTCCACTAAATAAAAGAAGCATTATTTTCTCAAAAGTATTTCCTAATCGTCCCCGAAAACTCGTTTTTCGTTGCCACCTGACACCGTGCAGCGTTAATCGTGCTGGAGCTCTTGACGCCAGGAAAAGGTGAGACGGGTAGGACGGCCGCGTTCCCGTGAATTTTGCCTTGTTGCGCTGCCTGCTGAGTTGGCACGGAATGGCCGGTACCGCCGTCAATGTTCGGCCCAAAAACCGTCCTAAACTGCTGTAGCCCTCCAACTCAAGTGCTCTGTGGTACGCGACACCGCCTGCAGCTCTGCAAGTGCCGGCGAGCAGAATATTGACGCCACGACAGTTGATATCATCTCCGTTGCTTCCTCGAGCCTCACTCCGCTCCCGCGCGAGGGCGGTGGATCGAGGAGGCGAGCAAGAACCTGGGCAAATCAGCGTACTCCTTCGCCCCTGCTCGCCCGCCTGCGATGTGAGAGACGACGGTCGAACGGGAAAGCCAGGCTGAGCGCGAGTTGTTTTTCTTTCCGTCCCAATCTTCCGGCAGTCTCAGAATCTCCCAATGTCTCATATTATATTCGAAAAAAAAGGGCGCCGGCGTGTATGTCGCGCCCTTCGCAGCCAACGCTTGCGACGTTACGCGTTCGGGCAGCTACAGCAGATGGACAGCAATCGGTGGATGCTGCTCCTCTGCCTTTCTTTTCTTTGCCTTCTTGCCGCAGAAAAAAAACCCATCTTGCTCGATCTCGTGCGGCTGCTGCTGCTACTGCTGCTAAACTTCTCGGGTAAAGAATGGGAGCAATCAGACACATGAATGTCATCCTCCCAACAGCCGGAGCGTATCCTGCAGTACACGGCTATGTCCGAAAATGTAAGGATCGTTTCGATTATGTTATTATATACTAAAATTTCCTTACATTTTCGTACAGAGCGAGAGTGGCGGCGTTTGTTGTTGCTTCTTCGCTCGAGCCAACGCCCGACAACACAAGCACAGCAGCAGGCACATGGCGAGCGAGCGCACAGCCGGACGACCGGCTTCCCATTCTTGTTTGCTCGCCCATCATACGCACAGCTGACGTATTTGTACTATTATTAATACGGCAGTAGTCGTTTTTTTTTTTTAAATACACGTCGACACGCTTTTTCTCCCAGAGGACTACGGGGCCGACTGCGCGCGAGCGCCTCGCCACACTTCCGAGGCCCCCTATATGAGTACTGCTGCAAGATGCCTGTAGGAGCGCCCGGAACTTGAATGTGCCGTTCAGCCGGGCTGCCCACATGCCACAGGGTCAGCGCAGAATGCGCACCGAACTATCAGTAGTATTTTGTCATTTGTGGTGCCGGTGCTCTACGCATGTAGGCTCCTACGTACTCCAGTCACACTGTTTGATGTATGTGTACACTGCTGTATCAACACCAGCAAACAGCATACCATTAGCTGATCAGAAACGCTCTCTGGTTTTTTGCGTGAACATGCTACGCTCGGACCCGAGCGGGCGTTCGTTGGATATCATAGATTCCTCCTAGATTGGATTAGATTCCGTCACAGAGTTGGAACACTCTTCCTGGTATATACTGGTGCCTGGTACATATGCACGACATATATGCAAGCGACATCTGGATCGGAGTGTAACACTACCAGCAATAGGCAGGGGCATTGCTTCACCATCGTACACCTGTTGGCATCTCGTACAACAGTACCTGGTGGACACGTGCGCACCTGAGCACCAGAAAATATGCCAGATATGCTGCCGCGGCCGCTGCGCGTTAGCAGCAGACGGCGGTACGCCGCTGATGTTGATTCCATTGTTGACCCCGGAAGCACCGGAGGTGCTCTCGCACGCGGAATCGGTTTTCCACACCAATGTAGCATGCGTTAGGCCCTGGGGTGGTGTATATCCTATGTCATACCAGGTTTACCAGGTACCTATGTTACACTCTGCCTTGATTAGTCTGTACCTTACCAGGCATTGCTGTACTTCTACTGTTTCTTTTTCTGTTCCATCCCCTCGTGGGTTATCCGGCCCGGACCGGCCGCTTGGATGCTGCTGTGATGCAGTCCGCACATCCATGCCGGCATTCTCACATTGTACCGCAGTCTCCACATGCATACCGGCGTTCAATACAGCAGAAGTAGAGCAGCAGTGGTATTTACGGCAGTAGTACCAGCACTTATTTATATACTGCTGTATTGCAGTACAATTAAGGTGGCAGTGGTCTACTGGTATTACTGGTATTGGTACTTACCAAGCAGTACTAAACTACTGTTTTGTTTTTCCGGCGCTGGAGTGGTGGCAGCGTGATACAACAAGGTACCGCTTGACTGGTGAATGTTGATACATACGATAGTACAAGCTGTGTGTTGTTCTGTTGCGGCGCTACTGGTGTGCTCGCCGGGAAGGATACTACTGCTGTGGGTGGGCGCCGTTAGCCTTAGCCTTATCCTCGACCTTAGCCTCAACGTTAGCGTCAGCTCTCAATATTGGCCTTGACCACGCAGGCAGGTATCAATATATATTTGGTGTAGGTACTGTAGCTATCGTACTGGCATCTGTATATTAGAATCTGGTGTGGTATTCTGAATCATTGCGGATGAAGTATGAGTATAATATTCGGAAGTATGAAACCCGCCAAAGGAAGAGCCGTCATGTCGCGAGAAGTGGGAGGGAAAACGATCGGCGCCGACGCCGGCACCGACCCTAACGGGCGCAGACATTCTCCTCGCTCGCCTTGCTTCCGTTCGCCTTGCCGCGCCTTTGGCTCGCGTCCCGTTTTATGTGTGTACTTTGTACCCCCCCCGTGTTGTGGTTGTCGTCGTTATAGTTGTTGTGTGTCGGAGTGGAAGGGCGCGCTCGTGAAGAAAACGCACCGGAAAAAAAAAAAAAAAAAAAAAACGAAGGGAGTTTGGGGGGACACTGCTCTCCTCTGCCCGGCCCACGACTGCACTCGAATGTTGCCCTTGCTGGGCTTACCACCGCATTGTACACGCCGTGAGTCGTGAAGCGATTTCATGCATCCTTCATGTCGGCGAGACGAGCTCTGACATACTATACAGAAGTATAACCCCCCCCCCCCCCCCCCCCCCCCCCCCCCCACCGCCCACTCTCCACCGTCCACCCGACTGCCGCCCTTCAGGTACGCATCCAGCAGGAAGCAGTCGCCTGCCTGCTGGCGGGAATTGTGCTTTCATCGGTGCTTCGTTCGGCGCGCTTTTGCTACCCTCCCGCCCCCCCGCGAAACTCCAATCCCCTACCCTACCCACTCCGCTTCGTGTTGCGGGGTTGGCGTGCCTGGAGGGCGCATGCGTGGCGCCGAGCCACCACTAGCAGCGGCAAGAGGGGGAGAGCGGGGCGCCTCGTGCAGGAGGCGTAGGCGATGACAGCGCTCCCGGAGCCGCTGGAGATTGGGTCGGCGGACGCTCGCGTGGCGTCCCCCGTCCCCTCCGACTACTCGCCGCCGGCCTCTTTCGCGCCGCTGTCGACGGCGCGGCTGGGGAGAGGGGAAGACGGCGGCACGGGCTGGAAGCGTTCGGTGACGCGAGCGGTGAGTCGGCGATGGGGCCTTTTTCTGTCCGTGTTGGCCTTGAGTGAGGGGGGGGGGAAAGAGGAGGGCAATGGGACAAAGAGAAGGTGTCAGGCCGGGGGAGGGGGGCGAGGTAGGGTTGAGCAGTTAAGAGGCGGGTGGTCTAAGATAGGGTAGCTCTCGCTAAAAATCGCGCTGCGGTACATTTTTGTAACTTCCGTCAACCGGGTGCGCTGGAGGACAGCATAAAAAATATTACGAAGGCATTGAACATCATTTTTTCCAACCAGAGATGTTCGGTCGTATATTCGGCGCGGATCTCCGGCTTCAGGTAACATTGTAGCGTGTACAGCAATACAGGACACGTATTAAGGAAACGAGCAATAAAGAAAGGCAGGCTGAGATCAAGAGGAACCTAAGAAATTCGAGAGTCGTTATATTTAGTGAAATTTGTGTTGAACACACCCACTCTCGAATAGGAAGTCCAGCCTGGACCAGCTTTCCTGTTTCTTATTCGGTGCTCTGTACTGTAGGGCCTTGAGCTTCACCCAGCTCGAAAGTAAGGCATGCCTTATGTTTCAGGTGGCCGTTTAAACTATTACGGGGGTCCATAGTTAACGGGACCAAATTTTGTTAGTAAAAATAGGTAAATATATAGGTTTTAAATGTATACCATAGGCCCTATTAACTATGTACCCCCGTAATAGCAACTCGCTTCGTAAAGAGATTGAGGAGGCGGAGGGAGGCCGCCGGGGATTGGGCAGAGCAACGCCCCATCGTCCAGCACGCCGCCATTCGCCCCCAGTGTCGGCGCGTACACGCCACGCCGCGCGTGCTTGTCAAGAGCAAGAGGCGGTGGGCAACGAGGCGTGAGCGTATCGTTTTACTGATTGCTGTGGCTGTTTTTTTTTTTTTTTTTTCTCTTTTTTTTGGGGAGGGGGCGCAGTGAGAGTACCTTTTTGGCGAAAAGCCTCTCGAATGCTTCGTGGCCGGAGTTCCAGATCGCGAGCGGCGTTATCCCTAGTACTACTGCTGTTAACATAGTCCCACCTTTTTACCAAGCGGTTGGTCCCCAAGACGCGTGCGTGCAATTCTCAATGGACCACCATTGAGTTTGTTGGGAGTGTTTCTGGCGTGCAGGCGCGGCGTCCGAATTTCTATTATGTTCGCACTTGTCGAATTCCAGCCAGGAACCGATTCGATTCCACACACGTTACGTGTGTACAAGGTTTTTGTGCAGAAGTTGTTGTTGTTTTTTTGGCCCGATTATACACTCAAGAGTGTAGAGCCTTAAGGGCGTTACAACCGCTTCCGCGGTGTTGAAACGTCTCGGCTGTGCTACTCCCGTGGTTGCTCGTTGAAGGCGGAGGACAGCAGGCGTTTTTTGTACGCCAGCCTCTGCCCCCACCCCTTTCTTTTTGTCCGTGTATGTGCGCGTCTCCGCCTTCTGTGTCTTGGAGGGGTATCGTTGTGCAGGCGAGATAAGGGTGTTGGGCATTTTAGAGGTTGTCGCCTCGCCCCGGAGGGGGAGGAGGAGGGGCACATGTTTTCCCTTCCTCTGCCACCATTTGTTCCTCTATATGGCTTTCGTCTCGCTGGTCGGTATCGAAACAAAACAAGACCGATATATTGGTTGTGCCGCGTTCGGGACGGAGACACCACGCCGCCGCTTTTCGCGCACCGATTCCGCGCAGTTCTGCCGCTTTCCCTCTTCCTTTCGGTGTCGGCAAGGGGGGGGGGGGGGGGGGGGGGGGGGGGGGGGGGGGGGGGGGGGGGGGGGGGGGGGGGGGGGGGGAGGGCTCGACCCCGACCATTTTGTTTTTTTTCGGGGGGGGGCGATGGCGATCGGTCCGTGCTCCCTCGGTATATTCTTGCTCCCTCGGTATATTCTTATATGTCGGATGATTGTCCACGCCGGGAAGCCCTAAACACAACACCATCTTGAAAATAAACTCGACTCGTGCAACACCACTGTCTCTTCAATCGCGGCTGGCCTTTCGGGGTGGCCGCGTTGGTTTTTCAAAATGCCACCGAAGTACGCAGCGAAGCCGCGCGGTCGCCGGTGCCGACGTCCAGCCCTCCCAAGGGTTGGGATTAGGGTTAAGGTTACAGAGTTGGTTAAGGTCGGGGTGGGTCTGGGCCAACGCGCAAGGTGGGAATTGGCCAGAAAGTGTCGCACGAGTTTTTTTACAAGGTGGTGTTGCATATAGGGGGGCCCGTCCACGCTGCACCTGACGCAACCCACACTATCCGTTTTGGTTTCTCCCCTTCCCCGTTTTTTCCCCTGCGTCTTCATGTTCGTTTTCTTGCGCCGGCAGTCCCAGGAACAATCCGCGGCTGTCGATTCAATGGGCGAATGGGAGCGTGGCGCAGATGGGGGTTTTAGCGCCGCGGGGCCCGGCAATGCGGGGGGGAAGGGGACAGGTCTCAACGGCGAGGTCCGTCGAAAAGACGACGCGAGCGTGACGGGCCGTGGTCCTGGGGGGAAGAGCGCGGGCACCCCCCCCGAAGGATTGAAGCTGATGTTGCCCCCAGAGGAGGCGCGCAGGAGCGAGGATTTTAGCGTTAAAGAAGGAGGAGGGGGGGGGGGTGGGGGGGGGGGAGGCAGGGGGTCCGAAATCGAGAAGGAATTGCAAACGCGAAACCTGAGGTCGGGGGGGGCCGGGGGGGATCGACCAGGTGGAACGCATCCCCCAGTGAACGGTAGCGCCGCCTCCCGCTCGGAGGCCGCGGGCGGGGACGAGGGTGGCGATCGAAAAACACGACCGTACGAGCTTTCGGTGGATTTGTGGCCGGCGGACGGGGTGGAACCCCCCCCCCCCCAGTCGGCGCGCATATCTGTCGGCTCATACTCCATCGGCGGGGATGATTGGTGGGGTGGGCACGATAGAGGTGAAGGCGAAAACGGCGGGGAGCACGGCCGCAGCGGCGGTGGCAGCGGTGGCGGCGACGGAGATGGAGGCAGCGGCGGCGGCGGCGGCGGCGGCGGTGGTGGTGGTAGCAGCGGCGGTAGCAGCGGTAGCGGCGACAGCGGGGGTAGCGGCGGTAGCGGCGGCAGCGGCGGCAGCGGGGGCAGTGGCAGCGGTGGTGGCAGCAGCGGGGACGCTTTGACCCCGGCGGGCGGAGGCGGCGAGGACGAAAAAATGCCGTACACTCCGGGACAAGAAGGGGCCGGTGGCGGCCCCAGCCCTGGAGGGGCAGGGTTTGGGGCAGGGGGAAGCTCCGTCGCAGGGGGTGACAGCGGGCGATCGCCGGCGTGGCAGGGTGGGGCGGGCGTGGGCGGGGCGGTGGGGGGCAGCGGGGGGGGGCGAGCCAGGGGAAACGAGGGTGGGGGTTGAGATGGTGGGGGTTCTTGCGTCGTCGGGGCGACCGTTGGGCGAGACTGGGTTGACGCGGTCGACCACCGATCTGCAAAACATGCCGCCTGCCAGCTTGCTGCGGCAGACCAGCAAGTATTTGCACGAGGACTTGCCTATGGCGAAACGGCGACAGAACCAGTGAGTCGAAAATGTGTCGTACCTGTCTGATGCTGTAGCCCTGACAGCTGTACGGTAGCGCCTTGTGCTCGTGCTGTCCTGTGTTTCTGCTCCAACGTGCGTTCGTTTTACCAAACGACTACTGCTTCGAGCACTGCCTACCAGTGACTAGATCTTGCATTTGAGACTCACATGCTTGTCATCATCTCTCTTTCCAACAGGCCCAATGTTACAAAGGTATTATCGGTAGGGGTACGCCTACGGTATACCCAATAAGGGTATACCTGGTACCGTAAAGAGCGTTGAGTCCGCACACGGGTGCGATCGTTTTCCAGCACTTCTCTGCAGCGGTAAGGGTAAAAAAGTCGAGCATTCCATTTTTCGGAAGGCTCTCTGCCAGGTATTCTTCAGGAAAACGCCTCGTCAGGGTATTGGCAACCTTCCTGTTCTAGAAAAATTGAGCGCTGAAGAACGATCGCACCTCTGTGCGAGCTCAACGCTCTTTATGGTACTTGCTGGGTAAAATGCCCTACAAACCTATACCGGTGTGTTCGGTATATACTGCCGCAACACCCTACCGCACACTCCGTTAAGGGTCAGTACGAACTCGATATTGGTACCCGACTCCTCGGTACGCTCGGTACGACCTCAAACACCGGTAGTCGACACTTCGGTAAGGCTGGTAGACCGAATACCGAGAGTATTTACCCTACCGAAGTGGTTCAGCACGGCTGCAATACCCCACCGAGCACTCCAGTAAGGTTCGTTACGAACTCCATAGCGGTACCGGACACTTCGGTAAGTTCGGTACGACCTCGATACCGATACCCGACATTTCAGCGAGTTCGGTACGCCCACGAAGAATACCCTGGGCACCGGTTTACCCTACCGACCATGCCCTACAATGTCGTATTGCAAGCTTGCCACGATCCCCCTACAATGCTGTATTGCAAGCTTGCCACGATCTTTCGCTTTGATGCGGCGGCCGGAGATGGGCAGAAGGGAGGTGGTGACTGTTTGCGTGCCCCCTTCTCGTCTCTTTGGGGATCATATGTTGTCGCCGTGCTCGGCGGGTTTTACAGTTGCCAGAGGGGAGAGCTTGCCAGAGGGTAGGTTAAGCGGGATTCGGAACCTCCGACATGTTGCCGTGCCTTCTGGGTGCCTCTTTTTTTTTTTTTGCTTGTGTCGGTGGCGGCACGCTACCTATCTGAGACGAGCCTCGGATCTGGTGGTGTTTTATTGCGGGCGATCGGCTGAAAAACCTTCTGTTGTGTTACCTTACCCCGGCGGCTGACATTGTGCTTGTTTCTGAGTAAGTGTGTATCGGGTGCTACCGGTTGCGAGTACCATCACAGTTATAGAGCCTAGGGTGGTTGGGGTGACGGCTTCGCGCCACAAGCACGGCGTGAATAAGTTGCGGTCCCGCCACGCTCCGCTGTTCTAAAGTAGGAAATCGATTGTGTCGCGGTTTTCTACGAAGCTCGTGAGGGGCCGCGTCGAGGTACGAGTCGGTCGTGATTGCCTCGCTTCCAGCTCTGAACTGTTTTGAGTCCGAGAACGCCTTACAACCCGGTGCTCCATGAGCGCCCCGGCTCAGCCCGATCTGCAGTGAGCGCCGTTACGCTGTTTTAGATGGGCGGGGAAGGTGTCCAGGGTCGGCAGTGGGTGCGCCATCCTATTCAACCCGGCACGTGTACGCCAGGCTTATCGGTGTGCCTCGAGTGTCTCGGTTTCTCCCTCCTTCCCTCCCTCCTCCGTCCCCTCGACGTCGTGAGTGTGGCCCATATTTGAGTCGACCGTTGACAGAGCTCCTGCGAGCCACCCGCGTTGTTATTCTTAAATCACGGACCGGCCCCACGAACCATGTGATGTCTCGTCTTCCCCCTCCGTTCTCTCTAGGCGCGCCAGGGCGAAGCGGCGTAAGCGCATCTCTTTCGCGGACGAGCACGGGGACGACCTTCACCATGTAAGTGGGCACCTTCGCGCCCCTGAGCGTGCCCTTGTCTTTGATAATTTTGGTTTTATCTGCTCCGGATTGGTGCCCTTCCTCTCACGCTTGCCCTTAACCTTGCGCTCACCCCCCTACCCACCCCCACCCCTAACCTCACTTTTACCGTTACCCTGACTCTTACCCTTACCTTTATCCTCACCCTTACTTATCCTTACCCGTACCCTAACCCATGCCCATAACTTATAACCCTGCCCTCTACTTTACCCTTTGCCTCATCCCTATCCAACGCCTTGGGTGTCGCTTTTCGCCGCTGTTCGGTTTTGACTCGCGCAGAAAATCACGGACTATTAATACCTGTTGTTCTGGCTTGTTTTGTATTCCCTTGCGCTTCCGTCCACGTGTAGTTGGCATTGGCTCTTCGACCGTGGGAGGGCAAGGGCCGTGGCCCGCCGCCTTGTGTTTTATGGGCGGAACCTGTTTTTTTTTCTCTTGTCACGCCTCCGCCGCCCCACCACCGCGAGGATGCGTTCGCTCGCATGCATGCATGCCACGCCATTGTGATCGGGAAAACCCGTCGCTCGCTGCACGTATCTCAACTACTGGTTTATGCCCACCCGGAACGCGCTCGAGTTTCACCTCCCCCCCCCCCGCCCTCTGTCCCCTGCTCCGATGTGCTGTTCCCTCGTGACTGCTTGCTATTTGTTTTTGTGTTGTTCGGCTCTTTTTTTTCTTGTTTGCCCTGATTATTTTTTTTTTTCAGACGAACTACAAGCAGGATTTGTATTACTCGAAGGACGGGCTGCCCGCGCCCGGGAAACAGGGCGGATGTTGCACGATATCGTGACTTTTGTTTTTTGTTTTTGTCGATCCCACAGAGCCGTCGCGTACTTCTATCGGGACGGGTTCTGTTGGTGTGCCTTGTACGCACACCGACCCCGACCCCGGCGAGCTATAATTTTTCCATTGCGTGGTGGGAACGCTTTGGGAGCTGTTGGATCGGCGGAAGTTAGCGGTCCCGCAGGGCTCGGCGTTTATACCTCGGGGGGGGGCAGCACCGCCCCCTCTCGTGTGTATGGATTATGGTTCTGATTTTATCGCCAGTGCTGGCGCTGTGACGCAGTCGGTCGCTCTTGCAATGACCAGCGTCTGTCGGGGAAACGTAAAGCTCAAGAGACTTTCGATAATGCCTCCTTATACGTGGGCTAGAGTACGCTGCGAGCGACAACGAGATTTGACGCTCCCCCCCCCCCCCCCCCCCCCCCCCCCCCCCCCCTCTACATTTTCTCCCGGATTGACGACCGCAGCCTTGATACGTTTTTTTTTTTGTTGAGTTTATTGGTTTGGTGAGCGCTTCTCGTCATGGGTTGCGCCATTTTTCGGAGTATAAAACCCGCAGCCGCAGCTGCTGCGCCGCCGCGGCTGCTCCAACAGCAGTTAGTAACTGGCGTCTCGAGATTGAATGTATGCTGCCCCGTATCGTAACCTTTTTATCTTCTCGCAGCCTTTATGATTTTCGCGGCGTGATACTGTATTTCGGTAGCTGTTGATAGGCAGGCAGCACTTTTGATTGATTCGCACCGCCCAATTGACCGCGCGCGGGATGTGTCCGCCGTGCCCCCCCCCCCCCCCCCCCCCCCCCCCGTCCCCCCCCCGTGTTTTATTTTTCATTATTTTTTTGTTCGCGTCTGCCGGCGGCTGGCTGCTACTACAGCAGTAGTGCAGTGTCTTCTTGTATCTTGAAGGATTGCCTGTCTGTGTCGTGTTGGCAACATCATTTAGTACCCACTCGTCCGCGCGCCTGTTTCCACCCCCCCCCCCCCCCCCCCCCGATTGACCCCCGGGGGGGGGAGTGTGTCAGCTGCCACGACATTTTGTTTTTATTTTTCCCGCACCCTCGTTGTAGCATATCGATAGGATAGGATTGCGATCCGCGGAGAGAAACGGCACGGCGACCGACCGACTGGTTTGCCGACTGGTCAACCGACGTTCAGTGTGCTTGGCTGCTTTTGGTGCGAGATCGCGAGATATTTATGGTTTCAGAGCGCGGAAAAGAGCGCAAGGTATCAAATGACCGTGACGGGCGAGAATTCAGGCGCGGTGGGGCTAGGAAGTCTGCCTTGAACCCACGCCTGCGCATACATACATTTCGTACGTCTAGAACGTCTAGAGGGCGCCGACGTGCGACGTGGATTCCACCGCCCATCTTAAGAGTGGGGTGGCGTTTGGAGATAGACATGGGTGCTTTACAAATAGGGCTGACCACGATATGTGTATCATGCAGTGTGTCGGGTCTTCCGCACAGAGGAGAAATAAGGTGAGCAGAGGCTCGACGAAGCTTCTTTTCCGTTCAGCGTTAGAAAAGGCTTGTCGTGCTGGTGTGCGCCTTTCGGCAGGCTCCACGGATGTTTTTTGCATTCTTTTCTGAACATTTTTTTTATATTCGAGAGGTTTCTGAGAAGAGAGGGAGATGCGGGGGGGGGGGGGTCAGCCCCGGGCCTGGTTGCGCTCATGTACAGGGAAGTGAAAAGTGTGTGGCTAAGCGGAACGGTGGATTACGGGACCATGTATCTTTAGGCTGCGATGTAGTTATGACCTGTTGTTGGTGCTTAAAGGTTTTTACAAGACGGAGGCAACGAGCTCTTTCGTTACGCGAGAGTTGAACAAACCTGTCTGGTTCTTTCTGGTGGCGCTGCTACTGCTCGCTTTTACCGCGACTAGTTTTTTTTTTTTTGTGCCGAAGGGCATGCATGCGTGCATGCGAACGCACAGCAAGCAAGCAAGCGTGGCACATCATGGCACGCACTGACATCACCTTGTACCGGTGGCTGTGTTCGACAGCATGGATTATTATTATTGATCTTGATACTATGTAGCATACTGCTCTTGTTCCGGGACAGTCGGTTTAAACCTAAGAACGCCACAAAGCAATTTTTTACCGTGCGTGGTCGTGGCAGCACCCAGACGAAACAGACAACAAGCGGACGGCCATGAATGGGCTAACTCCACGAATGCGTGCACAGGACAGCGCTGCTGATTATTGTATTACACTAGTAACTTGCGCACACAAACAGTACAAGTACGTATATGCTTACCACAGCAGTTGCAGCTATTAAGCTGTTACACCAGTAGCTTTCGCACACAAACGGTACGTACAGTATATGCTTACCACAGTTGCAGCTATCAAGCTGCTACGTACAGCTATTAATAGCTGCTGTCTTTCTGCCTCCTTCTCGTTGACAAAATTCGCATATGAGTACGACAGTTTTGCATACCATGTGCGTACCTGGTATGCTTGAATAGTACGCGCGCGTATCAAATGTGGACTGTAACAGCAGCGGTATGTAGTATTTAACTCTTCGCACGGCCGGAGCTGCTGTGTGCTTTTGGTCTTCACTTTGGTGCAGGATTAAGACATCCGCGAAACGTGTGGCATGCAGTGAATTAGTGTAAAACCTATACCAGGTAACTACTGCAGCATCCGCAGTAATAGGCTGCTTATGGTATATAAATACGCTTAGTCCACCCGATGACAAAAACATGGGGGAGAACTACCGTACGTAGAGCCAGAAGAAGCCAGGCTCTCTTACTATTTCCGCTATTTCCGGGTTTTTTTTTTTTTTTTTTTTTTTTTGTCTGAAAAAGAAGCAACATCGGTCGACGTTCTCCTACCTGTCCTTTTTTTTCTCGAAACGAGTTTATTTATAACACTGCGCGTCATTTCGAGTATAAGTGTATGTAAGTATTTTTTTGTAGACATTTATAGTCAATTCAAGAGAAGTGAGCATATATGGATGCACGCACATACGTAAGTAATGTGAAGTAAAAGTGCTACTGTAATGTAACGGACTTGATGCTCAATATATATAAATTTTGTAGATATATATGTTTTGATCCCCATCAAGAAATGGATAGTTTCTTCGGCACACAGGTTAATTGGATGTTCCCATTGTATTTATTTGCTTGTTGACCCTGCGTTACATTCCGGGGAGTTGCTTGCTATTATACTTGGAGTGGTAGATGTGTGGTTGTTGTTGTTGTCTTCACGTTAACGTCCTGCCTACCCAGCTTCGTCAGTACACCCGTCCGTGTCCGTCCTGATTCCTCACCCTAGAGAGATAGATGCTGATTCTGTGGTCACAGACTGTGAGACAGACGAAGGCCAAAAACAAAAACTAATCGCAAATTCAAGGCTCTAGCAGCAGTGAAGTGCCGGTGTACTGGGTACGAGAAACAACACAAGCAAGACTACTGTTGTAGTGTAAAATATAAGAAGAACGAAAAGACAATAGTTTTAAAAAAAAAATGCAATGAAACAGAATACCAATGACGAAAGGAGATCAGAAAGGCTGCTAGATGGAAAGCATACGTACTCAGGAAGGACAGATAGCTGCCGCACGGACGAAGCAACACGAAGAAGAGGAAGATACCGGCATCCGGACGTCGGGGCGGGAAGAGGAAACAAAGGGAGAGACAAGGCAAAAGTAAGAAGGAAGAAAGAGAGAAGGGGGAAAAAAGAGAACATCGTACTCCAGACGGTGATAGTAACATGGTTGCCCGTCTGACCTGAAAAATCGACTCGGGAACCTAGCCACACCCTTTGCCGTCTCCTTCCTAATCTCATCAATAGCGGCGCCAAGTGTCAGTACTGCCGCTGTCGCGCCCCCCCCCCCCCCCCCCCATCGAACAACTCAATAAGAAACAAACAAAAATCTGGTAGACTTCAAGAGCTACTCAAAGCGATACCTAGCCACCCGATCTATTTTTTTCGTTTCTGCATTTGTCGACAGCAGCGGTATCGGTACGGCTGCCCCCCCTCCCCGCTCCCCTCCTTCCTTGTCGCTGCTCTTGGCTCCCTCAGCTGCGTGGCGCAGCCGGCTTCTCTGCGCCTCGTCCCTGTGCCACCTCAGTCAGCATGAAACAGTCCGCCACTCCGACGACCCCCAGGTACCAATTCCCGCTCTTCTTAGCCGCCCTCGGCCATAACACCGTTTCTACTCCGAATAGCAAAGGGGAGCCTTCCGTGGACCCCTCGGTGGCTTGAAAAGCCCTAAGGCCGTCTGCTAGAGATTGGACCCAGTTTTCTACTGGTCGGCCTGGTCCTTGGTTATTCCCACCAGCCATCGCCCTAAACATCACCCGGCGGGTCAGCCGCTCATTGGTCGTTTGCTGTACGGCCCTCGCAAAGAGGAGGCGTCGCTTGCGGATGGTCGTCTCAACGCTCTCGCAGTGTGCCTTTTTGAGGGCCTTGGCGTACGACATATGAGGTGGTCAGTGCGTTGTCGGCACTGGAAGCCAGTAATCCGTAGGAGAAGTTCGTGGGGTGCCGTTCGGAGCTCACCGAAGTGTTCCTGCCCAAGAGTCCTCGTTACGCACCCGTACAGGAGGGTCTCCATCGCCTCGGCCTTTAGCATGCGCACTATAGAGTAAACGGGGCATCCTCCATACCATACAGCTCCCGTTTGAACCGGTTGTAACATGTCCATGCGAGCCGAATCCGTCGTGTGATCTCTGGCATAATATCAGCGCTTGCGACGACAAGGCCGCCCAGGTAGAATAACTGCGTCGTCTGTCTACACCTCTGTCCCGCTGCTTCGATGACGAGAGATGAGGTCTGGGGTGTTTGGTTCGGTGTCCGCAGCAGCATGGTCTCCGACACGTTGAGGCCTGCTGCTTCGAAAACGGTCACAATGACGGTCATTATTTTTGCAGGCCTTCTGCCGACTTAAGACATAGTGCCTGCATCGCCCGCGTACAGCATACCCCATACTGTCCACCGTACACAAGTTAATGAGTCAACCTTCACCTCGTCCTCCCCGAAGTCCTCCTCGAGGTGAATCAAGTCCCTCACAATATCTGGGTCTTCACTGAAGCGTATCAGCACGGCGTGTACCACAGCAGCGAAGAAGGCATTGAACAGAAGCAGTGACAACACATATCCTTGCCGCAGCCCCTGGGTGACGTCAAACCAATCCGAGTGTTCGCCGTCATCCGTACGCACGCGAGCTCGCATGCCTTCGTGGAACTGGCGGTTGATGGTTAGCGTCTTCTCTGGCACGCCGAAGCGTGCGAGCGCCACTCACAACAGTTTTCGGTCGACGGAGGCATAATATGCTTTCTACAGATCGATGAAGCATACATGTACAAGGGAATTTGTCTAGCTCTTCCGAGTTCTTGCAGTATGCGCACGACGAACAGCATTTCGGCTGTTGATGGTGCAGGGCGAAAGCCGCGCTGTTCCTCGGGGAGTATCCCTTCGTCCTCGCAGTAGTTACAGAGGCGGGATGCAAGTATTTTCAGCAAAACTTTGCCTGAATGGGCAACAAGCGAAATCCCTCGGTAGTTGTTGCAATCAGAGAGCGTAATGTAAAGTGAAAGTGCTCAATATAGATAGGTGCACGTGTTTTGATCCCCATCAAGAAAAAAAGGATAGTACTAGAGGCACACAGGTTAATTGGATGTTCTTCTTGTGTTTATTTGCCTGCTGACAGTGCATTAATTTACATAGGAGTAGCAGCACCAGCAGTAGTAGTAGTAGTAGTAGTAGTAGTAGTAGTAGTAGTAGTAGTAGTAGTAGTAGTAGTAGTAGTAGTAGTAGTAGTAGTAGTAGTAGTAGTAGTAGTAGTAGTAGTAGTAGTAGTAGTAGTAGTAGTAGTAGTAGTAGTAGTAGTAGTAGTAGTAGTAGTAGTAGTAGTAGTAGTAGTAGTAGTAGTAGTAGTAGTAGTAGTAGTAGTAGTAGTAGTAGTAGTAGTAGTAGTAGTAGTAGTAGTAGTAGTAGTAGTAGTAGTAGTAGTAGTAGTAGTAGTAGTAGTAGTAGTAGTAGTAGTAGTAGTAGTAGTAGTAGTAGTAGTAGTAGTAGTAGTAGTAGTAGTAGTAGTAGTAGTAGTAGTAGTAGTAGTAGTAGTAGTAGTAGTAGTAGTAGTAGTAGTAGTAGTAGTAGTAGTAGTAGTAGTAGTAGTAGTAGTAGTAGTAGTAGTAGTAGTAGTAGCAGTAGCAGTAGTAGTAGTAGTAGTAGTAGTAGTAGTAGTAGTAGTAGTAGTAGTAGTAGTAGTAGTAGTAGTAGTAGTAGTAGTAGTAGTAGTAGCAGAAGCAGTAGTAGTAGTAGTAGAAGCAGTAGTAGTAGTAGTAGTAGTAGTAGTAGTAGTAGTAGTAGTAGTAGTAGTAGTAGTAGTAGTAGTAGAAGCAGTAGTAGTAGTAGTAGTAGTAGTAGTAGTAGTAGTAGTAGTAGTAGTAGTAGTAGTAGTAATAGTAGTAGTGGTAGTAGTAGTAGTAGTAGTAGTAGTAGTAGTAATAGTAGTAGTAGTAGTAGTGGTAGTAGTAGTATTACGGGGGTCCATAGTTAACGGGACCAAAATTTGTTAGTAAAAATAGGCAAATATATAGGTTTTTATGTACACCATAGGTCCTGTTAACTATGGACCCCCGTAATAGTAGTAAGTAGTAGTAGTAGTAGTAATATTACGGGGGTCCATAGTTAACGGGACCAAAATTTGTTAGTAAAAATAGGGAAATATATAGGTTTTAGTGTATATCACAGGTCCTGTTAACTATGGACCCCCGTAATAGTGGTAAAACGTAGTGTTCTAACAGCAGTACCTTCTGATTGCTACATAGAGCAGTACCTGGTACAGCTTTAGGTGTTGTTCTATACGGAACACTGCGTTGCCGAAGGGAGAGAAGAAGAGCTATTCGTACCAGCATACCAGCATTGACCTTCAGGGGACTTGACTACTGATTCCAGTATATACAGCGATCTACCAGTACTAAACGAAATCTAAATGTAGCCTTATACCACCCGTCTAATAATATGAAGAGCTTGTGTGATGTGGGAGAGCAGTAAGGGTTCCAAGGGATGATGATCCACAGAAGAAGTGTGACACAGGTGTCTGTGCTTGGTCAAACCCAGACCTAGTTCTTATTTGGTGTTCTCTTATTTTATTGATGCGAGGCTTGCTCGAAGAGGCAAGCGAGAAGAGTGAGAAGGGAGGGAGGGGGGAAGCAGATGCTTTTGAAGCCAGAAGTATCATCTGGCTTCAACCGGCTATAACCTACTGGCAAGGGTGCATGCGTCACTCTCAACTTCAATAGTACAACACCCCGTAAAACCCGACGTATGGACATACCACGTGCGTACATCTCTGTCTCCTCGGCTGCTTAGATGGTAGTCTGCGTATCCTTTCCGCAAATACAAATACCTTATCCTAGACGGTAAACGGGATACGTATACGGAGGAATACTAACCTGCGCACCGGTATTACAAAATACAAGATATCTTATTCCAGACGGTAAAAGGAGTAAGATCCAATTACTAGAATAATATCTAACGGTCCCTACTGGTGCTTGGTCTATATACTATAAACCAGGGTACTCTTATCACATTAGCCCAACCTGAATAGCCGTAGATGCAGATCCCACGACGATACAGAGATGGCTACTTAGACATTAGAAACTCGGAAGAGGGGGTCGAAGATACTGCTATTCAAAACAAACGACAACCCAATGAGACCATAGACCAACCCACACCTCGTAAATGAGGCTAAGACGCCTCTGGTAGGCAGCATTCGTGCCAGAGAAGGAAAACGTGAAGAAAACGAAAGAGCAACGACAGAAAAGGATGTCGGCCGCGGCAAAATACGAGAAACACCAAGGGGCGGCCGGCTTCTGTAGGCCCGATAAAAAAAAAAGTCGTGGCTATCCGCGTTGTAGGCCTATGAGAAAGGTGGGAAAGATCGAGCAAGGTAACGCACGAACTAGGAAGCTAATGGAAACGCCGGCAATAGACTTGATGTAGGGACGAAGTCCACATGAAGCTAGAGCGAGAAGGACACAACAAGGTCCCTAGGTGTTTTTTAAACCAAAACAAAAAAAAACGAAGAAAAGGAACAAAGAAGAAAGGAGAGAAAAAAAAGAAAAAGAACAGAGACAAGAAGGAAGGAAAAAGAAGAAAGAAGAAAAATAAGAAGGACCAGCAGACCGAAAGACCACCTCTAAGGAAAGGCAAAGAGAAGGTACAACAGAAAGGTAGACCCTGGAGGTACGACAACACTTTTTGTTGCGAATTGCGTCCTAGTGAAGAAAACGGAAGGTCGGGTGCTAGATGGAATCAACACACAAGGCGAACGCGTGTCCCAGACAGGGAACGCACAGAACATCCCGGCCTGAAACTAGTACACAACAATCTAACGCATCCGCCCACCATCAGCTACTGTCAACTTGTCGAGCGGACGAGTGGTGGGGGGGGGTGCATTGGAATTACGTAATACACGCGTGCTAGTCCTCCGGCCTGATGACGCTGAAGGCACCAGGATCCTTGGGTCGCGCTCCGTGAAGTGGTGTAAAAAGACGGCAGTAGAGTAATCTTGATCGGGCCCGGGTCGTCGAGGAATCGGACGATGTAGGAGTCAGCGGAGGAGGTGTTGGTCGAGGCGCGGGGGGCAACTTTGCCCAACCACCAGAGTCCATCGCGGGCCTTGTACCAGAGGTGCGCCCCAGCGGGTAGAGGTGAAGAGCTGAAGCGGTGAAGCCAGAGAGTGCGTGGTACGAGGCTGTACCCGGGGGCGAGGAAGATTTCGCCCCGGGACCGCGATAGTTCGCGGTGAGCGGCCCCGATGCGCATCTGGCGGTATAACCGGTTGGTCTGGCGATGCCGGGAAGGGGTGCCTGACACATAGCGAAGGATGTGGGGTCGGTGAAGCTGCAGATCTCGTTCGTATTCCCAAGAAGGGCTAAGGAGTCCGGCCCAGTGTGTTTCGTACATCACGGCGAGAACGCCTCCCCGACCACGAACGAGTTGTTGTGTCCCGAGATCTGATCGACCTCGAGGCGTTCGGGCGGTGGAGAGATGTCGTCAAAGGTGACGTGGAAGGGCGGGGACTTGGTGGAGAAGGAGCTGAGCACGTACTTCGATAGTTCGGCTGGTAGGTGTTTGGGGATATCGTCGATGTCGTCGGGGTTCCGGCAGGGCTTGCAGCGGAGAACGGAGACGCGGTGCTTGGAGTCCCGCCCCGGCATGTCCGAGGGAAGGTCGATGCACAGGAGCTTGTCGTGAAGGGGCCGTCCATCCGGAACGGCCGAGGCTGGTGCTGGGCCCACGGCAAGAATCTTGAACGGGCCAATCCAGTTGAAGGAGAGTTTGGTCTTGAGAACGGTGGCGTCGGTGTCTTTCTTGGCACCCTAGCGAATAGTGGCAGCGGTGTTGTAGATCCATGCCCAACCGCCCACAGAGAACGGAGGGGAAAAGCGGAGGGCGTCCATGATGGGAGCGTTGCGGCGGTCGAGGCGCGAGACGTAGACCGCGTGGGGTTCCCGGACGGCGCGGTAGGCGCGTTGCTGGCGAGCAGTAGCGAGGTCAATGTAAGCGAGCTGGTCCCGGTTGAGGCTTTGATGTCCACCGATGTTGGGAGAGTCGAACACGGTGAGGGGGAGGCGAGGTAGCCGGCCAATGTGTAGTTCGTTGGGGGCCAACCCGGTCACGGGGCTGACGGAGTTGTTGTAGGCGCTTTCGACGTGAGGAAGATGCAAGTCCCAATCGTTTTGCAGTTCGTTTCCGACCATGGCGAGCATCATGGCCATGGTGTGGTTGACGCGTTCGACGCCGCCGTTGGTGCAGGGGTGGTAGGAACTCGTGGAGATTTTGTTGATGCCGAGGCGTTCATAGAGGGCGCGGCAGAGTTTGACGCAGAATTGTGGACCGTTGTCGGGAAGGAGAGTAACGGGGCATCCCCAGAGAGGGATGTAGCGGTCGATGAGGATATCGGCTGTGCCGGATGCTGTGAACTCGGCCTCAGTAGTGGCATACATGTCGGCGCGGCGGCTGAAACGGTCGGTGAAAAGCAGGATGTAGGCGTTGCCCCGAGGCGTGATGGGTAAGGGCCCGATTTAGTCGACGCTGACGAGAATACCGGGGCCGTTTGGTAGCGGCAGAGAGAGGGTGGGCCAACGAATTGTTTGGCGCGAAGACTTTCGCGCCTGGCACTTGAGGCAGCGACGAAGCCACCAGCGGGTGGAGATGTCCATGCCGATCCACCAGTAGAAGCGCATAAGCATACTGAGTGTCCGAGCAACACCCAGGTGGCAAAAGGTGGCGGAGTGGCAAGTGTGTAGGACCCACGGTCGCATCAACATTGGGACGTAAATGCGAGGTGGCGATGTGAGGGGTTGCGGCGTAGTCGTACGAGGTTGGCCCAGGGGAGTCATGTGTGGTCGGTGAACGAGAAGGACTGTGTCGTCGTCGGTTGTATGCAGCTGGCCTTTCGCGGCGAGGGCGAGGACCTCCGAGAAAAGTGGCCGACGGGTCGAGGGAATGTAGTTTAAGAAGTCGCCCGGTGGTGAAGGTGAGCCCAAGGAAAGATATCGTATGGTAGCTGAGCAAAGGGGTTCGGTGCGTTGTTCGCGCGCCCAGTCGGTGGAGGTGTAACGCTCAACGCAGGAACTAAGGTGTGGGTCGTCAGCAGACCGGACAATGGGTTCAGGTAGTGGGAGTGGTTGAGTTGGGGAGGGCGGGGGAGAAGGCCCTGGGGCGGTGGACTGTGGTGGTGGCAGGAACACTGGTGGCGTAGCGCCGGCTGGAGTCGCTGGTGAGGGCGAGTCTTGAGCGGCGCTGCGACGAGCTGCATCCGGTCGCCGAGGCAGTGGCCTGGGTGCGACGGCAGGTGGACGGCGGTGGGTTGGTGAAGGTATTGAGACTGCCGTAGTTGACGTTCGACGGCCAAATCCGTAGTCCGTAGTAGTAAGGGGGGTCCCAGCAGCAGCGGCAGAACGACGACGGGTCCGAGAAGAAATTAGGCCCGACGAGGTACGAGTGGCCGAAGGTGAGACGCCCAAGGTGGGCGATGGGGAGACGAAGGGTGGCCTGAAAGCCACACCAGCAGGAGCGCCAGCGGCCACGGCGGCTTCCTCGGAGCTGGAAGGCGATTCGGCGATGGGGTCGAGGATAGAGAGGTGACCGACGAAGGCGCTGCGAAGCGAGTTGACGGTGGAGTCTTGGGCAAAGCGGGGGCCGGCGGGGAGGCTGCGAGGCGGTCCGGTGGCGGGGTCTTGAGCAAGGCGGGGGCCGGCGGGAGGGCTGCGAGGCGGTCCAGCGGCGGGATCCTGAGCAAGGCGGGGGCCGGCGGGATGGCTGCGAGGCGATCCAGCGGCGATATCTTGAGCAAAGCGGGGGCCGGCGGGGAGTCTGCGAGACGATCCAGCGGCAGTGCCTTGGGCAAGGCGGGGCCCGGCGGGATGGCTGCGAGGTGGTCCAGCGGCGGGATCTTGAGCAAAGCGGGGGCCGGCGGGGAGTCTGCCAGGCGGTCCAGCGGCAGTGTCTTGGGCAAGGCGGGGACCGGCGGGAGGGCTGCGAGGCGGTCCAGCGGCGGGATCCTGAGCAAGGCGGGGGCCGGCGGGAGCGCTGCGAGGCGGTCCAGCGGCGGAATCTTGAGCAAGGCGGGTTCCGGCGAGAAGGCTGCGAGGCGGTCCAGCGGCGGGATCTTGAGCAAAGCGGGGGCCGGCGGGGAGTCTGCGAGGCGGTCCAGCGGCAGTGTCTTGGGCAAGGCGGTAGCCGGCGGGAGGGCTGCGAGGCGGTCCAGCGGCGGGATCCTGAGCAAGGCGGGGGCCGGCAGGGAGTCTGCGAGGCGGTCCAGCGGCGGAATCTTGAGCAAGGCGGGGGCCGGAGGGAGGGCTGCGAGGCGATCCAGCGGCGGGATCTTGAGCAAAGAGGGGGCCGGCGGGGAGTCTGCGAGACGATCCAGCGGCATTGTCTTGGGCAAGGCGGGGGGCGGCGGGATGGCTGCGAGGCCGTCCAGCGGCGGGATCTTGAGCAAGGCGGGGGCCGGCGGGAAGGCTGCGAGGTGGTCCAGCGGCGGAATCTTGAGCAAGGCGGGGGCCGGCGGGAAGGCTGCGAGGCGGTCCAGCGGCGGGATCTTGAGCAAGGCGGGGCCAGCGGCAGTGTCTTGGGCAAGGCGGGGGCCGGCGGGGAGGCTGCGAGGCGGTCCAGCGGCGGGATCTTGGGCGAGGCGGTGGCCGGCGGGAGGGCTGCGAGGCGATCCAGCGGCGAGATCTTGAACGGCGGTAGAAGTCACAATAGAGCAGGGGGTGAGAACCAAGTCCGAGTTGTCCATGCGTGGTCCGTCCAGGCGGAAATCGCCAAAGTCGTTTTCGGTGCAAGGGAGTGGTGGGATGGTGTCGCAGGGAGCGGTTGAGGGTGGGACGAGCCCACCCAAACCGATGCCCGGGGTGAAGGGATCGATTGGAGTAAAACCGCAGGCTTGGATAAGGTAGATACCGATGGCGGGAGTGGTGAGGCGGTTGGGTCCGGTGCGGTCGAGATCGGTCGCTGGTAGTGGGAGTCGGGACAGGAAGTCGGCATTGCCATTACCTGAGCCTTTTCGGTACTCCAAGGTGTAAGAGTAGGCGGAGAGGGTTTCAAGCCAGCGTTGGACGCGAGCGTTGTGTTCAACGACTTTAGCGATACTCTCAAGTACCTTGTGGTCAGAGTAGATGTGGACCTTGGTGGACCAGAGGTGGCTGCGGAGGCGTTTGATGGCCCAAACGATGCTACCGGCTTCGAGGCCGAGGGGGGTCCAGGATCGTTCGTTGTGGAGAGTGGTGCGGCTGATAAAGACGATGGGATGGACGGAACCGTCTGGTTGTTCTTGTTCGAGAGTCGCGCCAAAATCGTCGATGCTGGGGTCGCAGTACCGGCGAAAATGTCGGGAGTTGTCGGTAACGGCATCCCAGTCTGGGTATACCAAGATCGGAGGGGTAGCGAGTTCGTGGAGAATCTGGCGAACGATAGTTTCAATTTCCGGGGTGAAAACGAACTTAACGCCTTGTTTGAGCAGGGCGTTAATGGGTCGGAGCGGAGAGGAGAGGTTCTTCAGGAAATTACGGTAGTATCCAATGCCTCCGAGGAGTGAGCGCACTTGTTTGGTGTTCGTAGGCATGAGCATCTGAGCTAGGGCGGCAACCTTGTCGGCGTTAGGGCTAACGCCGGAGGAGGAAATGGTGTGTCCCAAAAAGTCGGCGCTGGTAGCGCCAAGCATGGCTTTGGACGGGGAGAGCTTGAGGTTGTGTTTTCGAAAGCGTTCGAGAAGGGAGCGGGTATTGGCGACGTGGGCCGCGGGGTCGGGGTCGAAAAATATGACGTCGTCGAGGTAGGCCGCCACGCGGTCAAGGTCTTTGGTGACCTCGTTGATGACCTTGACAAACCAGCCAGGCGCGGCGCTGCTGCCTTGGGGCATGACGAGCCACTCGAAGAGTCGGGTGGCGTGCAGAAGGCAGTCAGGGGTATGGTGTCCTTGTCGATGGTGATTTGGCGGAACGAAGACACGAGATCGAACAGGGAGAAGGCGCGGCTTTTACCGAGGGAGTCGAGAACCTCGTCGACGCGGGGGATGGGCAGTTGGCCCGGGGAGCTGATGGCGTTAGGATTTTTGTAGTTCACGGTTATTCGAACGTTGCCGTCTTTCTTGGGAATGGCAACCATAGGGCTGGCGTATGGGGAAGTGGAGTGCTGTATCAGGCCGGCAGCCAGACATTGGTCGAGCACAGCGTCGGCCTGCTTGGCGAGAATAGGGTTAATGCGGTAAGGGCGGGAAAAGACGGGGGCGCTATCCGGGGGGATGGAAATCTTGAACGGAATAAGGGAGCACGAGCCGAAGTCGGTTATGGACGTGGAGAAAACGTCGGGGAACTCGTCCCCCAGAGCTGTGATGACCGAAGGGGACCAACCAGAACCGCGGAGGTCGAAGGAGATTTCGCGGAGGTGTAGCGGAAGTCGGTCCCAGAGGCGGAAGAATCTTGTCCGTTGGTCGGCAGATAGGCGTTCCAGGAGTTTGCGGCAAGGGGTCTTGGGGGGGTCCGCGGGGGGTGTACCGTCGTCATGCACGGGGATGTTGTCGTGCAGGGCGTGAACGTCGATAACAGAGGAGGCTGGAGGTGACGTTGCGGGGAGACCTTGCAGTGCTGAGACCGGAATTTGTATGAGGGGAGAGGAGGAAGTCCCCAGAAGGTCGCCTGGTTCAAGATCAATGAATCCCGAGAGCGGGATATGTTGGTAGCCGTTGGCGACGAAGATTTCGGTTTCGGAGTCAAGGTCGTCGCGGGGAAGCATGTCAACGAGGTAGTGGTCGGTGAGTGCCGGAATGCCGGAGGGACGCGACCAGATTAACCTGGACGAGAGACGGCGTAGCCGAAAGCGAGACTGCGTGAGCGCCGGCGAACTCGAGGTGTAGGGTGTCGTGCGAAGGTCGGTTGTCGTGGATGAAAGTGGAGAGGTCATCCTTGTAAGGGGTGGCTAGGAGGAAGCGTGTTGTTCACAGATGTCCGACGCAGCGTTGCTGTGCTTCATATAGGCCCAAGCTTCAGCGGAGATGAAGGTCTGGGGGGAGCCGGTGTTCAAGAGAGCTACTAGGCTGTAGCGGTTGGATGCGGAGGGTCCACCGTGTACTTTGATCCTGGTCGTAAAGGAGGCATCGTCGACGGTAACTATACCGCTCGAGAGGCCTGGTCCGTGTTCGGCAATGAAGGAGGGGAGCGCAGGAGGGAGAGCAGCTCTGGATGAAATGGCAGAGACCAGTGCGTGCGGAGGAGTGGCTTCAGGAAGGAAAGGGGGCAGTAGGTGGTCCAGCGTGGAGTGGGGTGTAGAAGTTGGAACGGTTGCGCTGATCTCGTGGATCCCATTTTCAGAGGGTGAGACGCGAGAGGCGCGGAGGGCAGGCGGGAGTGGAGGGGGGGAGGCAAGCTGGTGACGGATCTTCATGAGGATGTCGCCCAACAGGTCGAGTCCCGGCCAGTGAGGAGGTTGTAAGGCTCGCGTATCGTCACACCTGAAGCCGATGCCCCAGACAAGATTGTAAGGACCTGCTTCGGCGAGGAACTTGTCGCCGGTGTCTACTAGTTGTTGTTGTAAAGGGGGAGCCGAAAACTTGGCGAGATTGCTCTTGAAAACGATGTCGTACCTATGCTGTACCCAAAGCTCTTGATTAAAATTGAAAACGGAGCGGCCGAGGCGTTTTTGTTGTGCGAGATTCGGAGAGGACATGATCTTCCGGCGAGTTGCTGTGTCGCCGAAAATCTTGGCCTTTTCCGACATCATGTACTGTTCCGCACATTTGTAGTGCCCGTTGTCTACGGTGAACGTCGAAGGATACCACTGGGAAAAGACCGAGGAATGATCCCAAAAAAAAAGAATTTGGGAGGGGCTCAGGGTCGAGGGGAGTGGAGAGGGGGCCGTTGTGTGGGATGTTGTCGGGGAAGGCGTGGGTGAGATGACTTCGCTCCCCGAAAACGTGTGGGGTAAGGTCGATTGTGACGAGGCCCCGGGAGGATGTACGTGACGGCGAGACGCTCGTGACGGAGCACCCTGGGAGTCCCTGCCAACAGCATTTAACGTATGCAGAGGAGGGAATAACTCGGAAGAACATGCGGTACCTGTAGTAGTCCGTGACCGGGGTGTGGGTGTCGGTACAGGTGGCTCCTGGCATAATCTTGGAGACTTGGTCGAGTCTTCCGCGGATGACGTCCTTGGGCCCAGGGAGAGTGGTGCGGTCAGCACGGGGCGGGCAGCTACGAGTCCGGGAGATCCTGTAGAACCAACGGAGGTCGAAGTATGTGCTGTCCGGGATCGACGGACGCCGGTTGACGTGTGCCGATAACTTCGTTCGTCACAGGACGTAGATGAGTTGGGAGTCGATGGCCCTGGGGGAAGAGCAGAGCCGGAGAGGGAGCGGACACCGCTGTTGGCCGTTGTTGTCGTGTCGCCCACAAGATTGGCAAGATCCGTAGACATTTCGGCAATGTTGGGCAAGGCGCGGCGTTGCGCATCGACTGGGGACACCGAGGGGAGCGTTGAGGGAGTGCTCGGTGTGCCCACCTCCTCCTGCCCACACCTCAAACCAACCGCTTGAACAAGGGAGCCAACCCTAGATCGAGGGGTTGATAATGAAGATAGGTTAGAAGAGGAGAGAAAAGAGGGGGACAGGTCGGGAGAGTAAGTAGAGCCGGCAGCTCCTGAAAAATACACTGCCCGAGGATCCAGAGAGGTACCCGGCGCGGTCGCGTGTAGTGCCGCTGGTGAAGTCGCGAGCGGCTCTTCACCATCGGCTGGTCAGTTAGTACGGAAGGTGCCCGGTTGCCGGGAGTTTTTATTGCCTCCGTGTTGTGAAGGACCGAGGCGCACGTTAGCTGGGGTATTGGAGGTCTGGGTTGTGGGACCGGTTACGGTGAGGGCAGATGAGGGAGGTCCTCGAGGGGAGGGGGGAGTGAGCTGTGATGCCGAATTATCTCCGAGAGTGGTGGTTGTTGGGAGAGTAGTTTGTCCACTGAGAGCCTGCAGCACGGCCGGAGTTGCTGTGGGAGCGCTCATTTTTACAATGGGAGTTGGACCGGCGGTTGTTATTGGAATTGCCGGCAGAGTTATGTCTCCTCGAGTTGGATCGCTTGGAATAAGACTTCGAGTTTCGTTGTACAGTGCGCTCGTATTGTCCCCGACGGTACGAGAGCATATGTTGTTGCCACTGTTGAAAAGCGTAGCCTCCGTCGTTGAGTTGGCCAAGTCGGGGGTTGAGAATACCTTACTTGTTTATAAAGGGCTTTGGCACGTTTTGACGCTGTGGTCCTGCCCGCCGCAGTTGAGGCATATGCCACGCCATGTGCGGAGAGCGGTCGCTCTGGCATTAGCGCCAAGGAGAGGGCTCCAGAGGGGGGGGGTCGGTGGTCGAAAACGTGGCAGACACCATGTACGCTTTGTCGAAGTGTTCGAGAGGCCAGTGGTTGTAACTCAGAGTGAAAGGGTCAGTGTCTGGGGACATAGAGACGTTCATGACAAAGGGGTTGCGTTGGGAGCCTTGTTGATTCCGGTTCGAATGATTGCGCAAACGCGTCTGCTGAGCAGGAGCCGATGACGGCGGGGATGACGAGAACGTCGTGTGGCCTCCGGGAGAGGAAAAGGAAAAATATATTTCGCCATTTATGGCAGATGTATTATTCGTCGCGTGCACTTCATGAGCCTGCCACATGGCCGAGACTGAAGGAAAAGGCTCTACCGCAGTCATCAATTCACCCGGGTACAATACCGGAGTCAAAGCAGGAAACTGTCTACAAACACTGGTACGCACTACCTGTAACACCATGGCGTGGCTAGGCTTAAAAACTTTTTCAGAACCTTGCACCACCGATGTCAACTCCCTCAAAGCCCGAGAATAAATCGATATATTTGGGCTTGGGTGGTCCCGCTCGTGTCCCGTGATGGAAGGAGGTATAGAGATACGACCTTGTAGACCCGTATGAAGAGAAAGTGTAGAGGCACTTCTGCGGACTTAGCTGTAGTAACATAGTATAGAGAACAGTATCTTGAATTTCTTGAACGACGCTGGCTGGCCCGGGGGTTTCGTACTGGGAGGGGTGGAAAAGGGACCCGTGCCCGGGCTGGTTTGGGAGGGCGGGAGTCATATACCCGGGAGAAGAAGGGGAGGGAAAAACCGAAAAACAATAAAAGAATGCAAACGTCCGGAGGAAAGTGGGCACGGGAAGGTGGTGTACGTCGAACGGGTGGAGGAGGGTACCTTACCAACCATGTACTTGACTCGCTTTGTGATTCGACGACAAAGCTCTCGGTAAAATCATCCTCCAATTGTTGACTCTGTATCTGAAGACCGCTGTCGGTTGCTGTCAGATTCAGAGACCGAATAATTGTACTGGTATTCGCGTCTTCTACGTCGCGAAATGTGTTAGTAATCGTCAAAGGTTCGGCTGAATTTTTGTCCGGAAAATAATTTCCATCAGCACGGCCCAAAATCCCAGTCGCACCGTCTAAAATTCCGTCACATTTATTCAAGGCTGCAAAAACGTGCTAATCGAGGAAGAAAATGCTGTCAGGACGGCTCAAAATTTCTCTCGCATCGCCGAAGATTCCACTATATTTATCAAAAACTGTATAAGTGTGCACTTCTGGAAGAAAAATACGATTATGCCTGTCCAAAATGAGTGTTGTATCGTTGAACATTTCGTCATAGTTCTCCAAAGCTGCAAAAGTGTGCAAATCTGGAGAAAAAAATCCGATTAGGACAGCTGGAAATTTACGTATGTTTCGTCGAAAAAATCGTCATTCGAGAGACTTGCATGTTTTGGCAAATCTGAAAGAAAATGCGATTAGGACGGCTGGAATTTGCGTATGTGTCGTCGAAAAAATCGTCATTCGGGAGACTTGCATGTTTTGGCAAATCTGAGAAAAAAATGCGATTATGACGGCTGGAATACGCGTGTGTTTCGTCGAAAAATTCATCACTCAGGGGACCTGCGTTCAGGGTTTCTCTGTGACGCGCTACGTACGAGGTCCAGAAATTTTTCAAGCTCATCAGGGCTTAACGAAGACCAATGAACTGCGTGCTCTGTCTGAGGGAAATTGGACAACAATGTAGCATCATCAAACTGTACGTTATCCAACTCATCATTCGTGGACGGAGCGACTAGGTCCGTGGGTGGAAGCGGGTGAGGTAACTGCAACCTGTCCATTACACGCGCAAAATGCCTGTGGTGTGGAGAACGAGGTGCCGGGTGCTCGCAAAAAAAGTCATGCAAGGCCTCATCGCGAGGATATGTTATATGAAAATCGTATGGGCTACAAGCGTCGGTCGGCTCTGTGGGGGTGTACGACTGAGTATTTTTGGTCTTCAGCCGTGATAGTTGGTGCGAGTAAGCGTTCAACGCAGCGATAGTCACTGTCGGTGTCGACATGAGCTTATTTGCATCAGCAACAGAGACGTGCATTTCAGCGACTTCGGGTTCGTCATCGAAATCCAAACTATAAATAGCTTCATGAAAAAGGACGATCCGAGGTGACATCACTACGGAAAGCTCGTCAGACGGGTCGACCAATGGAAACGCACGGACGCAAGGCGACAGTTATTTAACAGGCGCAGGTGCGCGCGCTACGGCGGTCGTCTCTACAAGCGGGTGCAACGCACGCGCGTTACGTTACGTTGCAGTGCTACCCATTGGAGAACACGAACGCTGGTAGACAGAAAAAAGGAAGAAAGACGAGGTACTCTAAAATACAGTGACTCGACTCATGCCAAAACAAAAAAAAGGAGGAAGGCTCACACCTAAAGGGAGAAGAAGGCTCGAAGAACAGGTCGAAGCGGTGGCCTCGAGCAGAGATGTAGTCCTTTTTACGCCGCTAAAAATGGTTACGTGGGAGAGCAGTAAGGGTTCCAAGGGATGATGATCCACAGAAGAGGTGTGACACAGGTGTCTGTGCTTGGTCAAACCCAGACCTAGTTCTTATTGGCGTTCTCTTATTTTATTGATGCGAGGCTTGCTCGAAGGGGCAAGTGAGAAGAGTGAGAAGGGAGGGGGGGGAAGCAGATGCTTTTTGAAGCCAGAAGTATCATCTGGCTTCAACCGGCTATAACCTACTGGCAAGGGTGCATGCGTCACTCTCAACTTCAATAGTACAACACCCCGTAGAACCCGACGTATGGACATACCACGTGCGTACATCTCTGTCTCCTCGGCTACTTAGATGGTAGTCTGCGTATCCTTTCCGCAAATACAAATACCTTATCCTAGACGGTAAACGGGATACGTGTACGGAGGAATACTAACTTGCGCACCGGTATTACAAAATACAAGATATCTTATTCCATATTCCTAGACTGTAAACGGGATACGTGTACATACGGAGGAATACTAACCTGCGCACCGGTATTACAAATACAAGATATCTTATTCCAGACGGTAAAAGGAGTAAGATCCAACTACTAGAATAATATCTAACGGTCCCTGCTGGTGCTTGGTCTATACACTATAAACCAGGGTACTTTATCACATTGATTTTGTTTTTTTTTATCGGGCCTACCGAAGCCGGCCGCCCCTTGGTGTTTCTCGTGTTCTACCCGCGGCCGACATCCTTTTCTGTCGTTGCTCTTTCGTTTCCTTCACGTTTTCCTTCTCTAGCACGAATGCTGCCTACCAGAGGCGTCTTAGCCTCATTTACGAGGTGTGGGTTGGTCTATGGTCTCATTGGGTTGTCGTTTGTTTTGAATAGCAGTATCTTCGACCCCCTCTTCCGAGTTTCTAATGTCTAAGTAGACATCTCTGTATCGTCGTGGGATCTGCATCTACGGCTATCCAGGGTGGGCTAATGTGATAGAGTACCCTGGTTTATAGTATATAGACCAAGCACCAGTGGGGACCGTTAGATATTATGCTAGCAATTGGATCTTACTCCTTTTACCGTCTGGAATAAGATATCTTGTATTTTGTAATACCGGTGCGCAGGTTAGTATTCCTCCGTACACGTATCCCGTTTACCGTCTAGGATAAGGTATTTGTATTTTGCGGAAAGGATACGCAGACTACCATCTAAGTAGCCGAGGAGACAGAGATGTACGCACGTGGTATGTCCATACGTCGGGTTCTACGGGGTGTTGTACTATTGAAGTTGAGAGTGACGCATGCACCCTTGCCAGTAGGTTATAGCCGGTTGAAGCCAGATGATACTTCTGGCTTCAAAAAGCATCTTCTTCCCCCCCCCCCTCCCTTCTCATTCTTCTCACTTGCCTCTTCGAGCAAGCCTCCCATCAATAAAATAAGAGAACGCCAATAAGAACTAGGTCTGGGTTTGACCAAGCACAGACACCTGTGTCACACCTCTTCTGCGGATCATCATCCCTTGGAACCCTTACTGCTCTCCCACATCACACTTGCAGCAGTAAAGTACCACCATATTGCGCGCGTGCCGTTGCAGTTCGAACACACACCCTACTCCAGCGGTACAGCAGTAGCCCGGGTTGCTTGGTATGGTCAAATTTGTAATCCATTATTTTTATTCCGTTTGCCATCTGACAATGTGCAGCTCTTGTTCGAAGCACACCATCCACATACATAAAAGGGTAACTACTGTAGAATCAAATGACTTGAAACTTGGAAGGTGCTATCAATCAGACCTGAATACTTGACAAATCGTCGTGTACTCGTCAATCATTTTCTTCAACATGTTTTCCCCCCTCAAGCTCCTAAAAGTAAGCCGCCCCACGATTAGGAAAACCGGTACGGTACAATACCACCTTGGGCGGAAATACGGGGACTTAATATTTCTACGCACTGTTTCTGCCCACTACGGCAGGTCACCCCTTCGAAAGGATCCCGCGATAAAAAAGAAAAAAGGTATAAAACGGACCCCAATTTTCTACCCACCACTTTTACCACCACTCTGCATGTAGGTGTGTGTTGCAAGGACTACCTGGGCTGGGTGTAATCGATCGGTCTTTTACCCCTATACAACTCAGCAGGTAATACCTTCACACTTGGCGTCGTCGGCAGGACACGGGTTCGAATCTCACTTCGAGCGTTTCTTTGGTAGAAGCGCTTGCGCGTGCGTCCCTGAACACATACATGTCTGCCTGGTTCCCCAGGTATTGAAACGAAGCGGGTAATAAGTCAGCGTACGACCGTACACGATACCGACGCCCCAAAATATCCCGCCGTTAAGAGAGGGGGGGGGGGGGGGGTGTTACAAGGATTACTGGGCTGGGTGATCGATTGGTCTTTTTCCCCTATAGCTCAGTAGGTAATAGCTACACGTGTGATTGTAAGGCGTATCGGTACCACACTCTGGACAATGGACACAACAATAGTCTATTGCTTCGACAATAGACAAGGAGGGGAATCTATCGATGTACATTATCTGCGACAGTAGATTGTGGAAGGTATCTATCGATAGGTATTGTCGGCGACAATGGACTGGTGATACTGTCGATCGATAGAGATTGTCTAACACAATAGATGGTGAACTTCGTCCATCGATGGCCACTGCAGGCCACAAATAGAATGTGCGAGATGTCGATCGATGGCCATTGCCGGCCACGATAGATTGTGCGAGATGTCTATCGATAGTCATTGGTGACCACAATAGATTGTGCGAGAGGTATATCGATGGCAATTGCGGACCACAATAGATTGTGCGAGAGGTCTATCGACGGCCATTGTCGACCACAATAGATTGTGCGATACGTATATCGATGGCCGTTGCCGGCCACAATAGATTGTACGAGATGTCGATCGACGCCCATTGCCGGCCATATAGATTGTAGAAGCTATCCATCGATAGCCATCTCGAGGATATTTTGCACTCATCCCACGATGTACGAGGTATGCCATGTTCTTTATGTATGTGGTAATTTGAACCGACGTCATCATGTTGTGGACACCATACGCTCTCACACTCTTTTGAAGAATACATTATATACAGATGTCGCCATTAATAGAAACTCGCGCACCAAGATATTGGTAATAACTGTCATCAACTTGTGTGCGCTCTTAGTTTCGGAAATTGACTCGATTTAATACCCTTGCTTTGTCCTACAAGTCTATTAACTCCACTTTGAATAAAACGTGGATCATTAAACTCAGACCACATTACGCTGAAAATTCTATTCTTTCCGTTTCTCATCTCGAGTTTGTTTGTCCCATACTGAAACCAAGTGAGTAAGAGTTATTTTTTCGGATGCTAGTCATCTATTATTTAGATTATTGTTTTGTTCGGAAATAAATTCGATTTGTTACCCTTACATTGTCCTCGATTAACTACACTTTCAAAATAATCTGGATATTGAAAATACACCCACATTGACAAGAAAATTATCAGCTTTCCGTTTCTCAACTCGAGATTTTTGTCTCGTACTGAAATGAAGTAAGTCAGATTCATATTTTCCGGAGCCCGGCCAACAATCTATTGTGGATGGCGATGGCTATTGTTGGACACAATCGCGTACCTATTGTTGGCGGCAATAGAAGCTTCGGCGGTCGTCAAGAATGGCCATCGGCATACATCATTCCACGGTATACAATAGGTTTAGGTAATAGTCTATTACGAAAACACGCCCGACAGTCTACTGTGGGTGACGATGGCTATTGATGGATACAATTGCGTGTATACTGTTGGCGGCAGCAGCCATCTATAGGCAAACGTTTTGGTCTATTGTTCGAACAATATCTATCACGGTTGCTTCCCCAACATCTACTGTTCAGGACAATGGCCATCTATGGACAACCTTGTGACTCCATTGTTAGGGCAAAGGCATACTGTCTCCATTGCCGAAAAGTATCGTTCCCTGACAATATCTATCGATAGACAGCGTTGCCAGTCTATTGTCGTTCACAACATCTATCGATAGACAGCGTTGCCAGTCCATTGTGGTTAGCAGTGTCTATCGATAGAGAGTGTTGCCAGTCTATTGTGGTTTACAATGTCTATCGTTGGCCAGCGTTGCCAGTCTATTGTCGTTAACAATATCCATTGACACACGCTTTTTCGGGGCTACTGTAGCGGCAAAGTTCTATTTCCTTTCTATTGTCCAGGGTATACGCACATCTTACCTCATCTATCTTGTCCGTACAGAGTGTAACCGATTTGGAATCACACTTAATAACACAGAGTACTAACCACAACAACGCAGCCGACAATGCAACACACTTAACCCCCATGATGCCCACTGCCTTGTTGAGACACACAACGTTGCAGCCCTCCTTCACGCTATGCCATGCACCGACATTGCTGCTCATCACGATACACCATACACTCCTTTCACACTGGTGGTGATCACAAGATGAAAATATGACATTGCTGCGGAACAAAATATTGCGTTGCTTAGTAAATCAGAGTGCATTGTAGGCGTGGAAATAGGCTGGTGATGGTGTCCATCGATAGACATTGTCCACCACAATCGATTCTCAACGGTGTCCATCGATAGCAATTGCCAGCCACAATAGATTAGAAACGTATCTATCGATAGCCATTGCTGGTCACAATAGATTCAGAAACATATCTATCGATAGGCATTACCGGTCACAATAGATGAAGCAATGCATCTATCGATAGCCATTGCCGGCCACAATAGATCAAGAAATGTGTTCATCGATAGCCACTGTGGACCGCAGTAGATTCTGCAAGCTATCCGTCGATAGCCATTGTCGGTGACAATAGCTTTCAACCCAGGTACTTCAGCACACTCCTGCCTGAACAATATGTTGGGGACGCAACCTGTCGATAGGCATTACCGACGACGATGGATCGAGGAACGTGCCAATCGATAGCCCTTGCCGACGGCAATAGACCCGTCCATTGCACCAAATTATATTGCTATTGCAGGGGCCATTGTCTATTGTCCAGGGTGTGGTCGGTGCCAACTTTGAAAGGGACGTTGATATGTAGGGCAGCACCTCCTATCCCCTAAACCGGGCTACCTACCTACGGTAATCATCTTATTAACTCAATACTGCTGTACAGAGTATATCTGCCAAAATCATACCCCCCCCCCCCCCCTGCAGATTTCGGGGGGAGTGTCATGTTGATTGTTTCATACAAATACTGTACACAACAGTATCAATAGTACCTGGTACCAGGTATTAATTAGTACTGATGTTATTGCTTATCGCTGTATATCCTGTATCCTTGTTTTACGTATCTATGATACGTAATGATACGCACTGTTAATACGCAATAATGAGTACGTGCTGCTGTGCTATTAATCATGCGTATGTACGGATTTGAAAAAGGGGCAACGTTCACCAAAACGGAAACATATTCTTGCCTGCCAGAAGGGATATAATTAGTGGTCTGTTGCGCGCAACGCAACACGCCTGCCGCGCGCGTTGCGCGCCGAAATTGCGATATATTCGCGAATATATGCCCGAAAACCAAGCAACACAGTGCGTTTAAACGCCTGCCGAACCTCGAAAAGGCGTGTATCGGGATAAGAACCTAAATTTCTTTTGTTCTACTATAGAAAAAGGGCCTAAAACAAAAAATCGCCTGCGGCGAATTAAAAAAGGGGGCCCAATTTTGTTTTTCGTCAAAGGCGAATCTGAAAAATGGTGCTTCAAAATCAAAATCGCCTACTGCTGCGGGACGGTAGTGCCGCAGACTACGGCGAACAAAAAAGTCTGCAACAATTTTTTGAGCCTGCGGCCCGAAACGTTGCGCGCCCAAACTCGCGTGTTGCGCGCAACCAGGCCCTCCGCGGCTGTAGCGGAAAACGCTCATTTTGACCAAAATGTTACGCCAGCGCATCAGCGCAACAGCTAATTATATCCCTGCCTGCCAGTACTCGTGGTGTCGAGAAAATCGTGCCGTCAGCGTGGTCAACGCCGAGCGGAAGCCTCTGCCTCTGAAATAACTCGTCTTCCTTTCCATGCCGCTGACGGAGTTGCAAGATTTTCCCCATCGCTGGGCCTCGGGTGCGCCGCCCCAGCTCCGCTCTCTCCGACGCACTACTTCTTGTATATACGAGTATACCAGGTGTTGCATTGTTCTCGCTCGCTGTATACGTCGGCTACGTACGATTATGTATAACATAATATTCACACGTACCAGGTAAGTTTTTTACCGTTTTTTCTTCTCGAAAAAAACTCGCCGAGAGAACATTATTACATCGGGTCACAGTTCTTATTATAGTAGACGACACCAGTTGACTAATTCTGCAGCTCATATAATATCTACTGCGACAGTACGCGTGCATCCGTTCTGCGCTTTGTGCTGCTATGATATATACGTCGTAGGCTGCAATGAGTTGACCATTTTTTAGTCGTGCTTTGAAGTAGTTTTTTTTTTATCATCTGTTAAGATCAGAGGTCGGGACACTTTGTATCCCTGGACAGGTTTGCCGATTAAGTCGGTGCTCGTTGGTACACACGTGTGTTAGATAGAAGAAGAGCAGCTTTACTCCGTTCGTGCACGCGGAGACTAAGAGCCGAGCTCGTGCCTAACTGAAAAAACCCTGGCTTTCCATCTACGAAACGCCTCCCAAGTACTACAAATACTATCCCAATACTTGAACCCAGGTAATTACCGGGCTTTCAGCCTCATTCAAGGCAGTATCATAGCACATCACTTTCACTTTCCAGCTTAACTCGTAGGAGGTTTTACTCTCTGCGATCTTCTGGATAAGTCGTGGTCACAGGTGTCGTCCCTTCTCTCCCCCGGTACGTGCCTTCATTTTATCGCGCACAGGGTTCAGCTTTTCCACTGCTCGTCGATTTTCATCGAATGTTCCTAACTCACGCTCTCGCGCTTTCCGGCAATCAATTTTTATGCAAGAAAAAGTCCCTACGAGTATGCACTCGGTGAGACTCGACCCCGCGAAATTGATTTTGGTAGGCACGCGGACCACCTACGAAAACACGTAGTACTCGTACAATGACTATTATTGCATTTATTTGCCATCTGACAATGTGCAGCTCTTCTTCATCCCACGTGCTTCCAGACAATGTGCAGCAGAGCATATGCCGTGTAACATGCAAGATGACACCCCCCCCTAGGACGAATTTCCAAGCTGTATCTCTCGACAACTGGGAGAGTGCAAACAAACGCCGAACGATTGTCGATCTCTGCGAGATATTTTCAAAGCCAACTTTTATATGTCGTTGGGTGTTCCCCTCATATTTTTGGTGAAAACCGGCTCGGGTATTTGGCTCGCCCTAAATGCAGGACGGCCCAGCGAAAAAAAATGTGTAGGTCGTTGGGTGTTCCCCCCCATGTTTTCTGGAGAAAACCGGCTCGGGTATGTGGCTCGCCCTAAATGCAGGACGGCCCGGCGAAAAAAAACGGTAGGTCGTTGGTAGTAAATTTCAATTTCAATCTTGCACGTGGCCCCGGAATAGCCCGACCTCAGCCCTAGCCTAAACCTAAGTCTTGGGAGGCTCGGAGTCGGCATGGGAGGTCGCGCGGCTCCCGCGCGCGTGTTTTGGTGGCGTTTTTCGTATGGCAAAACGGGCGGCGGCCAGCCTCGACCAATCAGACCAACGAACTGCGGGACATATTTTACCGAGCCGTCCTGCAATTAGTTCAGGGCGAGACCGTAAATACATCTCGGGGGGTGTGTTATCTTGCGTGTTAAGTGAAGGTGTTACCTACCGAGCTCTAGGGGCAAACGATCGATCGATTAACCAGCCCAGAGTAATCCTTAAAACACTCTCCCCCCTCTCTGAACGGCGCGACCTTTGGGGCGTCGGTACCGTATACGGCCGTACGCTGTCCTACCCGCTTCGTTTCAATACCTGGGGAACCAGGGAGATAGGTTTTTAGGGACGCACGCGCAAGCGTTTCCATAAAAGAAACGTTCGAAGTGAGATTGGAACCCGTGTCCTCGACGACGTCAAATGTGAAGGTGTTACTTACTGAGCTATAGGGGTAAAAGACCGATCGATTACCCAGCCCAGGGTAATCCTTACGACAGTTCCCATATGCCTGGCACCAGGTACTGGTATATACTAATGGTCTAATGATCCAGTCCAATATAGAACGCCTGGTCGCTCGTGTCCCGTCTCGGAGGCACGTTACGCGAACTGACAGATGAAAAAACAACAAACAAGTTTTATGGTATCCCCTCTCCCCTGTTGTGGCACTATGATTTGTAGCTATCGTCCCCTCATCATACCCGGCAGGCGTTATCACCTGCCTTACTGATGAATGTCTCGCCCCTTCGTGCAGAAGATATTTGGCGAGGCACGTAGCAACGAGCACAAGAGCTTATAACTTCTAACATCGTCAAGCATCTTGTGTGAGTGACCAGAGCAGAGCCAGAGGCACACACCTGATAGCAGAAATCGGTCCCTAGGTCCATACTGCTTTACACTTTACACTGGCGTCGACGGCAGGACGCTTTTGACACCTGTTCGAGATCTCATTGTTTTTCCGGTTAAAAAAATGGGTATTCGCTCGGCTCCCTCCTTACTACAACTCGTAGACACCGGTGACAAATTCCTCGCCGAAGCAAGCCCTCACGATATCGTCTGGGGCATCGGCTTCCGGTCTGACGATAAGCGAGCCTTACAACCTTTACACTGGCCGGGACTTAACCTGGTGGGCGACATCCTCATGAAGATTCGCCACCAGCTTGACCCCCCCCCTCCGTCCCCGCCACCTCTCCACGCCTCTCGCGTCTCACCCTCCGATAATGGGATTCACGAAATCAGTGCAACCGTACCATCTCCCACCGTGCCCTCCACACTGGACCACCTACTGCCCCCCTTTCTCCCTGAAGCCACTCCTCCGCACGCATTGGTCTCTGCCATTTCGTCCGAAGCTGTTCTTCCCCCTGCACTTCCCTCCCTCATTGCCGAACATGGACCGGGTCTCTCGAGCGGTATAGTTACCGTCGACGACGCCTCCTTCACGACCAGGGTCAAAGTACACAGTGGACCCTCCGCATCCAACCGCTACGGCCTTGTAGCTCTCCTGGACACCTGCTCTCCCCAGACCTTCATCTCCGCTGAAGCTTGGGCCCCTATGAAGCGCAACAACGCTGCATCGGACATCTGTGAACGACACGCTTCTCCTGGTTCCTAGGGCGGCTTTGGTGAATCCGCTCCGCTCCTCACTTCGATTTCCGTCCGACTCAGCTTCCAGTTCTTGCACGACTCCCTCCGCCGAGCTCGCCGTATGGACGTGCATCGTGCCACATGGGACTATGCAACACCCCGTTCTGCTGGAACGCGATAGCTGTATGCGGTTCGAACAACGCACGTACGCAACCCTGCCTCGCCTCCCTTCGCGACCGCTCTTTGGCGAGCTCTCCCTAACCACTTCTTACAAGAAAGGCCTCTCCACTTTCATCCACGACAACCCACCTTCCCACGACACCCTACACCTCGAGTTCGCCGGCGCTCACGCAGTCTCGCTTTCGGCTACGCCGTCTCTCGTCCAGGTTAATCTGGTGCGTCCCTTCGGCATTTCGCCACCTACCGGCCACTACCTCGTTGACATGCTTCCCCGCGACGGCCTTGACTCCGAAACCGAAATCTTCGTCGCCAACGGCTACCAACATATCCCGCTCTCGGACTTCATTGATCTTGAACCAGGCGACCTTCTGGGGACTTCCTCCTCTCCCCTCATACAAATTCCGGTCTCAGCACTGCAAGGTCTCCCCGCAACGTCACCTCCAGCCTCAGCTGTTATCGACGTTCACGCCCTGCACGACAACATCCCCGTGCATGACGACGGTACACCCCCCGCGGACCCCCCCAAGACCTCTTGCCGCAAACTCCTGGAACGCCTAACTGCCGACCAACGGACAGGCTTCCTCCGCCTCTGGGACCGACTTCCGCTACACCTCCGCGAAATCTCCTTCGATCTCCGCGGTTCTGGTTGGTCCCCTTCGGTCATCACAGCTCTGGGGGACGTTCTTTCCAAGTTCCCCGACGTTTTCTCCACGTCAAAAACCGACTTCGGCTCGTGCTCCCTTATTCCGTTCAAGATTTCCATCCCCCCGGATAGCGCCCCCGTCTTTTCCCGCCCTTACCGCATTAACCCTATTCTCTCGCCAAGCAGGCCGACGCTGTGCTCGACCAATATCTGGCTGCCGGCCTGATCCAGCACACCACTTCCCCATACGCCAGCCCTATGGTTGCCATTCCCACGAAAAACGATAACGTTCAAATAACCGTAAACTATAAAAAGCTTAACGTCATCAGCTCCCTGGGCCAACTGCCCATCCCCCGCGTCGACGAGGTTCTCGACTCCCTCGGTAAAAGCCGCACCTTCTCCCTGTTCGATCCGTGTCTTCGTTCCGCCAAATCACCATCGACAAGGACACCATACCCCTGACTGCCTTCTGCACGCCCACCCGACGCTTCGAGTGGCTCGTCATGCCCCAAGGCAGCAGCGCCGCGCCTGGCTGGTTCGTCAAGGTCATCAACAAAGTCATCAAAGACCTTGACCGCGTGGCGGCCTACCTCGACGACGTAATATTTTTCGACCCCGACCCCGCGGCCCACGTCGCCAATATCCGCTCCCTTCTCGAACGCCTTCGAAAACACAACCTCAAGCTCTCCCCGTCCAAAGGCAAGCTTGGCGCTACCAGCGCCGACTTTTTGGGACACACCGTTTCCTCCTCCGGCGTTAGCCCTAACGCCGACAAGGTTGCCGCCCTAACTCAGATCTCCATGCCTACGAACACCAAACAAGTGCGCTCACTCCTCGGAGGCATTGGATACTACCGTAAATTCCTGAAGAACCTCTCCTCTCCGCTCCGACCCATTAACGCCCTGCTCAAACAAGGCGTTAAGTTCGTTTTCACCCCGGAAATTGAAACTATCGTTCGCCAGATTCTCCACGAACTCGCCACCCCTCCGATCTTGGTATACCCAGACTGGGATGCTGTTACCGACAACTCCCGACATTTTCGCCGATACTGCGACCCCAGCATCGACGGTTTTGGCGCGACTCTCAAACAAGAACAACCAGACGGTTCCGTCCATCCCATCGCCTTTATCAGCCGCACCACTCTCCACAACGAACGATCCTGGACCCCCTTTTGGCCTCGAAGCCGGTAGCATCGTTTGGGCCATCAAACGCCTCCGCGGTCACCTCTGGTCTACCAAGTTCCACATCTACTCTGACCACAAGGCACTTGAGAGTATCGCTAAAGTCGGTGAACACAACACTTGCGTCCAACGCTGGCTTGAATTCCTCTCCGCCTACTCCTACACCTTGGAGCACCGAAAAGGCTCAGGTAATGGCAATGCCGACTTCCTGTCCCGACTCCCACAACCAGCGACCGATCTCGACCGCACGGGACTCAACCGCCTCACCACCCCCGACACCATCGGTATCTACCTTATCCAAGCCTGCGGTTTTACTCCGATCCACCCCTTCACCCCGGGCATCGGTTTGGGTGGGCTCGTCCCACCCTCAACCGTTCCCTGCAACACCATCCCACCACTCCCTTGCACCGAAAGCGACTTTGGCGATTTCCGCCGGCACGGACCACGCATGGACAACTCGGACTTGGTTCTTACCTCCTGCTCTATTGTGACTTCTACCGCCGTTCAAGATCTCGCCGCTGGATCGCCTCGCAGCCCTCCCGCCGGCCACCGCCTTGCCCAAGATCCCGCCGCTGGACCGCCTCGCAGCCTTCCTGCCAGCCCCCGCCTTGCCCAAGACACTGCCGCTGGATCGCCTCACAGCCCTCCTGCCGCCCCCCGCCTTGCCCAAGACACTGCCGCTGGATCGCCTCACAGCCCTCCCGCCGGCCCCCGCTTTGCCCAAGATCCCGCCGCTGGACCACCTCGCAGCCTTCCCGCCGGGCCCCGCCTTGCCCAAGGCACTGCCGCTGGATCGTCTCGCAGACTCCCCGCCGGCCCCCGCCTTGCTCAAGATATCGCCGCTGGATCGCCTCGCAGCCATCCCGCCGGCCTCCGCCTTGCTCAAGATCCCGCCGCTGGACCGCCTCGCAGCCCTCCCGCTGGCCCCCACCTTGCTCAAGACCCCGCCGCCGGACCGCCTCGCAGCCTCCCCGCCGGCCCCCGCTTTGCCCAAGACTCCACCGTCAACTCGCTTCGCAGCGCCTTCGTCGGTCACCTCTCTATCCTCGGCCCCATCGCCGAATCGCCTTCCAGCTCCGAGGAAGCCGCCGTGACCGCTGGCGCTCCTGCTGGTGTGGCTTTCAGGCCACCCTTCATCTCCCCATCGCCCACCTTGGGCGTCTCACCTTCGGCCACTCGTACCTCGTCGGGCCTAATTTCTTCTCGGACCCGTCGTCGTTCTGCCGCTGCTGCTGGGGCCCCCCCTTACTACTACGGACTACGGATTTGGCCGTCGAACGTCAACTACGGCAGTCTCAATACCTTCACCAACCCACCGCCGTCCACCTGCCGTCGCATCCAGGCCACTGCCTCGGCGACCGGATGCAGCTCGTCGCGGCGCCGCTCAAGACTCGCCCTCACCAGCGACTCCAGCCGGCGCTACGCCACCAGTGTTCCTGCCACCACCACAGTCCACCGCCCCAGGGCCTTCTCCCCCGCCCTCCCCAACTCAACCACTCCCACTACCTGAACCCATTGTCCGGTCTGCTGACGACCCACACCTTAGTTCCTGCGTTGAGCGTTACACCTCCACCGATTGGGCGCGCGAACAACGCACCGAACCCCTTTGCTCAGCTACCATACAATATCTTTCCTTGGGCTCACCTTCACCACCGGGCGATTTCTCAAACTACATTCCCTCGACCCGTCGGCCACTTTTCTCGGAGGTCCTCGCCCTCGCCGCGAAAGGCCAGCTGCATACAACCGACGACGACACAGTCCTTCTCGTTCACCGACCACACATGACTCCCCTGGGCCAACCTCGTACGACTACGCCGCAACCCCTCACATCGCCACCTCGCATTTACGTCCCAATGTTGATGCGACCGTGGGTCCTACACACTTGCCACTCCGCCACCTTTTGCCACCTGGGTGTTGCTCGGACACTCAGTATGCTTATGCGCTTCTATTGGTGCATTGACATGGACGTATCCACACGCTGGTGGCTCCGCCGCTGCCTCAAGTGCCAGGCGCGAAAGTCTTCGCGCCAAACAATTCGTTGGCCCACCCTCTCCCTGCCGCTACCAAACGGCCCCGGTATTCTCGTCAGCGTCGACTAAATCGGGCCCTTACCCATCGCGCCTCGGGGCAACGCCTACATCCTGCTTTTCACCGACCGTTTCAGCCGCCGCGCTGACATGTATGCCACTACTGAAGCCGAGTTCACAGCGTTCGGCACGGCCGACATCCACATCGATCGCTACATCCCTGTCTGGGGATTATTCGTTACTCTCCTTTCCGACAACGGCCTTCAATTCTGCGCCAAACTCTCCCGCGCCCTCTACGAGCGCCTCGGTAATAACAAAATCTCCACGAGTTCCTACCACCCCTGCACCAACGGCGGCGTCGAACGCGTCAACCACACCATGGCCATGATGCTCGCCATGGTCAGAAACGAACTACAAAACGATTGGGACATACATCTTCCTCACGTCGAAAGCGCCTACAATAACTCCGTCAGCGCCGCCACCGGACTAGCCTCCAACGGAGTGCACATTGGCCGACTGCCTCGCCTCCCCCTCACCGTGCTCGACTCTCCCAACATCGGCGGACATCAAAGCCTCAACCGTGACCAGCTCGCTTACATCGACCTCGCCACTGCTCCCCAGCAACGCGCCTACCGCGCCGCCCGGGAACTCCACGCTGTCTACGTCTCGCGCCTCGACCGCCGCAACGCTCCCATCGTGGACGCCCTCCGCCTTTCCCCTCCGTTCTCTGTCGGCGGTTGGGCATGGATCTACAACACCGCTGCCACTATTCGCCAAGGCGCCAAGAAAAACACCGACGCCACAGTCCTCAAGACTAAACTTTCCTTCAACTGGATCGGCCCGTTCAATATCCCTGCCGTCGGCCCAGCACCAGCCTCGGCCGTTCCGGATGGACGGCCCCTTCACGACAAGCTCCTGTGCATCGACCTTCCCTCGGACATGCCGGGGCGGGACTCCAAGCACCGCGTCTCCGCTCTCCGCTGCAAGCCCTGCCGGAACCCCGACGACATCGACGATATCCCCAAACACCTACCAGCCGACCTGACCAAGTACATTCTCAGCCCCTTCTCCACCAGGTCCCCGCCCTTCCACGTCACCTTCGACGACATCTCTCCACCACCCGAACGCCTCGAGGTCGACCAGATCTCGGGACACCAACTCGTTCGTGGCCGGGGAGGCATTCTCGCCGTGATGTACGAAACACACTGGGCCGGACTCCTTAGCCCTTCTTGGGAACACGAACGTGACCTACAGCTCCACCGATCCCACATCCTCCGCTATTGGTCGGGCTCCCCCTTCACAGCACAGCCGGACCAACCGTTTATACCGCCAGATGCGCATCGGGGCTAATGTGATAGAGTACCTTGGTTTGTGTTCAACAGACCAATCATCAGTAGGGACCGTTAGATATTATTATTCCAGTTGGATCTTACTCCTTTTGCCGTCTGGAATAAGATATTTCGTGTTTGTCGTGTCCGGCACGCAGGCTAGTATTCCTTCGTACACGTACGTACCCCGCTTGGAATAAGATATTTGTATTTGCTAAAAGGATACGCAGGCTGGCATCGAAGTAGCCGAAGAGACGGAGATGTACGCGCGTGGTATGTTCGTACGTCAGATTTTACGGGGTGTATTACTATCGAGGTTGAGAGTAACGCATGCACCCTTACGGGGTGCTGTACTACTGAAGTTGAGGGTGACGCATGCACCCTTGCCGGTAGATTATAGCCGGTTGAAGCCAGATGATACTTCTGGCTTCAAAAAGCATCTGCTTCCCCCCCCTCTCCCTTCTCACTCTTCTCAATTGCCCCTTCGAGCAAGCCTCGCACCAATAAAATAAGAGAACGCCAATAAGAACTAGGTCTGGGTTTGACCAAGCACAGACACGTGTGTCACACCTCTTCTGTGGATCATCATCCCTTGGAACCCTTACTGCTCTCCCGCATCACAGTAGCCTGCTTCGCTGTGACACGCATTTCCACTGGATTTCCATCCGTCGTCCGTAGTCCGTAGTCCGTACGACCACCACTTCAAAGTTCCAAAGAAAAGACAATCTTCCGGATTTTCACGCGTGTATGTATGATACGTTTATTGGAGCCTGGCGTGCACCTCTGTCCACGATCTACCAACGCATACAGGTTGGCGACAGTTGCAAATATCCTGCTGCACGAGTTCCTATAATAGCGACAGCTATTAATATACTGCTTTATACCAAATTGATTTTTTTTTTCCGGAATACTTTTCTTTTCTCATCCGGTCGCGGGTCTTCTCTCGCACTCTAGTCTGCATGGCTCACAAGAAGCCCGCGTGTACACCACGGCGCAAATGCGAGCCCCGGACAGGGCCTGTGGCGCGTATTCTGGGCCTCCGGAGTCGAGAATTCTGGCAAATAACTACGGGGGGTCATCCCTGCTTCCGGGCGACCGCTTTCGTGAAACAGTATTGTTCACACGGGGGGGCCCATTATTAGTGGTATCGTCAACTATTCAGACCTGATTGATAGCACCTTCCAAAGTCATTAGACTCTACTGTAGTTGCCCTTTTGTATGTGGATGCTATGATTGGAATAAGCGCTCCCCACACAATTTCCAGATGGCAAAGAAATTATTATTGATAGTTTTGTGCCACTCCGTCCAGAAACGTAAGTGCCGTTTAGTTGACTTGTCCACACCCTGCGATCGATACATTCCTGAACAAAGTCGTACTAAATTCGATGACAGGGAATTGGGCTACGCTGCCCCGTTCTCCCAACACGTGTACTCCTCCCCGAAATACCGCCAGAGCTGCATGTTGCCGAATGTATGATGGGCGATAAATTCACACCCACGGCCCCTTGTGTGAAGAACACACACACCTATTATCGCTTTCGGGTAGTCTGATCCCCTTTTACCGCTGCCAAGAATATCCGACACTAATGCCTACCAGCATTTCCCGCCGAAAAGCGTAGGTATAGATAATAAATGGAAATCAAACGATCCCTTTATTTTTCGTCCCGTAAAACGTGCGTGCAGTTCTTGAGGGTTTAACCGTTTCACCGTTGCAAGAAATAGCCCTCACTACATCCAAGTAGTTTGTCCCCTAAGCGCGAGTATCATTCTAAATGAGTTGTACGTTAAATGTGCATGCGAGGCACATTAAAAAGAATATGCATATCTATATGTAGTATTGAAAAAAGCATACATATATACTGTTATTACGTATACTAAATATGATACATGGTACATACGATTCGACATTTTTTCCCTCAAGTCTGTGTTTTGCCGCGTTTTTTTTTTTTTTCCGGCATACAGGTCGGTCATGGGTTGGGGTTGTCGTAGGGTGTTGCGAATGATGTTTTCACCGAAACCCTTCTCGTATCACACGGGAATCGCACGCGGGCCACACAATGATACATTTTTTTTCCCATACTTCTTTTCTTTCTTTTTTATCTTCTTTTTCCCACTTATTATCTCCACCCTTCTTTTCTCTCTTCCTCCTTGTCTTAAGATCCGGGGTCACATATTACGGGGGACCATAGTAAATAGGACCCACGTTACACACAAAACCTATACCAGGTATGTTTATCTATTTTTACTATTACGGGGGACCATAGTAAATAGGACCAAATATTGTTAGTAAAAATAGGTAAATATATAGGTTTTAATGTACACCATAGGTTCTATTAACTATGGACCTCCGTAATAACAATATTTGGTCCTATTTACTATGGCCCCCCGTAATAGAAGGCTCTTCTCCCCCCTCCCCACTACGATTTGTGCCTTCATTTTTATCGCGAGAACTCTTCAGGCCTGTCTTCCCTCGCCGACTCGCGTCGAATTGCGCCTACCCACGTGACGCGCTCCCGGCAGTTGCTTCCTTGTTTGTATTTTTTTTAAATAAATAATTTCTCACCACAATGGGATTCGAACTCACGGGATCAGCTCTAGCAGCGTTCGAGGGTACCACTACACCATCGGGGCGACCGGCTCGCGCAGTATGCGTGGTGGAAAGATACTGGTGGGGCAGAAAGGGGGGGGGTCAAGCCCGCCCAGTACTGGAATGTATTTGTTGTCGTACTGTATCCTATATATTTATTTACCTGCCTTGCATAGGCGGCTCGAAAATTGGGAACTTGCTGTACCTCGTTCGCTACATGGCGGGGACGGTCCACTCACGTGGGAGACGCACCACTGATCGAGCATATATCGCGGGTATATAAAGGCTCGTTCGTAGGGGGCTCGCCACTATTCCTCACTCGTGTGTCTGTATGTTCAACAGTGCCTTCCCTTTCCGTGTCTTGGACATTCTTTGTGATAGAACCTACGGTAAGGCTGCATTTTGTTATCGGACGGCAGCTGATTTTTTTACAGTAGAACTATTAATAGTTCCTGGTAACTCCTTCGTGATGCTTATATTATATTACCTGGAGTCTCCTTTCTGCTGCGTCTATGGTTGTAGGCCACGACCGCCGGCAGGGTCGAGCAGTTGCTGAGTTCCATGACCCACCGGCTGGAGACATGCCAGCAGGAGAGGCGCGAGCTGAAGCGCGAAAAGGACCAGCTTCGCGCCAAGCTCGGCGCGAAGCAAAAGAACAATATATCGCTGGAGACTTGGTCGGCACGCGCGGACAAGGCCCAGCAACGTCTCGAAGCAGAAGAGGCCAAACACGCGGACCTGAAAAAGGAGCACGGCGCCGGCTGATCATCTACAAGAAGAAGCTCGAGGAGGCCAATCGCGGCCTCAAGGCGGACGTTGCTTTTTTGGACGCCACACAGAGACAAAGGGAGAACAACCGTCCCGTGGAAGTGGCCGAGGTTGCTCGGCGGTTGAGGGAAATGGAGGCAAAGCAGGAAAATATAGTAGAATCCCATGACAGCCTGGTCGCGGACAAGCAACGGCTCCAGGAGGCCAACAGCGACCTGCGGGCGGAAGTCGCCAGCCTGACGGAAAGGTTGGCTGCCGTCACCGCTGCCGACGACACCTCGCCGGCAGTGTCTGAGGCAGCGACGGATGGGGCAGACTTCTTGGGCGCCAAAACGGCGATTCCTTTTAAAGGGTTTTGTCGGGCCAGTGGCGAGCCCCACCGAGAGGCCTTCGCCTTCTCCCCGCCGATACCACCGCTGCGGCCACCAACTGCGAGGGCAAGGCGGCTTCCTCTTGGTCGGCAAAGACGCCTTCCCACCCTAAGGCGGAGGCCGATCGCCCGACCGCACCCTCTGACGCCACCGTTCCCGTGGGCAAGGTGGGACCTTCTCCGTCGGCCGCGGCGATACCCCACGCCAGACAGCAAACACCCGTCAAGACCAGGAAGTCCGGGGGCGGGGAAGAGTACATGTCGAAGTGCCCTCACTTTAACGTGTACTCTCCCTCGGTGGAAAAGGAGCTGAAGGCGGTCTACGGGACGCCAGGCCAGCACTCCCGTCGCCCTCTCTCCGCGCTTAGCCTCAACTCTGGGGGAAAGGGGGCAGCCGGAGAGAAGACGCCTATGGTGACCGCCCCGTCTAAGCCCGCCCCGAAGCGCGGCAGCTCCATCGGCAAGGACGTGCCTTCGCTCGTCGTGAGGACAGTGGCTAAGCCCACCCTCAACCGCAGCAACTCCGTCGGCAAGGGCGCGCCGTCGCTCGCCGCGAGGGCGGTGACTAAACCCTCCTTGAACCGCACCAGCTCCATCGGCAAGGAAGGGCCGTCGCTCGCCGCGCAGGGGGAGAAAGGTGGTGCGGACAAGCAGGAGTCTGTCACCAAGAGACCGGCCGTCAAGGTTGCTCGGGGTGGTGGGACCCGTACCGACCGGCTTGCCAAGGCCAAGGGGGCCGGTGGCGGAGGGAAGGGTGGAGGTCGCGGCGTCGGGTCGAGTGCTTCGGTCATCTTCTAGGGCTGTGGCGGCAGCGGCGGTGGGCGGCCCCTCGCCTGTTCAGCCTACCAGATCGACAAGGTCGACGACCCGCCGGTAAGGGCCATCATTACTGAATATCTATTGTTTCCTGATTTTCTTAACTCTTCCTGCGTGTGTTTTTTTGGGGTCGATCTTAAAGAGGAGTGTTTTTCAGTTTTTTGCTGTATTTTCCCGAAGTTTCGGTATTTTCCGAAAATACCGAGAAATACCGAAACTCTGGGAAAATACTGAAAAAAAATGAAAAACAGTCCCCGTTAATATCGACCCTTAGACCAATAACTTCTACTTTCCAGCTCAGCTCGTGGGATGTGTCGTGGTAAAAGAAGAAAACACCCTAAACGAGGAATACCACGTGAGCGATCCTGGTTTTTTGCAGGCTGTGAAATTTCTTGTCTTTTTGTTGCAGTTTTCGCTGTTGTTCTTGTATACCCTAGTATGTATAATTCCTATGTTCTTTACGTAAAAATGATGAAAAAATAATTGGGAAAAGCCTTCGATAAGGACCTTTATTGTCGAGAAGGTTTTGTCCTAAATTCCATGATTTTCCTGTTTCGTTTCTTGTTGTTTTTGGTTCCTGATTTTTCTGAGTTTTTTTTTCCCCCTCAGGTAGAATGCTACTTGTAGCGTTACAGAGTTTTGAATCTCCGCTTCAGGGAAAAAATCCCGATTTTAATAATCTTGAAAAAAACAAAATGAAAAAGATCACATGTTTGCTGAATCAGGAATTGAGCAAAGTCAGAGACGCTTAGATTTCCTCTTGAGAAAAGAAAATCAGAAAATCCAGGAAAATAAATAAATAAATAGCAACAAAAATGCGGAAAACAAGGAAAATTTTGGACAAAACACTCTCTCGATAACATCGGCCCTATATGAGCAGTAGGAGATATTTGTAACAAGTGCTAAGTTTGGCTGTTGTGGGTGAGCGGGGGAAGGGGTGAAGGTACAGCTATATGTATTAAAAATCAGATATAGGTGCTGTTGCGAGTACTTCCCGCTGTGTTATATTATCACCGACGGGAACAGCCTGTTGGTATTATCATAGACGTATCATACGATGCAACTGTATGCTGTAAATACAGTGTTGAAAGGCACAATAATAGCAATAGTATTTTTATTGAAAATACTTCCAGATACTTTCTCCTTGATCCTTGACGTTTCGTTTTGGCTGGCCCCACGCTGCTATGCTTTGATGCTCTGCAAATTTTCTTTATCTTTTTCTTCTCCAGGCCAGCCCCGGACGCGAACACTACCGGACGCGGCGTCAACAGGAAAATATTAGAAAAAGGTTTGTACCTGGTATCCTGTAGGATGAGTTCTATGATATGATGACAGATTATCGAACGCTACTGATACTGCTACCACTACTACTACTACTACTACTACTACTACTACTACTACTACTACTACTACTACTACTACTACTACTACTACTACTACTACTACTACTACTACTACTACTACTACTACTACTACTACTACTACTACTACTACTACTACTACTACTACTACTACTACTACTACTACTACTACTACTACTACTACTACTACTACTACTACTACTACTACTACTACTACTACTACTACTACTACTACTACTACTACTACTACTACTACTACTACTACTACTACTACTACTACTACTACTACTACTACTACTACTACTACTACTACTACTACTACTACTACTACTACTACTACTACTACTACTACTACTACTACTACTACTACTACTACTACTACTACTACCACTACTACTACTACCGTGAACGTACTACGAGTACATTCATTCGTGTTTGTGATACTACGAGTACATTCATTCGTGTTTGTGATTTCACTGCGCATTCAGCACATACGGCACACACATGTGATGTACTACATAGTCTAACGGGTAGCCCTTCTGGTGGCTGCTGGGCGTATGAACCCCGGCTGATGCTGTTATAGAAAACGACTTTTTTGTTTCAGGGGTGTTCCGTCGCTGAAAGCGCGAAAGCGCGAGATGGAAAATTCGATGAACATCGCGGGCAGTGGGAAAGCTGAATCCTATAGACGCGCGATAAAAATGCAAGTACGTACGTACCGGGGAGGGGAAGGGACGACACCCTGTGACGGCGGCTTGTCCAGAAGGCCATTGAGGGTTAAACATCCCACGCGCTGGAGCTGGAGAGCAAAAAGTGAAAAACTTAATAAAAGTGTACCGTATTGCTCTGGCCTGTAGTTTCGTCGTCTTTCTTGTTCAGAAGGCCGTTGAGGGTGAAGCCTCCCGTGAGTTGAGTTGAGCAGGAAAGTATGAGTGTGACAAAACACACATGCCAGGGTGGATGTTACCGTACAGTGTGGTTGTGAATTTTGTTACGTGTCCAGACAGGTCGCTAAGGGGAAAATGAACAGGTTCCCGCAGGCTGTAGTTTTTCGCTTGTCCAGGAGGTCGCTGAGGGTGAAAGGTTCCGACGAGTTGAGCTGGGAAAGTAAAAGCGATGAAAAAATGAAAAATGTATTACCGTAGAGACTTGGAGGAAGTTTTGGCGGTCGATCGGTGGTTGGCCAGACGAGAGTTGGTGAGCGCGCTGGCATGTTGTCGGGATGCATGCCTCTACTACGGCCTACTCGTGCTCTCGAATACTTGAGTCGTTCATTGGCTGTTGATTGATTGGCCCTTGATTCGATATCGGGACTTTGTTCACGGGGTTGCGTGGACACATGCTGTTGTCCTGCAAGGTGTGAGGGCACGATGGGGAAGGGAGGGTACTTATCTTCTAGTACTGGGGTTTTTCTTGTGGTACATTTCGTTGGGATTGCTATAGTAGCTGCCTTGATTATCCCGGGGGGGAGAAGGGACTATACCTGTGACCAAAGCTTGTCCACAAGGCCGATGAAGGTAAACCTTCCCTGGAAAGTGAAAATAATTGAATAGAAAAGGTGTTACCGTAGACTGTAGTTTTGCTTGTCAGGCTACTGAGGGTAAAAATCTTCCCACGAGTTGAGCCGAAGAGTGAAAGCGTTTGAAAAAACGACACAAAACGTGTTACGCGTACCGTAGATTGTAGTTGTGCTTGTCCACACGGCCGCTGTGGGGAAAATCTTCGTCGAGCTGAGCTGGAAAGTAAAAGTGATAAAAAAAAAATAAAAATTGTTCATGAACACCGTAGACTATATACAGTAGCTTTGACAGTCGATCGGTGGGGTGCAGGCCAGTCGAGAGTCGGCGAGGGTGTTGGCGGGATAGCTCTACTATGCCCCATTCGCATCCTCGAATAATTGACTCGTTGATTGATTATTGGTTGGCCCTCAATTGGCCCTCGATTGGACTTCGGGATTTCATGAGTGGGGGTGTAAACAAACACCGTGCCTCCGTGAGGTCTGAGGGCACGATGGACACGGGGGGATGTTCAGTGCTGGCCAGTTTCTTGGTGTCTGTTTCGATGGCTTTTGATATTATTAGGGGGTGGACAAGCACCGCGGTCCTACAAGGCGCGAGGGCACTCTATGGGAACGGGGGGCGTGCTTGGTACACTGGCGGGTTTCGTGAGGTTTGTTTCGGTTATACTTGTTGTCTTGATGGTTTGCATTGATGTTTTTTGTCAACCGCGAAAGAGGAGAGCTTGTGTCTCACTAGGATGCTCCCAATTAAGCACGTGCACTTGCAGGGCGAGATTCCTCTCGAGATGTCTCAGCACTTTCAATAGCAGCGCGATCACCATGCGGGGTGGGATTATCGTGTTGCTAGGAGGGAAAGGTCGGGGGCAGGGCGAGGGGGCAAAGGGTGGGTGCGGTCACAGATGTTTCGTTGCTCATCTACGAAACATCTGCGCAAGACACTCACACGCGTTTTATTTTGGGTAGAAAATGTCGACGGCAAGAAGTTACTGGTGGCAAACATTTCTTTGCTTTGTAATATTGATAGTGCGATGGGGGTGAGGGACGCACGGTAGGGTAAGGCGACGGCGACTTCACATATCGATCAGTTGTCACAAAGCCTGGGGCGTGCTGGACCTGTTGAAAATGCTGTAGACGGTGATGACTTTCAGGTATTGAATGGGGTACGACTGTGGTCCGGTCGGCGGCGTACTTCGCAAAGCGATTCACGTTGTACTTGCGAGCCACGGCGTCAAAGGATAGTTCTGTCCACGATTTTTTTTGTCATTTTTTTCACGCACGAAGGATTCGTGCGTCTTGGTTCGCTGAAGGTGTCAAGGTTGGGGTGGGGTCCGGAGGGTGGCCGTGGTTTGTTGGTTTCCAAACTATGACTACCGTCCGCCTCCAGCGGCAAGAATACCAGATATAGCATGCTTCCGTAGACGTCGGAGCGAGGGGCAGAGGGCAAGGAGCCAGACCGGTAGCATTGAATACAGTATAATACCGTTCTGGACGGGAATTAAAATATCCGTTGGGAGCTTGTTTTTAGTATCAGACGGTTCTTCTATCCCAGGACAGAGTGGTATGGCGTTTCGCAGCTGGTGGAGTTGATGTCTTTGCCGTAATTTTGCTGCTAATCTGGTGGAGGCGTATTTTGGTTGGGGTGGGCGGGGAAAGCATGTCATGGTATGGATTGTTAGATTTCAATACCGCTTTCCGCGTTCGTCCACTAATACCTTGACGGTGTCAGAAGAAGCAGGAGGCGGCAGTGGTGGTGATCGCATAGGGACAGGTCGTGCGAGGGACTACAAGTAGTATGGTTGGGGTCGAAGCTGACTGGACTTTGCTTGTGTACGAAGGTATGTCGTGTGGTGGGCATTGTCAGAACGTGGCTAGTCTACAGCGAATGTGATGTTGGCCGGAAAGGGAGCCGGTCTCGTCCATCTCTTATCCATAGACGAAGAGGATATAGGGCAAGGAGCCAAGGAGTAGCAGCAGTGCCGTCAGTTTTTCTTCGAATTCCTACTTGTCGCTGGCCGACGTTGGCTATGCAGACCACAATCTAGCGGCATGCGCGGTGCGTGTCTTTTTGGTACCTTTACAAATCGGCCCGCTGATGTGGCAAATCGATAAGCGATGTCCGTAGATGGTATGCATGGCGGGGGGGCTTGATTTTGATACGTTCATGCACGAAGACGGTAACTGATTGTTGGATGGGCGGTGTCTTTCGTTGGCACCTTTCATGGCGTGAGAACCCTGTATGGTGCTGGTGCCTCCTTCCGTGTCGAAAAGGCGATGGTCTTATATCACGGGTGTGAAGGTGCAGGTTTAACGCGGAGAGTTTTCTTCGGGTGTTGTTGTTTGACAGTGATGTGACGCGCATATGGAGTGGAAGTGCTGCGGGAGGATGGGTCCGGTTTTGCGTTGGGTTGTGCGACGGTGGTAGTGACGGTGGTAGGGACGGAGGGATACCGTCGGCTCGAAGCAAGGACATACCTCGCAGAAGTGCAAGCTTACCCGGAATGAGGCCATCCTTGCAACGGCGTTGTTAGGTTCTTCGTTATGTCAACAATACGAGCACGCCGGCACGGCTGTGCGGCGGTTCGTAGTGGGCACATCAGAGAAATGATGTTGGTATGAAGGACCAGAGACGAACGCATGCCGGACCACGTTGGTGCACCACCATGCACCCCGGTGTCAAACCACCACCCGGCGTCAAACCAGTACTCGATATTCAGTGTCCGGACTGGATAAAGTTAAAATGTGAAACATTTTGACAAGATAAAACATGGCGAATGGAGGCAACGTTCCTGCCGGGGCTGTTTAAAAGGTGTCACCGTTTCATCGACGTGTTCACGAGAAGAGCGCGTTGTGTCTTGATGTGGCGCGTGTGGTAGCCCCATCTCCTCTCCTTTCGCGCTGTAAGTTTTTGTCTTTTCGTGGAACGCTCTAACGTTGCAGCGCAGCTCGCAACGTTTTTTTTTGTATATATACCCGGTAGCTATTACAAAGAACGTCAGCTGTGAGCGCGATCGGTTGAGTGGTGGATATTCATCATAGTAAGCTGCGTGATACGCCGACCACGCGCGTGTTCTGTACGCTCATATAATGTTACATACCCCCGCACAGATAATCGATTCCCACTTCATGATATTCTGTAGATATTGTAAGGCAGATCTGTGCCCGATCTTGTATGTATGATATAGTTCCTGTTGTCGGGTGAGACCCGTATATGCTGCACGACCTAGCACACGTTTCCTGGGTTGGAGCTGTGCTATGCAGATCCTGCACAACCTCTCACAGCGGCAGGTGAGGAACTAGATCATCTACAGTAGACAGATCAGATAGAACATGATCTGTCCGAGGTGTGAAATGTTTTCGTACTGTTTTATATATCATACATATATGTACCTTGTATAAAACAAACACCTGGAACGTCAGTTTTGAATTCGACAGATATTTAAGTCGAAGTTGATGCCTGGTACGTGGTACCCGGTACTATTTTTATGCCCAGGGAGAAGACCCTGAGCAGTATGGACGACCTAGAGCCCAGCTACTCGCATCATACAGTTAAGAATGAAGCAGGTCGTCTCCCGCAATGCTCTCAGTTCACTCACACACCGTGCTGAGATGTTACCGTTCGTAGTGTGTTTCAGCTGCCTGGCACTTACTCTTTTGACAGAATGGATCAATGAATTCCAGAGTATCGCATTCAACGACAACATGTGAATGGGGGGGGGACCCGCCGGTTTTTGTCCAGAAATACTTACAAGGCCGTTCCGTTCAGGGATTACCCTGGGCTGGGTAATCGATCGATCTTGTACCCCTATAGCGCAGCAGGAAATACCTTCACGTCTGACGTCGAATCTATAACCTCACTTCGAACGTTTCTTTAGTAGAAACATTTCTTCTGCGTGCAGTCCCTAAAGACGCATCTCCCTGGTTCCCCAGGTACATGAAACGAAGCGGGTAGGTCAGCGTACGGCTTATGGCCTCTGCCAGATGATATCAGCAAGAGGGCTTCCAGCGAGGGACTCCACCAGTCTCGCTGGCCTCGCACTCAGTAAGTCTTGTTCTTAGAGCTTGTATTATCACGGAGTGATCCTCATCGGACCACGAGCCAGGTGGCTAGGGGACATCACACAGGATCCCCGGCCACTGCTCCACTCACACATGCGATTACACTGAAACCTCCACGGCTTGGTATCTTTTGGCTACAGCACCCCCAAAGCGAGTTCACTCGACACGAACGAGCTTGACAAAACCAAAAAACCAAGACGAAATCGCATGCGGCAAATCACAAATCAATGCTGAACTCTGAAGCAATTTTAATCTTGAGCGCACGGGTCATCCGTAATTTGCGCAATTCCTTCACGACGAATTCAGGCGCAGCAGAATAAATCGACCGCAAAGACTCCCACGTGCGCTCCTCTGCTTCGAAACCATCCCAATCGACCAAGACAATCACCTCGTTGGCATCATCTTCGGCCACATGCACCACAGCATTCATGCGGCATTCACCCTGCGCAAAGGAATGTTGGAAAACATCCTTCAGATCAGCGGTGACGTTCAACGTCGCATCCGCATAAAATCGTAAACGAGCCACGTGAGCTTGATGCACCTTCCCAGAAACGATGTTCTGAACTGAGTACACATGATCATGATCAGCTGCTACCACACGCCACGGACCAGTCCATGTGGACAACAATTTCGGTGTGACACCCTGCCGACGAACACGAGCATACAACACGAAATCACCAACCGCAAATTTTGGCAACACCACCTGGCCCTGAGCCTGTTTACGTTTGTTGTCGCGAGACACGGCAACAGCTGCGCGAATATCGGCGCAAAATCTCTCCTGCTCTGCAACGACTTCACGGACGTTCGCACGCAACAAGTCAGCATTCATCACGTCAACATTCCACCTGCCATCAGACTCAGAAACGAGCGCCGAGAAATCGGTACGCGGAGCACGCCCAAACATCACGCTGTACGGAGTGCTTCGGTAACGTTCACGAAACGAAGTGTTCAAGGCCCACTGAGCGGCCGGCAAAACATCAACCCACTCCGAAACCTGACGACGCTGTTCTGACAGAATGGAACGCAGAGCACGTACCACCTCTTTTACCATGCGTTCACACGTACCGTTCGACCACGGCGTGTAAGCGACAGCAAAACGATGTTCGATGTGCAACGCGTCGCTCAACAAAGCAAGCACCCTGTTCTTGAAATGCGTGGCGGTATCACTCACCCACACACGCGGCACCCCCAAAGTCTTACACCAGGCTAGCAAATGTTTCGCTGTGACCTCGGCTGTACAAGCCTCGGCCGGTTCCAACGCCACGTAGTTGGACAAATCATCCATGATGACCAAAACATATCGGAAACCATCCTCATCAGGCAGGCCATCGCTACCTTCGGGCCCGCTGTGGCCAACATACAAAAAATCAAAGTGCACCACTTCTCCCGGAGCGGTACCATGCACCGTGTCTCCGTAGGGACGAGGAATGAGTGCACCTGCACGCGTGTCTACACAGTGCAAACACTGGCGAACGAATTCGCGAACCTGAGAATCCATGTGAGGCCAAACACAATATTCCTTCAGGCGAAACAAAGTCGGCGCCACACCACGGTGACCAGCCGAGCGCATGTGCGCGCACACCATCAAAACGAGTTTGAAGAGCAAGATCATCCGGCGGAATCCACAAGACGTCACGCACCCCAACACGCACACGAAACAAACCATCATCGGCCAAGGTACTTGACCGAAGGTTGTCGAAAATTCATGAACACCAACGCCGATACGAGCGACAGACCTTTGTTGCGAGGCACGAATCACATCCAATGCGGGAAGCGAATCGTCAGCATTACATGGGCTGTGCACGGCAACCGAACGAACAGGCACCGTAGGAACTTTGACCCAACGAGACAACAGATCCCCCCAACAGTTTCGATCGCCAGGGATGTGTTCGATTGCATAGCGGTATTGTCCTAAAACACCCTTCCAATTCTCTAGGCGTTGTGCCATGGTCTTTGTGACCGTCGTGACACACTTCTCCGGATTGAAAATGTACTGCAAGTTTCGATGATCAGTAAAGATATGAACACCACCCCAAAGCAGGTATTCGAGCCTCCGGAACGTATTAACGATCGCAAAACCTTCTTTGTCGACAGTCGCCCAGCGCAACTGCGAACCTGTGAACGAACCACTCAGAAATCCGAGAGGCTCGTGAGACATGCTTTCCAACGCCAATCCACTGCGAAATTCGTGTTCAGGCACTTGGGTGAGAAAACTACCCCAATGGAAATCAGAAGCGTCAGGAAACATCAAAACAACGCACCCGGGACGAGGATGATGAAGCGGCACTGCTTGCGCCACCAAACCCCGTGCGGCATTCCACGCCCGCACCCGATCCTCCGTCCACGCGGTATCCTTGATGACACGATTGCGCGCCACTCGCTTAGTCCGACGTGTAGCCCCAACAAGGAGCTCCTCCAAAAAATCACGTAACGGTGCTACCGTTTCCGCTAAACGTGGTAACGATGTACGCAACCAGTTGACAGCCTGCAAGAATTGCATTAGTTCTCCAGCGTTTTCGGGACGACGCATTTCACTTAAACCTTGCACTCGAGCGGGGTCATGGGACACGACACCATTGGAATACACCTTACCACACCAGACCAGTTCACGAGAGAAGAAGGTACACTTGTGGGCGGCGACAAACAGTCCAACATTCTCCAGGCGTTCTAGAATGTCATCAAGCAGCTGCAGAAGAGCTTCTTCGGTGTCTGCGAAAAAGAAAACGTCATCGACCCAAACTTTGCAATCCAAACCACGCAACACTTCAGTCATGACACCTTGGAAATAAGAAGTCGCATTCAAAACACCTTGGGGAACACGGGTAGGCGTGAACAAACCGTCGCTTGTCGCCATGGTGAAGACGTCTTGCGCCTCCGGAGCCAAAGGCATCTGCCAGTACCCTTGAAGTAGGTCCAGCTTGCCGAAGAAACGCGCCCCCAGCAGATCTCCCATGTCTTCATGGTTGGGCATGACGCCCGGGGACTTCTCCACCTGTGCGTTCACCGCCGAGTAGTCGCTCACCAAACGGAAAGAGTCCTTCTTGGGCACCGCCATCGCCGGACTCGCCCACACCGCCTGGATGTTGTGGTAGACAAAGCCAAAAAACACCAAAGCAGCAATGCACTTCGAGAGCCAGTCCCTTTTCGTCGGTTCGTACCGACGTGGCGTTGCCTTGACAGGCTTCGCCTGTTGCTTCAGCTGCACTCGCATCGGCTCCACTTGCGCTGGCGGATCACCACACAGCGCACGGCGAAAAGCACCCACGCGACGAGCCAAAATTTCGCGCAAACGGGTTGCTCCGCCGACGCTTAATCCACTCTGCTCTGCCTGCTGCACGCTGTCCTCCAACGCCCGTTCTCGGGCCGTCCGCTCCGCCTCCGGATCCATGAACATGTCTGGCCCCCGGTCGACCAAATGTTCCACCGCCTTGTCCTCCGGAGCATCCACCGTAGCCTCGGTCTGAAAAGCACGCACGGAAACCGTCACTCTGCGCGCCGCAAGGTAACTCGGAGTCTCCACACCGGTCGATACCGGCACTGCGCGAGGGCGAAGCTTCTCCAGAGCTTCACGGTAGACGTCGATGCCAAGAGCTTTCATGGTAGCCATGCCAAACAGAACGACGTTATCTGTACCAGGCATGACCGCGAAAGTGATGGGCTCCAATTTCACCGCTCCCCACGGCGTCCGTACACTCACGGCAATCGGCACCGTTTTGTGCGTGACCATCACTGAAACACCCGTAGCGGTTTTCGCCTGCTGCGGGCCATTTTCGAACGGAATTTGCAGATTGGCGCCGCCGAAATGCGAAGACAGCTGCTGAAGTAAGCCGACACCGATGGACGTGAGCGCCGACCCCGAATCAAGGATCACACGCGCCATCAGCGAACCAACCGACCCTGGCAAAGAGAGATCAGCGCGTAAACACTCAGCGCTGCGATCGACAGGCACTTCACCTGCCGTTGAACTCTGGTCGGTACCAAGAGTCACCTGACGCCATGGCTGCCCTCCTACAGCCGGCGCCGAAGAAATAGAATCGGCGGTCCACCCCGACCAAGACGTCGAATATACAGACGGTTCCGGCGCTACCGCCCCTGCAGCAGCACCAGACACTGACTCCGCCCGCTCGGTGGATGGCGAAGTTCTCGCTCCAGCAGCACCCACCGATGTTCCAGCTCCTCCAACGTATACAGCTCGGCCGGCAACAGACGAACCAGATCCCGACCCAGCGGCTCCTGCCGCTGGCGCACCAGAAGTTGAAGAAGCAACAGCAGAAGTTCCACCGCCCGCTGTCAATTGATTGCCACCACGGCCACCGCGCCCGCGTCCATGGTTGAATCTGCCCCGGCCGCCATTGCGGCCCCCGCGATACCCTGACGACCCGCGCCCACCACTGCTGGGAGCTGTGCCGCCACCGCGAGCTTTTGGGCAATCAGAAACATAATGGTTGGGATCACCACACTCGAAACAGACGCGAACAAACGACTTTTTCGCGGACTGCTGCTGTTTCGGTTTCTGCTGCTGTTGGCGTCGCGGTTCAGCTGCCCCTGCAGCATCTTTCCGACCATACGCCTCGATGAATTTCCACTGTTCTGCAGCAGAAAAAATTTGGTCCATGACCAATGCCGGGTCCTTCTTCCACCCTGCAGCGTACGTTAGCTGACCTTTTACGTACTTTTTGAACTCGGACGGCCATAAGCCATCCACCAACGCCATGCTCACAAATTCCGCCGGTCCGGGCAACCACGAACGGTCCTGCGCGCGGTACATGGCATGCACCGCGTGATTCTCCGCAAAATACTTTTCCATAGCGGAGTTTACCATCATCGCGCGGTCTTTGACGGATGTTTCACCGCCCTGCTTTTCATCGCGCCTCATTGAGAGAACGCGACGCAAGTCCGCTGCCGCCCGCGAGGTGTCAAATCTGTTGCTGGTGGTTGTGTAACCAGCGTGCTGCCTAACAGCGTCCAACAACTCCGAGGCGGTCATCGTAGTCTGATGCTTGTAAAATCCCTCAAAACACCGATGAATGTAATTGGGGATAAGCTGGCCCATGCTCACTTTGGAGTGCTGAACCACCCCCTGAGCGTTGGCGAGCTGCAGCCGTTCCTCATAATCGAGGTACGCTGCGTAAAAAACACGAGAGGCCTGCTCGGTCCACACCTCTCCGTATTTCGGTGGAGTCAGAGACTCCCCTACCACCAGCGGCGTGCTTGCCGTGTGCGCCATAATCCACAGCAGTCCACCTGGACTCTACTGTAATAACGGAGAAACTGCCGCCTGACCTGTGCGTCCTCCAGCTCCCGGAGCGTCCTCCCCTGCTGTGCGCTTCAAGCCGTTTCGATCCGTCCAACGGGCCAACTGCCTTCCCAGCTGTGACCCAATACTCCGCAGCCGAAAACTCCTCCAACAGAAGTTCCGCGAATATCTAGATATTATGGCCTCTGCCAGATGATATCAGCAAGAGGGCTTCCAGCGAGGGACTCCACCAGTCTCGCTGGCCTCGCACTCAGTAAGTCTTGTTCTTAGAGCTTGTATTATCACGGAGTGATCCTCATCGGACCACGAGCCAGGTGGCTAGGGGACATCACACAGGATCCCCGGCCACTGCTCCACTCACACATGCGATTACACTGAAACCTCCACGGCTTGGTATCTTTTGGCTACAGGCTGTATGCGGTACCGACGCCCCAAAGATCCCACCGTTCAGAAGGGGGGAGAGTGTTGTAAGGATTACCCTGGGCTGGGTAATCGATCGATCTTTTACCCTTGCGTATAGCTCTTTCGGTAATACCTTCACACCTTGCCAAAACTCACAGCAAATGTAATGGCAAGATTCCATACGTATGGATCGTCATTTGGTTCGCACCTGGTACTGCTTACGCTGCTGCTACTATTACGGTGGTCTATAGTTAACAGGACCTATCGCATACATAAAACCTTATATATTTATGTATTTTTACTAACAATATTTGGTCCTGTTAACTATGGACCCCCGTAATACTAGTCGTCACTGCAGGAGTAGTACTACTGCTACCACACTTCTACTATAGACAAACTGCTACTGTAGTAGTACAGTGGTTCTACGAAAGCACTACAGCTACTATTACGGGGGTCCATAGTTAACGGGACCAAATTTTGTTAGTAAAAATAGGCAAATATATAGTTTTTTACGTACATCATAGGTCCTGTTAACTATGGACCCCCGTAATAATACTAACACTACGTATACTCCTACTCTTTAAGGCGACTAACTATTAGTACGAGTGACTTTCGGGACATTTCGGCGTGTGGCTTCCCCCACCCTCTCCCTCCCCTATAGGATCCACGTGGCGCACCCATACACCAAATACTTATCAACCATCAGTATCAGCGTTCTACTATTATAATGCTACAATGCGCACGCTTGGGCCGTCCTGTCTCTATTAGGGATGACACCTATTACGGGGGGCCATACTAAATAGGACCTACGGTACAGACAAAAACCCACCAGGTATATATTTACCTCTTTTTACTACTGCGAGGGTACATAGTTAATAGGACCTATGGTATACATAAAAAAAACTATATATTTACATATTTTTACTAACTAAATTTGGTCCCGTTAACTATGGACCCCCGTAATAAAAATATTTGGTCCTATTTACTATGGCCCCCCGTAATAATACAGGAGTAGCCAGTATCACCTATTACGGGGGTCCATAGTTAACGGGACCAAATATTGTTAGTAAAAATAGGGAAATATATAGGTTTTTATGTAAACCATAGGTGCTATTAACTATGGACCCTCGCAATAGTCGCTGCTGCATAGCACAGGGCTACCAGGTACTCCTGTAGCAACCATAGTTTAGGTACACACCCATCTCATGCAAGCAGGTGTTACAACGGTAGCGGTAGAACAGAACGATTCTTCTATGTTCGGTTATTTTGTTGTCCTGTGTGTGCTGAATTCACTCCTTGGATCTCATGCGGTAGGTAAAAAAAAAAAAAAAAAAAAAAAAAAAAAAGGTATATCATGTACAACTAACTGATTATTCTTGGAACTCATGTAGGTACATTACGTACAAGTGTTTCCTATAACAACATCTAACTACAATACTCGATGTTGCATGTGTATGTGTTTCTTTTTAAGAAGTTTTAGAATGTAATGCAGAGTAAGAAAGTGCATGCTTAGCGGGAGGAGGTACGAGTATCTATATATATATTTATAGTTTGCCCTGATGCCCACTTAACATATTGAAAATAGAGTGGAGCTTTGATGCCCACTTTTTTATTGTTCTGCTCATCGTATCGAAAATAGAGTCGATCTTCGACGCATCCCTTTTTTTTGTTCGAGGATTTTTTGTCTTGCCAGACCGCTGCTGTTTTTGCTACACCGTCTGTCCTATACTGCAGGCCTCTGCAGTGCAACGCTCAGAGCACCCCTTCCAGGTACTCCTCGTCAGGACCTGCACGACGACACCGATAATACGACAAGTTGATCCCATACCCATAGTCGGCTGACGGTGTGCCATTGGCCAGTCAAGGCATCTTAACCCTTTTAGTACCGCAGTCCCGTTTTGGGGACAAATCACTTGAAATTAGAGTGGTTTGTCCCCAAATCGGGACTGCGGTACTAAACCTGGTACTACAGAGTAGTTTCAGTGTCGTGGTGTAGTGGTACTGCTGCTTTGAATTACCAGGTACCTGGTATGTGAAAAGGCCGGTGATACCTGGACACAGAGACAGGCATATTGATCGCATTCCATTCGCAGCATTAATGGTATATACCAGGTACTTAATTAAGAAGCGTATCTTGCATGGAAACCACAGGTTTCCAGCGAGGCAATCTCAGCCTCCTCGTCAGTCTTCTATCGTGCTCTAAACAGAATAAAGTTGCCCTTCTTCTATCTGAGCAATCGACACACACGTGAGTGAGCAAATAAATAACGAGTTCCTGATCAAAGGGCAAGCTTGGCAAGAGATACTCTGCTTCCCAACCCGATCTTACTATATTAAATAGTGGAAAGTTCCATGAAGGCTGACCCTCAAGAGACAATAATAGTGCCAGTCAACCGACATGTTTGCCCCCCCACGTACGTGTGTGCGTAGTACATACGTCGAGGACACGCTGCAAAAAAATGACCAAGTCTTGAGAGTGACGACATTTGCAGCGTGCTTCATTCAGTACACAGCAGTCTTGCACTACTGTATACGCCGAACCTTTTCGTACGAAATACCGGGCATGCATGTATGGTTGTTCTCGGAGTGTGGTGTTGGTCGTATATATACCAACGGCTACGAGCGGCGGCGGCGGGGGGACTGTCCGCTTGTGAAACAATCATTTACTGCGTATAGGTATACTATTAATACTTGGTACTATACTGCTGTACATATGGTGTATTTTGGTTGCTGGCGTATGTATGTATGTTGTGTCGGCCGCACCTAGTGCGAAGGCATGGTATCACGTAGGCTATTAATGCATTACGGTGTGTTATCTCTGTGTCGTAGTCTGTGACCACAGAGCTCGTATCTTTCTAGGGTGAAGAATCAGCACGGACACTGGGCTTGCTGGATGTCGACGAGTAGAAGAACGGTTTAATGTGAAGAACACACACACACACACACACATAAGCCGGCGTCCCCGGTGGCTTGGTATAGGTTGTCAGCGTGCCTGTCAAGATCAATTTCGTGGGTTCAAGTCCCACCGAGTGCATGCTCATACGTATGGACTTTTCCTTGCATAAAAAATTGATAAGCGGAAAGCGCGAAAGCGTGAGCTGGCTACATTCGATGAAAATCGACGAGCAGTGGAATGCTGAACCGTATGCGCGACAAAAATAAAGGCACGTACCGGGGGCGAGAAGGGACGACACCTGTGACCACGGCTTGTCCAGAAGATCGTCGAGGGTAAAAACCTCCTACGAGTGGGCTGGGAAGTAAAAGTGATAGATAAAAAAAAAAAAAAAAAAAAAAAAAAAGTTGGGCACTTCCAGCCTGCTGCCGTTTGACACATCGACTATCGACCGTGGTGCAATGCAGGGCAGACCTTTATACCAGATGGTCGACGATGTGCCAGACCACGCATGCACGTGCCACCTACACTGCATACATACAACGTTATGTTGGTGACGACCGTCCGAAAACCCTTCAGTTATCGATAGTTATTAATAGTAGATTTGTTTGTTTTTCCCAAGCGGGGTGAGTCTGTCCACTCATGAACGTATTTGTCCATCATGCGGAGGCGTCTATTTACGGGGTATAATGTTGGCACACTCCTGGTTTGTTGCCTTTCTTTTACGTCGATGTCGATCGATCGGGCAAATTGAATGTTGTCCAACGTTTTGTTCCCATCAGACCTTCACAGATCAGACAAGTAGGAGTAGGTTTTGCAATCTGGGAGAAAGGATCTAGTGTTTTTGACTTGAAAATTGCGTGGCGCGGTCTGCACTTGGGAATCGTCGTCCGCAACTGAGAAATTTCCTGGTTCGGCGAAAAAAAAAAATCTGAACCCCCCCTCCCCCCCCCCCCCCCTCCCCCCCCCTCGCCTCCCCCCCCCCCCTGATCGTATCACGTAGTGTGTATATGGTGAGGCACCCACGAGGTAGTTACACGGTAAACCCGCTCACTGCTGTCTCTGGAAGTGGCCACACCAGAAATTAAATGAGTTCATTGATGCTGTCATCGATACGCAAGAAAATCCGCCTCTAAAGCGTTCTTAGTAGGACGCAGCTCACCCTTTATGCGACTCGCCCAACACCTCACGGCGCTTGGCGCTTGGCGCAAGCAAACATTGAATGTCTGCCTGGTCGGTGAAAACCCGACGTGCTCCGTCCCGGCATTGTAGGGATGCGAGGGTCTATGGTCATACGACTACAGCCATGCATAATTATGAGTACACCCACTCCCCCGCCCCTCGGCCGGCCCCCCAAAAATATTTTTTTCCCCAAAACTAAATACGTATTTGGGTTGATTTCGAAGCCTTTTTATCAACCTTTTTACACCCATACGAGTATATGTGCCAAATCTAAACCGTACCGAAGTGCACTTTTGCTGTTTTGCTATCTAAACCTGCCTTCCAACTTGAGCAAACCAGCGCGCACATCAAGCACGTATGTATGTATATGTATATATGTGTATGTATGTACGCATGTGTTCGGTGTGTGTCCGAGTGTGTCGGCAAAAAAAGTTTGCAAAATGGCTTGATTGACATAGAGTGTATTGCAATAGTTTGGGCGTGTGTTGCAATATGTATGGTGTACAGACTAAAAGCAAGACAAGTTCAGAGTTTATACTCATCAAGTACATAAGAAATAGTGTTGTTATGTAGCTGTGCGGCGGCGGTGTGTTTTTAATTTAATTGTTTTCTGTATTGGCAGGGGAGATGGAACCGTCCACTCCACAACCCACGCTACTCGAATGGACGCCGAAAAGGCAGAAGACACAAGTATATATCTAGTGTATGTAAACCTCCGACCACTTCCTCCAGACCCTCTCGGCCAAGTTTCGGCCGTTGCAATTTTCCTCCCCTGCCCCGTCCCTGGCAGGGCGCCGCCCCCTGTGCCCCTACGTGCTCTATTCATCATCATCCGATGATGATGAGCCCTCCTTCCACTTCCTCTTCGCCAACACTGTCCGACCTCTGCTACTTACAGACACAACTTTAACTTTTTTCAAGACGTCGTGCGGTCACGATTCCCCCCACCCGTCCCCGCCCCCTCCCCCTTCTTCGTCTTCTTCTTCTTCTTCTCTTCTTCTTCTTCTTCTTCTTTTCTTCTCCTTTTTCTTCATCCCATTCTTCGTCTTCCTCGTCGTCCTCCACCTCGTCCCCTTCTTCCTCGCTCTCGACGTCGTTGTCAAATTCGCTGTCAGATTCGCTGAAATTGCTGACGTCGCCCCCGGAACCTTTGTTGCCCTTCCTGTCTTTGATCAAGGTTCCTCCTTCCTCCGGTATTTTTGCCACGAACTGACACACCTGAGTTGTGCGTGCACCAACTGCTCCACCCCTTCGTTTAAGATCACTTTTTAACAATATAATGCGCCCACACCTTTCTTTTCAACTTCGCTGTCAACAACACTCGCATGAAACTGTTGACCGTCCGAGTCCTTGCTCCTCAGCTTCGCGGCTGTGGCATGCTTGGTGTCCACGTGGCTCTTCATAGAGTACATATTATCCATTCCCAATAGTCAGGACAGAACACATATATGCACTTCAGCGGCGCATTTGTACACGATGAACTCGAGGAAGGTAGGTGTCTGTGGTGTGTAGTAAGCTCAGCATCATGTCCCTTGCACTACTCACGTGCGTCTAGACTGCCGAATTATTGCTCAGTCCATCATCAAGTGACTTGTAATGCATAGGAATTAGTGTTGCGCCGTTGTTTATAAAATATTTAGTATACCAGGAGAATTCCCCCCAGCCCGCCCCCCCCCTGGCCGGCCGAAAATGGAGTGTTGGTCCGGGAATATTTTTCTTGCCTACCCTTGGATCAGACGGTTAGCGATGTGCCAAAAACTAACCACGAATGCACGTATGATGTTTTACCAAACATGGGATTTGCTGAAAAACGTTCACCTAGATTACTTCACCCGCGACTATGTTACTGCTGTGTAGCTTCTGCAATAAAAGCGCTCGCTCTCCTCATATCTCTTGTGGCGGTGGGTGTCGAGAGTCGACTTGACCAGGTCCTTCGTAGCGCGCTCCGATCTTATTTTGGCTCAACGTCAACAGGCACCGATCCACCGATCCCGCTTCAACATGGCCAACCCTTACACACTTGGGCTCTTCCTTGCCACAATAGCGGTAACTCTGTAGTAGTATAAGATACTTGGTATATTCGTACGGTGCGAGAGCTCTCAATCAATAAAGATATTTGTGCGTCGTTGGTTGTGTATGGCATTGATAACCATTCGGGGCCTCAAAACTACCCTAATCCCCGACATATTCGTACACGCCTTTTTTCTATAGTGCAAACCCAATGTTGACATTTTGTGAAATTCCGACACAAGACACACGAGAAACCCGACGACCCGACCCGATACTGCAGAGCTGCGCGATGATGTTGGCCCCTTCCGCGAAGGTTCCCGTGCGATGGCCGTCCGCGATCTCTCTCAGCGATAGCTCCCACGGCGCGGGAAACCGAGGCTCCTTGTCGCCCTCTTTGCCTAGGGTTGGGGCGTTGAATATATTTCGGGCTGCAGAGACAGGAGATGTGGAAGTCATGTTGACGTACCTGAACTCAGGCGGGGAGCCGAACAAGACGGGGAAGGTGAGTGCTTGTTGAGGAGCATGGAAATGGGGCGTGCGCGGGTCCTCTTCGGTTACACCCGGTGAATACCGTCTGCTGCTTGGTCGCAGAAGGTCCAGCCTGTGGCTGCTGGCCAGCCCGGAAGAATATCGGATAAGCGAGGTCTCGCAAATCTGGCTGTGTGTCCTGCGTGCTGTTCTACACTTTGTGGCACAGGTGCCAAATATACGTGCGATCCGAGTTTGATGGTGTTCGTATTTTGATGTGCAGTTGCATGTGCGCCTCCAGGTTAGAACCTCGCAGGCAGACAGATATGACGATCTGTGTGAAAGCGATTCAGTAGCAGCAGCAGCACCACCACCACCACCAGTGCGCTTTCGAGGCACCTCGGTTCGGTGGGCACGTAGACGGGCTTCCGCTCTTCTTCTTGCTGCCGACATTTTCATCACTTCTTTTTCGGAGATTATTTTCCGGATATTTTCCCAGGGATGTTTCCTTTTCCGATCAACCGCACCGATCAAACGAACGATTTTGCGGATGACGTGCCCACCTTGTTACCTGTTACCTGGTACCTGGTAGAGCAGTAAGACGATCTCCACTACGTTGCTCTCCACCATGTTCCACGTCCAACGAGGACGAGCACGCACGTGCTGACTTCATACGACTATTATTAATAATACGGGTACGTTCAACGCGACACGTTGCGGAGTTCACTTGACTCGTTTACTAGTAATGTGCGCTATTAATATTTCGTATCGTAATCTAGTCTACCAGGTATAGCAGTAGATATTAATATTTTTAATTCCTGGCATGTTCTGTTCAAGTCGAAATATACCAGGTACCAGGAACCCCAGGTACCTGGTGTATATTTTATCCAGTACGAGTACCACTGCTGTGTGTGTTGTCTTCACATTGAATCGTCCTTTCTGTCCAGCTCCATCAGTACACCCAGTGTGCGTGCTGATTCTTACGGGGGTCCATAGTTAACAGGACCTATGTTGTGCATAAAAACCTATATATTTACGTATTTTTACTAACAAAGTTTGGTCCCATTAACTATGGACCCCCGTAATCGTATAAGCAATTCGACGCGAGTCGATGGATGAGGGGAGAAATGGCCGAAGTCTTCTCGCGATAAAAATGAAGGCGTAAACCGTAGTGGGGATGGGCGGGTGGAGGGCTGCTATTATTATGTGACCCCGCATACAACTATAATATCATTAACAGTGGGGAGAGAATACAGCAGTAGAACGGCGAGGATAACAAAAACAATTTAGATGAAATAGAAAAAAAGCATCAGGTGTAGGGTGCGTATGACTCCAGGCACGTTGATGTCATGTCAGGTACAGCAGTAAGTAGTACAGGGTGGAAGGCAAGAAGAGTTTTCGACCCAGAGGTCAAGGCAAACAAACGCAACTATCGGGATCTTCTGATACGATGGATCTACACATCTATCTATGCTCCATCGACTTTCGGCATCATGGGCAGATGAGCGGGCAGAACCTATACTCGTACTGGTAGGGGTTATGACTGACATCATACTACTGCTGATGTAGCCTTATCGCACAGGTACAGGACAGAACAACTTTTCCGGTCACCTCCCAGAAGGAGAGACGGACATTTATCCGGAACATTTGCCCGATATTTTGGATTTTTTTTATTGAAAAACATGTTTGCTGCTTCAGACTTTTCTCCGTTTTGCTCCTTCAGCTGGGCCTGCTGTTGTTGTGATTATCTGGATAGCTTCCAGCGTTGACGTTTTCCAAGAATCCCTTGGACGCTCTACCGCAGCCGCACCGGTAGTTTTCCTCGTTTTCGTGTGGTGCGATTGCTGGTTCTCCCCCTGTTTGGGCGGCTCTTCCTTCGCTGTTATGGGTTGCAGGTATACAGCAGCAGTACGTGCCGGCGTACCAGCAGCGTCAAGGTAGTCTGCTGCATAGGACACTTGCCTACAGAAGTGTAAGAGAAACGACCGCGGACCGCTATTTACAGGGAAATAAGAAACTCGGGAGATCTTTGCACTGAAGTTAGTTTGTAAACCACGCTTTCCCAGATAATAAATTTACTCGTAGCCTGAGTCAACACTCCTGTTCCCTGGCTGATATTATTAATAATATGCGGATGGTACGTTACGGCGGTGCACTCGTATCATACGTATACTCGTATGGTGCCCCGAACTGCTGCAGTTCTATTATTATTACGGGGGTCCATAGTTAACAGGACCAAATATTGTTAGTAAAAATAGGAAAATATATAGATTTTTATGTATACTATAGGTCGTATTAACTATGGACCCCCGTAATAGTATGTTTACAGAGCTGTACGTACGTACCCAGCTTCTTCCCCGATCCGATTGCAAGCTACAAGCTGAGAATACGGTTGAAACTATCAGAGCTACTAAGATGTACTGTTAATACGAGTATTAATATTAATAGTGCCCGTTGCAGTAGAGGCCTCTATTAATAAGGCATGCCCTAAATATATCTACGAGTGGAGGTTCTTAAGCCGTTTGGCACCTCCCGAGACATTGACTGAAACAATGACAAATGCCAGATATGTACGTATCAAGACCCGTCTATGAGCAGCATGAGCGCCCAGCCCCACGACCCCTTGCATTGTAACTCGGACACCAATCTGTATCGTCCCGCAGTCACGCAGTGGCGGTTGATGTAGTTGTCACTTATTTTCGTCTATTTTTCCCTCGAGCCCCAAGAGGGCTGAGAGAGGTGCTATACATACAACTACTTACAGATATATCACTCTCTGAGCGTGCTCAGTTGGTACATCCCTGGCCTCTCAGAGCTCCCACTTGGACATCGCCTCCTTTGATTACTTGCCGGACCTTTCCAGCGGTTATTTGTTTCTTCATTTTTCTTGGCACTGTCAGTTATTTTTTTCCTTTTTTCTTCCTTTGTTTTGTGTGCGTGTGTGTACTCCGAGCACGGCACCGCGGGCGAGCGCGGCACCGTCGCGGGTGTCAGCGGGTGGTGGCGGGTAGGGGGGAGGTTGCGAGGAGCGCGGTCGCCGTTTTCGTGGCTAGGCGTCGCGTGCGCCTCGAGACACGAGGGAAGCATGAATGGGCTCTGTCTGGCCTCCGTCTGTAGAAGTTGATTGAGTATGCAAGAGCCTAGAAGAGTCGCTCGGGATTGCAAAATAACATTCAAGCGGTGCTTATTTTTGCGACCAAGCTGAAGTTCACAGAGAGAGCTAAGCAGTCTGAGCACCAACATTGTCGAGCTGGCGAACGAGGTCCACGGTGAGCACCGGGCTTCACGCGAGGCGGTCGACGGGCCTCACTGCTGTGGCAGAGATGGAGGAAAGCTTTACCCGGACCGAATCGGTGGCGAGGTGGTCGCTAGAGGGGCGGGCGGCGTACGAGGCTGAGAGAGCTCTGCTATTAGATTTTTCTCTTTTTTTCTTTTTGACCGATGTAAGGTGTTCCAATCAGGCAGGACATTATTACACGAGAGGGGACGGGGATTTTTTTTCTATCCGAAATTTTCGGTTTCATTTTCATTGTTTTGGCGGTGCTGCTGTGCCGTGCTGTGCTTTCTCTTTGGTACATACAAGTACAGACATAGAGCATATCAAAAGAAGAAAATAAGTACCCTACTTGGGGTATGTACGTACGCACGACATGTGAGCGAGCGTAGCGGGCGGAACCGCCCGCGACGCGACGCGTATGTAGCGTCCGAGCTGTTTTCTCCTGAAGCATGGCGGCGGGACTCTTGGCATTATCAAGCCGCGAGTTTGCAACTCCTATCGTAAAAAAAAAGCTATATTTAATCATGGACCTCTGTCCGCTTTGCACAATTTGATGTACTTTCCTTGCTGAGCGAGCGTAGCTAGCAGTGTGTAGGCCGCCCGCGGAGCGAAGCGCCGTATATATACATATACATATATATACGTATCCTATCCTACCCGTTGGAATCCCCCTTGAGTACCTCGTACTACTTTTAAGCTCTGTAGGTAGACGAAGAGCATTTTTCTCATTCATATAACACGCGTAGACGGGCCCGCGACGACGGCGGTGTTAGGCTGAGCTCTGATATAGACTACAATGCCAGTGAGTAACACCCTGGTACTCGGCAGGGCTCAGTTTGTAAGTCTAGAGCTCTATCGATAGATGAGACTACGAGTGCAGAGGGCAAACATCCTCTGAAACATTCACTAATTACTTGTCGTAAACTATTGCTGCTGTTGTACAGGTCTTGAGTCTGTCAATATGGCGGAAGGGCATGCGCGAACTAACCGTGATGTTAGACTACACTCATAGCAGTCGCAGACTGTTGTGTCGTAAATACCTGTACTCAGGTCTGTCAAGTAGAAATACCTGTACTCTAGTCTGACAAAGTGTACCTGGTACTCGTATGCCGATACTACGTTGGGAAGAGCTGACGCCGCTCGAGTACTGCTTCACGTACACAAGGTGCATGGTGCATTGTAACTTCGTGCGAGCTCTACATTTATGGGTGTTTCTCCCCCACTAAATCCAACTATTTATACGATAGGTACCTGGTGTGTACCCACCGCCCGTACGAGTAGCGGGTCGGAACAAGTTTAATAAACTATTCGCGTGTTCCAAATATAGGCAACTTCCTTTGTTTGTAGCAATCACGGGTTTCCAAGAATATACCAGGTACGATCGGCGTTTGGTGACAGCAGTCCCGCACACGCGAGCGAATCAGGCGAGCGCAAGGTGCGTAAGACACGGTCTTAGAAGTTCTGTAGTGTTCCGGTCATTTCGAGAGCAAGGCCCGAGGTAATGCACCGGGAGCCGCAAGCGTTGTCTTAGTCCCCGGGCCCAACCGGCCGCATAGAACGGGAGGAGGCAACCACTCGTTTAGACCAACCCCACCCGCACAGCGACCTCACCACCGCCCAAACGGCGCAGGGGGGAGGGTAGGCGTGGGGGGGGGGAAACAGCGGTGTCGATGTCAAGCGAGATAGGGGAGGGTGTCGATCTCCGAGGTCACGTGGAGTCGCAAGTACCGCAGTTTGTCTTGACATGTGTCCGGGGTCTCCTTTGGGACTCCATGATCTGCTGTTGCATCATCGCCCCCCGCCAACAAATTTCCCTACGTATGTCGATGTCTCGCTGAAAAGAGTCGCGCGTTTCTCAAACGGTACCTGGGCGCCACCGCCATGAAGGTTTTTGAGTGTTGGTTTTTGCCTGGCGACGACCCCCGGCGTCAGCCTATATATGCTACAACCATGATTCTCGACACACGACGCATATCATGGCGACGGAGCCGCCTGTGCTAGCTAGGCACTTTGGGAGAGGCATAGTATACCAGGTGCCAGGTATGGGATAAAATATGGTCAAAATGATAAATGATGGTGTTGTTTATACAACACAAAAGTTTTCAACTACAGAGTACGTAGGTCTTGAAAACCGACCTGATTCGCCTGGTCACTGCGTTGTCTTCGTTTCTCCCGCTTTTGCATTTGCGTTGACCTCGAGCCACGCGCCATACCGATACATATCTACAGCAGTGTTTAGTACGGGAAAGCTACTATTAATACTGTACCAGCAAGCATAAATAATACTAAGAAAACGGGCACGCAGATAGATAGCCAGGCTGATATTTCCAGGAAAATAAGAAACCCAAGCCGTAACGCTAAAGGTTAGCGCAAAATGCACTCTTTCCCGGATAGGAAATTCAACCCGAGCCAGTATTCCTGATTATTTCCTCCTGCTGCTGTATAAAGAAGGATATCATACTGCTGTATAGTACTCGCACGTAAACAGGTGTTTTTTTACCATTGATATGGATGCTACTACGGGGGAACGTATAATATATTGTACATGAGCAGGAGAACTGACGATGTATTGTACCGGGTCCATCAGCAGTGGACATAGCACGGCAGAACTTGAGGTTGTTTGTTCCTGTTCCGTCAATTTGCCGCACCGCCACCATACTACTGCTGTATTTCATACACTCTGCCTGCACATGTGCACGAGTTTTTTTTTTTTCGAAGTCTGCTCAATCGAGGAGATGGAGCATCACGGTGGTAGCAGCAGCAGCAGCAGCAGCAAATGTCATGTAGCAGGACTGGCAGCAGCAGGCAACGAGACATGTTTCCGACTTGCCCCGCCCTGGCTTCTACGTGTGATGACTGCAATTCTTGACTCTACACTCTAACCTGTAGCCCCGACCGCCTGCGGGAAATTTCTCGGAATTGCTGCAAGGCGTATTAAGGAATTTGTGTCCTCTACGAATCAACTACCAACCACCTTGTCAACGTTGGGCGAAGTCTTGTTTTTGTTGTTGCTGGTGGTTGTTTCTTTTCCGTCCTTTTTATTATCTTCGTTCTTAGTTTCTCCCTCTGTCCTATTATTTAATAATAAGTATTGATATTAATAATAGCAGCTCAGATCCGGAGTCACATGGTATTAATAGTATTAATAGGCTCTTTTCCCCCCCCCCCACTACGTATGATCAATAGTTTTAAATATCATAATACTTCTGCTGTGTACCCGGTGGTGCCAAGTGCGTTTTTGTTGTTGTTGTTGTTGTTGTTTTTTTTTTTTTTTTTATCATCACTTTTACTTTCCAGCCCACTCGTAGGAGGTTTTACCCTCGACGATCTTCTGGACAAGCCGTGGTCACAGGTGTCGTCCCTTCTCCCCCCCGGTACGTGCCTTTATTTTTTATCGCGCATAGGGTTCAGCATTCCCACTGCTCGTCGATTTTCATCGAATGTACAGCTAACTCACGCTCTCGCGCTTTCCGCTAATAATCAATTTTATGCAAGAAAAAGTCCCTATGAGCATGCACTCGGTGAAACTCGAACTCACGAAATTGATCTTGATAGGCTCGCGGACCACCTACCAAGCCACCGGGGACGCCGTTGTTGGAAGGAAATAACAAACCACCGAAACAACTATTAATACTCGTACCAGTACCAGGTGTTGATATTAATACTACTGGCTGTACTGCTGTGCGTTGGCTTCACTTTAAATCGTCCCCAGCTTCATCAGTACCAACCCTGCAACCACCCAGTGTCCGCCCTGATTCCTTATCCTAGAGAGGTACTATTTCTGTTGTTGTTGTTGTTGTTGTTGTTCTTTTCTTCACAATAAACCGTTCTTTCTACCCGTCGGCATCCAGCACAACCAGTGTCCATGCCGATTCTTCAATCCTAGAGAGATACAAGTTCTGTGGTCACAAAAGCTACGCCACAGTATAGAGATACTACGTTGCCACGACTACCGTGGTCACAGAGTGTGAGTACATAATACCAGGTCTAAATACATACCAGTACACAAAAATTTAAACCTGATACAAATGTGTGTGTGTGTGTTCTGCACACACACCAAGCCGTTCTTGCCACGAGGTCGTACCGAGTACCGGTCGGCATCCAGCACAACCACTGTGCGTGCCGATTCTTCTATCCTAGAGAGATACAAGCTATGTGGTCACTAAACTACGCCACACAGATACTACATTGTTACGTATGAAGTAAGCACAGCAGTAGTAGACAATGCAATGCCATGTCGCCCTTAAACGTGAAGAACACACAATGTCATCGTACTGATTGCTTTATCTTTCTTTCTTCTTGTTCTTGTCCTTAAGAAAGGACCCGTGGCCTGGGTGGATAACGAGCCTGCTTCGCTTGTGCCGTATTGTCTGACGCATTTTCTCCGGGGTGAGACATAGTTGGCGAACGCAGGACGGACACGGTAGACAGGGTAGCAAGGTACCAGACAGCCTAGTAGGAAGAACCTGGCTATGCTTCTCATACCACAAACTGCTGCGGCCACCTGGAGGGTGCTTTGTTCTTCGGTTTGCCTGTTGTTTCCCTTGATTGTTGGGGCTTACTCTAGTCATAGCTGTGTGCAGTATGTAGTGGTGCTGTTTCTTTATTGTCGCTTGTTTTTTTCAAGTATCTGCCATACCTCCTCAGGGGAGGCACGACAATTTTTTCTTTTCTTTTCTTTTTTCTTTTTCTTTTTCTCTTTGTTGATTTGTGCCTTTGCTTACTGTTTTTTTTCTTTGTATACTTTCGTCATCTCTCTTTCATAGAAAGTGCATGTCGTGCCTGTCGTATCCAGTATGATGGCATGGCGTTGCTTTGTCTACGCTCTGCTCACTTCATAACAATGCAGTACGGGACGATCGCTGGTGGGGGGAGCCCGAAACCAGGCGGGCAGCCCAAGACTTGGCCTAGGGCCATTGCTGAGGACCTTAGAGTGTTCAAAGCCACCGAGGGATCAACGGAAGACTCCCCCTTAGTCTTTGGAGTTGGGACCGCACTGTGGCCCACTGCAGCAAAACAGACGGGAAGTGGTACCGGGGAATCCTCGAAGCAGCTGAACAGTTCATGGCCAGGTGGCACGAGGCTGAGGCAAAGCTGAGTAGACAGCGCCGTGCATCCGCTGCAGGTAGTGTTAGAGGGAATGGGGGGAGGGGTAACAGCAGGAGGGGTAGAAGGAACACCGTACAAGTGTATGGGGGCAGGGGGGGGAACAGGAGAAGTAGAAGGGAAACCGCGGTAGAAGAGAGTAGCAGAGAGACCGCAGATAGGGTAGCAAGGTACCAGGCCGACTAATAGGTTGGACTTTTCTTTGCTACTCGTACCGCCAACTGCTGCGGCCGTTCGGTATGCATTTTGATTTTTTTCCCTTCTTATCCTTATGAAAGAAGTACTACATAGTGGGTGGGTGACGAGCGTATTTTGGCCGACTCACTATTGCTCTTTTTACTTAGTTAAGTGTTCACCGGGATGCATAGTCCCCTTTTTCCTTCTCGTATCTTTCCCCTTGCACGTCCCTTTTGGCTCATGCTCGGGTAAGTATGTATGTGTCTGAGCTTTGGCTTCCCATTTTATTTATTTATTTGGGATTCTTCTCCTTTTTTTTTTTTGCTTTTTCTTGTTCTTTTTCGGTTTGGTTTCTTCGTTGCTTCTCTTTCTTTATGGTGTATTTTGGTTGCTGGCGTATGAATATGTATGTATGTTGTGTCGGCCGCACCTAGTGCGAAGGCATGGTATTGCGTAGGCTATTAATGCATTACGGTGTGTTATCTCTGTGTCGTAGTCTGTGACCACAGAGCTCGTATCTTTCTAGGGTGAAGAATCAGCACGGACACTGGGCTTGCTGGATGTCGACGAGTAGAAGAACGGTTTAATGTGAAGAACACACACACACACACCTCTGCTCTGGCGTAGTTTCGTGACCACAGAAGTGGTAACTCTCAGGATTGAAGAATCCTCACGGACACTGGTTGTGCTGGATGTCGACGGGTAGAAAAGAACGGTGTAATGTGAAGAACTCACACTAAACCAGACCGGCGCGACATACACATTCTATAAAAAAGAGAAACACTCAAGAAAAAGCAAATCGAAAGAAGAAAACAAAAAAAAGTTTCGTGCCCCCCCGCAAGGCATGTGTGGCAGACAATGTACATAAACATACACAGCCTCAGGGAAACCGCACCCCAGCAGAGAACAAGTGCCACTCTTTTCGGGAATGTAATAAGCTACTCTTGATGTTCATGTCAGACTCCAAACTACAAGCGGTGTGTTCGTATCATGTCAGACTCCAAACGATTCAGACTCCAAACCATGTTCATATAATGTCAGGCTTCAAACAAACGGTGTTCATATCAGACTCCAAGCGATGTTCGGGTCAGACTCCGAACGGGTTTACATGTTGTACGAGTAGCGCAAAAACGGTTAGACGCGAGTCAACGAGGGAAAAAAAAGGCTGCAGTCTTTTCGCGATAAAACTGCACGGCACAAACCGTGGTGGGAAGGGGAGAAGAGTCTGCTACGTGACCTAGGATCTGAGCTCCTACTGCTGTATGCAGGATGGAGAGAGAAAAGGAGGGCGAAGATAATAGAAATGGGATAAAAAAGGAGGAAAAATAAAGTGCTCGTACTGTTGTAGTACCGCACAACACGCAAGATGATACACCCCACCATCCCTGCAACGAATTTCCGAGCCGAGTTCTCCAAAGCATGCCTTGAAGGGGGTAGACGCAACGAAAATAATGCATCCCTCGGGGTTTGCACGTTTCCCCCCATTTTCGGTTCAACGAAATTTAGAAATCAGCTTCGCAGTTCATCCGAGGCGGTGTGTTGTGGGTCATCATATCATTTACCTGGTATACGATACCTGGTGCGGTGTTCGATTTGGAAACTTGAAACAAGAAATCGAAGAATTTTCCACTCGCCGTTCGAGCCCCCGATATATATTTCTCCATTTCTTCTACTCGCACTGCAACAGAGTTTCAGGGAGTACTGCTGCAACTACAGCGATAGCTGTATATTTTTGTCCCATCATGATGCGCCACTCTCACCGGAAAAAAAAGTCCGTTTGGTGTTGATGCTACTAATATCACGGGGGACCATAGTAAATGGGACCAAATATTGGTAGTAAAATTAGGGAAATGTATACCTGGTAGGTTTTTGTGTGTACCGTAGTTGCTATTTACTATGGTCTCCCGTAATATATTTATATTAATATTGATGGACGTTAAGCGGGTACTATATTCTCATACAAGGCACGTGGTAGCTAGCGAATGCGTTGGGTGTTGAAAAACTGTCAGAATTTTGTGGACCACTATAAAACCTGCACGAACACGCCAAGCTTGCAAATATATGTAATACCAGTACCTGGTACGCATGAGCTTTGAGACATTCTTGGATCTCATCAAAGCTTTTGTTTATTTTTAGTGTTCACATACTGAAGCCGAGATTACATTCATTCGGCAGCACCGCCCATGCGTGTACCCCTGTGGCACCATGTACGAGTAGTAGCATTCCAGTATATAATGTATACCAAGGATGTATGTATACGGTCCGTGTAAACCGGTACAGGTTTGAACCGAACTAAAAACGCCTCCATACGTAGTGGAAACCCTACCCATTTTCTTTTTTCTTTTTTCCAGCAGCAGAGTTTATATTTGGGTGTTTGCCAAAATCAGGTATACCTCGTCACTTGCGCCAAAACCAGTTGTAATACACACTCCAAACAAGTACAAACCATACGCCAGGAGCCCCTGCCTTTGGCAAGCCTCACATCGCACCTGTTTTTGGATTGAAACTGGCCAGGTTGCATCTGGATTTGTCTACTTCGTCTATTGATAGATTGATAGCTTTAATCTGTTTTACCTGATTTTCGGCTATTAATTATCAGAGAGGCCATACCTGCCGTTTTTTGTCCATGCGTATGCGGTTTCCGGTCCCTCGGTTTCAATTCTCATGTCGTAACTCTGCAAGCACGTATCTATACACATACGTACGCTGTTTTACTTTTTCTTCTTCGGGGTGTATGATGTGCTGAAAGTTGTAAAGTCGTTCTGTCGTACGAGTAGAGCATCGTGGACACAGCAGTCGGCAGTCCGTCTGCCTCACCCCGCGTCGAGGTCGTGGTGGCCTCAGGTTTGGTACGGCAAATAGCTTCGCGCCGAGCAGGCGGTTCCGCGAGGATAGCCGAGAGGCTTCAAAGCTCTTAATAGCAACAGGGGGGAGGCGCAAGAACAATTGCTCTTGGCGCGCCCGCCGTGGCGAAACTAACGAAGCGTGGTCACCCTCTGCAGGTCTAGAAGTGGAGCCCGTGGTGCCTATTAATAGATACCCTGAAGAAAACAAAACAATTCGGACTTTGGAGGCCACACGCCCAATGTTCAGGCGCAAAAAAAAATGTTTTTCATTCCTCATGGCCAGAAAACGCCGCTCGTGGCGTGTGTGTGTTTTTTACTTGATTTCAGAATTTAACTGTTTTTGGCTCTCAGATGGAACAGGTGTACCTGATTTTGGCTTTAGTTTTTTTTTTTTTTTTTCTCGTTTTTCTTCCCATTTATTTTCGTCGCCTTTCTGTTCTCTTCCCCCCCGAGTCGTATCTCAGATCCGGGTTCGCATAGCAGGCTCTCCTCCCCTCTCCCCAGTGCGGTTCGTGCCTTCCTATACGGGCAAGCGAAGCTCACACACAGAGCACCGCTGAATGGCGTACGTCAGGCGAATTTACCCCGGGGATGGTTGAACTTTGTCCCCGTCTTTTTACGGTTATAACCGGCAGGTACCGGGAAAAGCTTAAATGGGGTACAAGGTACCCGTGGTACGAATTGACATTTATCTGTTAGGTACCGCCTGGACAACAGGTGTGTGTACATAATATACACCCATTTTTATATAATTAAAAAGGGCAAAAGCGCAAAAAATCAGGTACACAACTGTTCCATTTGGGCCAGAACAGTTACATATTGAAAACAAGTAAAAAACACACGCCACGAGAGGTGTTTCTGGCCGTTGCATGAGGAATTACAAACAGTTTTTTTTGGTGACTGAACGTTGAGGGTGTGGCCTCCAAAATCCGAGTTTTGGTTTGTTTACTTTAGGGTTTTTTTTTTTTTTTTTTTTTTTTTTTTTATCCATCACTTTTACTTCCCAGCCCACTCGTAGGAGGTTTTACCCTCGACGATCTTCTGGACAAGCCGTGGTCACAGGTGTCGTCCCTTCTCCCCCCCGGTACGTGCCTTTATTTTTTGTCGCATAGGCACCACGGGTTCCACTTTTAAACCTGCAGAGGGTCACCAGGCTTTGCTAGTGTCGCCACGGCGGGCGCGCCAAGAGTAATTGCGCTTGCGCCCCCACCCCCTGTTGCCAGCTTTGAAGCCTCTCGACGATCCTCGCGGAACCGGCTGCTCGGCGCGGACTCAGTTGCCGTACCAAACCTGAGGCCACCTCGCGCGGGATGAGGCACACGGACTGCCGTCTGTGCCGTCTGTGTCCACGATCCTGTACGTACAACAGAACAACATTTTTTACAATTTTCAGCGTATCATACACCCCACAGAAGAAAATGAAAGCAGCGTGCGTATGTTTTATAGATACGTACGTACGTACAGAGTTCAGACATAAGAATTGCAACGAAGGGGCCGGAAACCGCATATTATACGCACATACACAGAGAATGAACTTAGGGTCATTCTTATCGGAGAGCTTTTTTTTCCATATTTTCCATGTTTTTTCGCGCAATTTTTTTTTTATCTTCCAGATTTTCCTGTTTTTTTTTCCCCAAATATGTAAAAATTAACAAACATATTTTTTTTTTGCGTGTAGAGAATTTCACGAATAGTGACAGAACGCCTCCGTATATTGATACATGTCTCCAATTATTTTCAAAAGTTAGAAAATCTGGAAAAAAAGCTCTCCGATTCGAATGAACCTTGGTAGGTATGGCCTCGGCTGAAAATCAGGCAAAAACTGTTGAAACCTATTATTAATAATAGACAAAGTAGACCAATCCAGATGTACCCCCCGCCAGTTTTAACTCAAAAACAGGTACAATGCGAGGCTGGCCATTGGCAGGGCTCCTGGCGTGTGATTTGTGCTTGCTTTGAGTGTGTAACTGGTTTTGGCACGAAAGTGACATTGGCACGAAAGTGACAAAGGTAAACCTGATTTTGGCAAACACCCAAGTAAAAAGCAACTGAGATCGAGGATTTCGTCAAAGGTCATCTTTGCAAGCTGTGTGTGATACTTTGATCGCGCGTAACGTGTACCAGGCACCAGGTATGGGTTTCATATGGCCTCATGCAGTATATATGTATGATACGCATTCCGTATATACCTGGTATGAGGAAGACAAAATCTGAAGCTGCAGAATTCAAGGAGTGTGTGTGTATATATATTTATATTTCTACTCTCCTGGTTGATGTCATGATTCGGCGTTGCCCCTTTTCCTATGATACTGCTGCCAAAATGATCCAACTCTAATAAGTGCATTTTTTTTGTCACCCAAACTACTGCTGTAGTTGTTGGACATAAAATGGCAAGCAACCCCAATCACCAATCACCAAAACACCATGGAACGTAAATGGAACTCCTCATGCTGGCATTCCATGTTTCACGGTTCACAGCAGCGGGTGAACATTGTTAAAATATACTGGTATATACGCATGTACCAAAAGGTATATCCTATTCGTTCTTGTTTTATCGCGGATCAACCATTCTATATATTTGCAAGGGATCCATCCACATGGATGCCAGCGCCGGCACCCATGCCTTGTCAAGGAAAAGTTACCTCAATGCTCTGCCCATGTTTCGAGTTCTAAGTTTCGAGATCTAATTATGTGTACAGGATGACGTCAATGCCGAGTGTTGCAGGAAGAAGGCAATGCCAAATAAAAGCAGTCTTTTTCGGGAGCAATGAAGTCGATCAGTGCCAAGTATCTAATATTACGGGGGTCCATAGTTAACGGGACCAAATTTTGTTAGTAAAAATAGGTGAATATATAGGTTTTTATGTATACCATAGGTCCTATTAACTATGGACCCCCCCCGTTATAGTACTCCTGTAGCGTGTTGCGGGATGAATGTAAAAGTGCCAAGTTTTGTCAGCAGCCGTATCAGTCTAACTCACCACTACAGCAGTATCGTTTTATCAAGGCTCGTTGTTCCCTGGTGTTCAGTCCTCGCCCTCATTCAGCAAACGTTTACTCCCACAGCACTAGTCCCATGTCTCTCTCAGGCAGGCTCATTTGGGGTACCTGGTATGCCTTTGCCAGCCAGTCTCTCTCAGGTCAGGCGCATTTTATGAGGTTCTCGAACACCAGGAAAAATATTTTTTCGATTCTCAATCTGATGTTTCGTTATTCTGAAAATTAATCGGTTCTAAAATTCTGATTTCTCGCCCCTCCAGAGAGGCTCAGTTCTTGGGATACAGCAGCGGTCTACGTATTTACCGACACAGCATTCCTCTCTGGCTCGTTCCTGCTCCAGCAGTAACTCCTTTGCCTGCCTCTCTCTTAAGTTCTGGCGCTTTTTCTGAGATCCTTGATCACACCAGCAAATTGATGTTCTCCGTTCTCGTGCATGGTCGTCCTTTCAGAAATTTCTCAGTTCAAAGTGTGATTTGTCGCCCCGCTAGAGAGGCTCAGTTCTTGGGCACGGCAACAAGTCCATGTATGCATCTATGTATCATTCCTCTCTCGAGATCGTTTCTGAGCAGAACGGTATGTATGATTTACTGCAGCAGTACTACTACTGTAGTGTACGACAGAGTACTCTACTGCCGTGCTTCCGCTGCAATACAGGCAGTAATTAAACCTCGAACATGTAGCCATGAATTTACCCGCGAAAAGAAAGGTACCCTGGTAGTTTTTGTTGTCGCCCTGTTGCACTCTTCGATGACTACTGCTTGTTCTCGCTGCTGCAGTTTCTGTACGCGTGTCCCGATGAGGCAAGGCGGAGGGGATGGTACGAGGCTAAACAAGACGACCCGCCCAGGGAGGCTGTAGGTAGAAAGCGGTCGCGACCGCGAGACCGAAATATCGGAGAGAAGAGAGATCGAAGCTCGCGACGACCAAAAAAAAAAAAAAAAAAAAATGACAGCACGAAGCTGGGAAGTATCTCCAGACCAGAAAAAGTAGAATCTCGCTCTCTCCAAGAAACGACCTCGATGCTTCTACATCTCCGCAAGATCGACGGTGTTCAGGGTCGCTGCGCTCGGCGGTGGCGGCGAGGGACCTCTAGGACCTCTAGAGTGCGGGTGCGCGAATAGGCGGGGCTGAGGCCGAGGAACGATATGCTCGAGAAGAGCGGGCGAGAAAGCGAGGGCGAAGCCGGACCCCGAAGGCGAACGGATCCCGATCTCTGGCCGAGACGATCGGCGGAAATTCCAATATTTCTGCCTCACTCTCAGCCCTCGAACATTATTACGGGGGGCCATAGTAAATAGGACCAAATATTGTTAGTAAAAAGTAGGTAAATTTATAGGTTTTTATGTAAACCAAAGGTCCTATTAACTATGGACCCCCGTAATAGTTGATTTACACATGCCTGGTGTATAAAGATATATATATATATATATATTATTACCCGTAAGGTTGGCTCAAACCCAACCAACACGACCGATGGATGAAGCGCCGTGGTTGTATAAACGCTTTGCGAGAGCTCTTGTTTATAGTAGCGATGACTGATTGCGTGTGCAGGTTATGTGCACTATCAAGTTGGGGAATAACCAGTACAGCACTATGTACCTGGTAGTTGTTCCAAGAGGGATGGTCATCGCTACTCCCCAGGTATTCAACGCTTCTATGGTGTGGTCGCCGGGTCTGAGAGGGTAGACAGCTCTTTTTTTCGGAGGACGACACAGGGAATCGTTTTGAAGTTTATGGAAGTAGTCGTTGCAGGCCACGAGAGAAGCGAGGTGTGGGTACGCTAGGGTGGGGTCCTAGAGTTGGCGTTTGGGTTAGGGTTAGCGTTAGGGTTATAGCGTTAGCGTTAGCGTTAGCGCTAGCGTTAGCGCTAGCGTTAGCGTTAGCGCTAGCGTTAGCGCTAGCGTTAGCGTTTAGAGTTAGCGTTTTGCGTTAGAGTTTTGCGTGGGCGTTAGTATTTGACGTTCGCGTTTGGCGTTATTAGTGTTCTGCTGCGTTGAGCGTTAGCGTTTAGCGTTAGCGTTTAGCGTTAGCGTTTAGCGTTAGCATTTAGCGTTAGCGTTTAGTGCTAGCGTTTAGCGTTAGTGTTGGCGTTTAGCGTTAGCTAACAATGTAGAATGCTACTGCCGTGTAAACGCGGGGGGACGTTTTGGTAGATGTCGTCCATAGGACCGGTTTCGGGTTCCCTGGCGGTTGTTTTTTTGGACAATTCTGGGAGATGTTCTTGGCTCCGGCTTTTTGGACCAGAATAAATTGACAACTTGCCTCTTATCTCAGGACATATCATATTAATGTATATCATACGCTCCACGGGTGATGGACATGTATACGAGAGATGAGATGTCGCGCCCCTCCAAGACATCCCGGTCGTGCATGTGATATCGGCACAACAGCAGCAGCAGCAGCAGCAGCGTATATGGCAACGTTGATGTCGGAAAGCAACGACATGACGACAAAACCCTTTTGTGAACGGTGGATACTATTGGGGACAACGCCGCCGCAGCAGCCAGTTTGACAGGTAGCACCTGCAAGGGGCAGCAGCGTTGTTGCCGATCTCTAGTCTGTATCGTTTCCCTCTGTTGGGCAACATTTGTTAGTCGATTTGCACAATTAATAAAAGAAATTGACTAATTAATTATTATTATTATTATTTTTTTTTTATCCTCCGGCGGATTGGTAAAAATCAAGCTTAAGCTCACCATTAATTTCGTGCACCCCTACATTAGGTACCCCTTTATACCAGGTATTCTACTGCGTCCCTCTTTTACGGTTTTGAACAATTACAACCTGTCCCCAACCCAAACAAAATATTTCGGCCCTATTTTGCGAAATTAATCTATTATTGCGATCTCCACGTCGCTCTTCTGCGAAGTTCATTAACTACAGCCCCCCTCATTTTTCCCCAACCATGGCCCTCTACGTTCCTCTTCGCGAAATTGATTATTTGATATAATAGTTGCACCCCTTGCTTGTTGTCGTCTCTCCTTTTCTCTCCTCTAGTACAGGGGACCATAGTAAATAGGACCTACGGTTCAAACAAAAACCTATATATTTCGCTATTTTTGCCAACATATTTGGTCCTATTTACGATGGCCCCCCGTAAATAGAAATATTCGAGTTCATGTATGCATGAATCACATGCTTGGAACGATTTTAGATATCATACATACCGTGAGCGCCACAAAAACGGGCACGCACCACCGGCTGCACAGCAAGAACTATACGAATACCGAAGTGTGTGCAACGCGCCGTCGCGCAGAGCAATGTGAAAAAGCGTGCAGTCTTTCTTTGGTGTTCGCTAAAGCAAGCCGAGCGTCGACCTCATTTTACGGCATGCAGCGGTAGCAGCACACGAGACGGGAGACGTGGCACTACTCCCGCTTGTCGGAGCCATACCAAAGACCACCGCTCTGTCCGTAAACATGAGTATCCCATCAAAACGGTCCTTTTATTGTGGGATAAAGTGGTTTATATATTTATATATATATATAGATATATATATATATATACCCGCGGTACGTACAAGGCGGTAGGCAGCGATCGCAACCCACTATGTACGGGGGACCATAGTAAATGGGACCTACTAATGTTAGTGAAAATAGGGATACATATAGGTTTTTGTGTGTACCTTAGGTCCTATTTACTATGGCCCCCCGTAACACTTGCTATGAATGACACCTCGTACCACTACTGCTGTAGGACTACAGTAGTAGTATCTGATATTCGTACATACGAAGTATGTACGTACCGGGCACATTACTATTTTTCGACGAGAGTTTTAGTCGCGGGTCGTGGAAGCACTTTAGCTACGCGTTTTTACGACGCGCTTGCTATTTCGTGGAAACCTAGTCATCAGAACCCGAAACGGCGTGTTAAAACACAGGGGGTCGGTCCACCGTGGGTTGTGGTTACTGTAGGTTCCCCGGCAATACACACATTATTTTGTTGAAAACTGGGCCAAGGCGTAGAGGCCTGCTAATCGTGTACGTACAACCCCCGCGTTTTGTTTTGTTTTTTTTTTCCCTCTGGAGATGTGTGTGTGTGTGTGTGTTTTTTTTTTCATGTTGCTACATGTTGTGGCTTATTCCTGTTCCTCCGCTTCCTTTTCCCTCGTTTCTTGTGTTTCTTGTGTTTCTTGTGTTTTTGTGCTCTTCTTGGGTGTGTCCTGGGTGCCGTGGCGAGCAGAAGGGGTACAGCGTGTTGCATCTGGCGGCGATGCGAAATCAAGGAGCGATGGGTGAGAATACAAGAGTTGGTGTATAGCTGCTCCTCGCAGGTCGCGCGGATGGAGGCGGTAGTCGTGACACCCCTCCCCCCCCCCCCCCTCTCCTCTCCTAGGCGATGGATGACGGCCACAGACGGTGGTGAAACAGGGAGGGGATAATATTACTCTAGTAATAGTACGAAAACGAATGCAATACATGGTAAACATGTGATGAGTGCCCAAACGTTGGAGATGTCTCTATAACCTCACTGCCTGGTATATAATACATGGAAAAAACCTATTGCGGGGGACCATAGTAAACAGGACCTACGGTACACACAAAAACCTATATATATATATTTCCCTATCAACGATATTTGGTCCTATATACTATGTTCCCCCGTAATAGTGAGCGCCCAAATGTTGGAGGTGTCTCTATCAGGAGTGATACCACACTCTTGTCCTGGAAAGGATGCGTTGTCAATGGTCAAATGACTTGAGCAAAACAGCAAATAAGTACGCCTCTCCTCTCCCGCTTCTCCCCCCCCCCCCCCCCCCCCCCCCCCCCCCCCCCCCCCCCCCAAGCGGTCCTTACTTAGTTGGATGCAAGCCCACCCTTCATGCGACTCGCCGAACACCTCACGGCCCTTTGCGCTTGGTGCAAGCAGTGTCTTGTCTGGTCGGTGAAAAGCCGACGTGCTCCGTCCCGGCGGCATTGTAGGGATGCGAGGGCCTATGGCCGTACGACTACGGCCATGCATAATATCGAATACCCCCCACCCCCCCCCCCCCCCGGCCTCGCCTCCATAACTATGTAACCGTTACAGTGGAGCTTCTCCTCGAGCACGGGGCAGATCCGGACGCCCACGATTTGGAAGAGGGACTCACGCCGCTCATGTGGGCTGCCCAATTGGGGTGAGGGTGGGGAAACTACTACAGTAGGCCTTCGGTCCCGCTTCTATGGCTGCGGCTGCGGTCGAACGAGTGTATTTGATCGGTCTGTTCGGTGGAACTGTCGGTAGGTCGTTCGGTCAATCGGCCTGTCGGGCGGTCGGTCGATGATTCGGTAAATTGACCGGTCTTTGCTGACGCGATCCCTGGTTCTTGCTTCGGCTGAACGCCTCGATTGAATGGCTGAACGAATCTGGAGCGGTCGGTGGGTCTGTTGGTCGTTCGGTAGATTGGTCGGTTTTTTGTCGACGCGGTCCCTGGTTCTCCTTATAGGCTGAACAAGTCGATCGGATCGCTGAACGAATCGGTCGGAATGATCGGTCACTCGGTCATTCAGTCATTTCGTCATTCGATCGGATCTTTCGACCTTTCTGCCATTCCTCCTTTCCGTAGTTTGATCGGTTTTTGTCAACCCAGTCCTGTAGAACGAGTCGGTTGAATCCATCGATCGGTTAGTAGTTGAATCGGTCGGTCGATCGGTCGGTCGGTCGGTAGTTCGATCAGTAAATGGTTGATGTTTTTCTTGTGGTGTTGTCATTGCCTCGTGAACGAGGATTGAACAGAGTTGAAGCACAGTACGCGATACCACGTGAAACAAATGTTTTAGTATATTCGGCCAGGCTGCAGTTCTGTTTCTTCTCATGTGCGACAGGGTGTGGCTTGCACTACTGTCAGACGGAAAGGCACACTATTTAGTAGCAAAGCCGCCAGACGATGACATTGTTTTGGTTATGCTGGTAACGGCCGTAAAGACGCACTGCATTGACCCCCCCCCCCCCCCCCCCCCACCCCGCGTAAACTTTTGGGTCGTCCACTCCCGCTTGCGCAACTGTCGCAACAAATAAACTAGCTGTTCATAGCTGACTCAATAGACTATATAGGCTAAAACTAACTAGCTGACTGGCCGACCTGGCTGGTACGGGGGGCCATAGTTAATAGGACCAAATATTGTTAGCAATAATAGGGAAATATACAGGTTTTTGTGTGCACCGTAGGTCCTATTTACTATGGGTCCCCCGTAATACCAGGTTACTACGTAACAACTAGCTACTGTAACCACCTAACCAACTTCTTACAGGTACACGAAGGTGGCCGCGTCCCTGCTGGAGGGGGGGGCGGGCACGGAGCAGGAAGACTTGGAGGACCTGACGGCTCTGCATTGGGCCGCCCGCTTGGGGCAGGAGAGTCTCGTGCACTTGCTCCTGGACCATGCTGCCGACGTCGAGGCAAGTTTTGTATTTGCCAGGGAGAGGGGGAGGGGGTTGGGGGAGGGGTCGGAGGGGGTTGGGAGGTCGGAGGGGATTGTGCTCGTGTCGTGCGTATGGCCGTAGTAGTCATGTGACTAGAGAGAAGGGGGGGGGGGGGGGGGACGAGGGGGCCATTGTTTTGTTGTTTCTCGTACCTATGTAAATGCGTCGTCGTTCTCGCAACGTGTTGCTCTATGAGTATGTTTGCCGCTTTGCATGAAGTGGGACATATGGCCCGAGCTCAGAGTCGAAAAAGCGCGCTCCTTGGGGACGGTGTGCTCCTGGAAAGGGTTGATCGTTGCGGTCGATTTTTTGGGTGGAGAAGAGTCCAGACGGTGCCCTGGGTTGTGCTGGATGGCATCGTCCAAACACCCCGAGTCTGTCTCCCCCCCGCTTCAGCGGTCGTTCCCTCCTCCCCTCCCTCCCTTCTTCCCTCCGTTTCTCCCTACCTCTCTCTTTCCTCCCCTGCCTCTCTCCATCCCTTCCTTTCTCCTCCCCTCGCTCCCTTCCTCCCTCCTCCTCTACTCTGTTTATTAATGGTATTTTCGCTTGTATCATCCTGGTATGTTGGGGTATGAATATTGCTCTGTCATGCTAATCACGTAACATGGGTTTCGCTCGTGTTTCCTGTGTCTCTAGAGATGTGTCTCGTGTCCTTGATAGATGAGCGCAAGCGACATCACCTCTACATCTAGTCATGTGCGCGTATGTCGCGGCCTTTCACTTCTAACCGCTCTCTGTACCCATCGAGGACGTCCAGCGAACCGAGGCCCGGTACCGACTGTTTTTCCGAGAGACCCGTGATCAATTGTTTTTTTAGATATACGTGTATCTATACACGTACCACAGGTGCCTGGTGTATACATTTTGTGTATGTGTTTTTTTTTCGCTTTCATGGTGTTCTTGTCACTTTCCGTCACCCGCTATTACGGAGAACCATAGTAAATAGGACCTACGGTACACACAAAAACCTGCATATTTCGCTTTTTTTACTATTACGGGGGACCATAGTGAACAGGACCAAATATTGTTAGTAAAAATACCTAAATATGTACCAGGTAGGTTTTTATGTATGCCATAGGTCCTGTTAACTATAGACCCCCGTAATAACAATATTCGGTCCGATTTACTATGGTCCCCCGTAATAACATGGTACACGGCGATCGATCGCCGGTGCAGGCGGTGGATTACGACGGCAACACCCCCCTCATCTGGGCAGCGCGCGAGGGCCACCGTGAGTGTGTCAACATCCTCCTTGACAACGAGGCGTCGACCATGACCCCGGATGAGAATGGAAATACGGCGCTCCACTTTTCGTGCCAGGTGCGGTGTGTGGTATGGTGTGAGGGAGGGTGGAGTGATATATAAATACAACTACAATTACGATTTTTGAGGTCGTTGTCACTTGCTAGCTCTTGGCAGACAGACCGACTGATAGACAGCTCTTCGCAAACAGCCCTTCTTCTTTGAAACAGCCGAACAGCCAAACAACCTTTCTTTCTTCTTTCTTCTTCGCAAACTGCAACCATTAGACAGCTCTTCGCACAACGCCTAGAAGAGGCGTCTCGCCTTCGACGAACGGCATCTAGATGCAGCTGTAGGCGGCCAAGCTGCTGTCGGTGGCGAACCTGCTGGTGCTGCAACCCCCGCCTCTCCCTTCTCCACGCCCCCTAAGCTCACCTCCCCCCCCGTCGAGAGGCTCGTGGTCCTCGCCCTCTGGCAAGAGAGCGGCAACGACAAAGACCGACCTGGTGCCGACTGTTGTTTGCGACCGGTGCACGGACCAGCACTTACTTACTCGCCCAAGAACTCCGCGCCTGGTGGCAAAAACGTGGCCTTCGCCACCTGCGAGGATCTCATGTGCGATGGTGGCGGGATCATCCTGTATTGGGCAACCAACTGCGGGTTCTGTGCTCGCCCGATCAAGGAAGGGACTGTCTCGTACTCCCTCGAGACTGCTGACAGTGGTGAGTGTCTTGGGTCTATTGTTGAATGCTGTCTGTTGCCAGTACGTTTTTTTTTTGGGGTTTTCAATTGCCTTTTTGCATACAAACCTACCTCAAAGCGTTTATTATTTTTTGGACTCATCCATGCTCGTTCTTTCCCCTTCGTGCGTTGCGTCGGCTCCTCTTACACAGTGCACGCGAACGCGCACATGCACAACTGTTTGCGGGACGTGAGCGAAGGAACGGAGGATTCAGCTGTCGCCGTCACCGCTGCACCGAACGATGTGAGTGCTGCTGCTACTGCTGTGGTGCATTTTCGGTGCACACGATTTCTGTGTGTACATGTTTTGGTGACCCTACGTACCTGCTCGTTTTCGGCTTCTGCTGCTGCTGCTGCTGCTGCTGCTGCTGCTGCTGCTGCTGCTGTCAGCGCCACGCCATGAGTGCTGCTGCTGTGCACCTGCTGCTCCTGTGTGCACTTGCTGCTGCTGTAGTGCTGCTGCGTTGTTGCCGTGCATCATGCTGGAAGTGTACATATTTTCGGATCGTCAATAAAATTCCGTAGGTTTCGAGATGGCGGCATACTGGGGTACATCATATGCTTTTTTTCTTCCATATTTTCATATCGTTGCTATGCTGCTGCTGCTGCTGCCAACGCTGCTGCTGCCAACGCTGCGGCGATTCATTGCAGCTTCTGCTGCTGCTAATGCTGTAGCTGCTTCTGCTGCTAGTGCTGCCGCAATATCCACTGAATGTTCGTATGTACTCGGATAATTGTGTTTCTTGGTCGTTTTGTCGTTTTGTGGCGCTGCTGCGTTGTTCCCGTACACATCATGCTGGACGTGATTTGTGTGCCTAATACACTTGTGCGTGTGTACATATTTCTGTATCGTCAACGATTTTTTTTGTGGTGTTGCTGCGTTGTTGCCGTACATCATGCTGGACGTGATTTGTGTGTGTAGAACACTCGTGTGTGTGTACATATTTCTGTATCGTCAATAATTACCGTACGTTTTGCGATTGCGGCAGACCAGGGTACATAGTTTTTTTCTTCCTTCTTTTCATATCGTTGCTATGCTGCTGCTGCTGCAGCCAACGTTGCGGCGATCCGTTGCTGCTGCTGCTGCTGTTGCTGCTGCTAATGCTAATAATGCTGCCGCAATATTCACTGGATGTTCGCATGTACTCGGATTATTGTTTTTCTTGATCGTTTTTGTACCTAAATGGTCGTTTGGGTACCTGGAAAAAATATTTTGGTCATTTTGCTGCTGCATTTTGCGTACGTACTGCTTTTTCTCGTTTTGTGCTTCGTTCTTTCCGTATCGCTGCTACGCTGCTGTGGTGCTGCTGCTGCGTTGTACATCATGCTGGTCATTTGTGTGTACATATTTTTGTTTCGTCAATGAAATTCCGTAGTTTTTGCGGTCGCGGCATACCAGGGTACATACTTTGTTTCTTCTTTTTTATCATATCTTTGCTATGCCGCTACTGCTGCCAACGCTGCGGCGATCCATTGCTGCTTCTGCTGCTGCTAATGTTGCTAATGCTGCCGCAACCACTGCTCGAAGCCGTTGCGGCTGCGGCTGCTGCTGCTGCTGATACTGCTAATGCTGCCTCAATATCCACTGATTGTTCTTATGTTTTCGGATTACTGTTTTTCTTGGTCGTTTTTGCACCCAAATGGTCGTTTTGGTACGTTAAAAAAATATTTTGGCCGTTTTCCTGTTGCGTTTTACGCATGTACTTGCTGCTTCTGCTGCTGCTGCTGCCGTCGTATCGCAAGCGATTACGTACTGCTGTTGTGCCGCTGTAGAGCAGTACAAATAATGAACTCTGCCCCCCCCTCCCCCTCCCCCGCCATTCCCTGCACGCCACTCCCCCGCCCCGCGCACCCTGTTTACTTCGACCAGGTCGGTGGCAAGTGCTGCAACTGCCGCCTGACGGACTCCACCATCAAAGACGGAGACATTATCATCAAGCGCAAGAAGACTCCTTTCCATTTCGCCTGCTCCAGGGCTTCGCGGAATTCCGAAGCAGTACGCCAAGCAGATTGTCTCCATCCAGGACGAATGAGAGGCAACAAATTGTTCCCACAATTCCCAAAATCACGATTATTTCTCCGCACACCTACCCAACGGGTTCAACAGCGGACAGATCCACATTCTGGGCCTCCCGCCTCGTTACTACAGCAGCCTGGAAGACTATTTACATAATATGTCTCATCCAAACTCCTATGCTGGCTAAATCGAAATCGCGGCCGCCCAGCAACTATACAACATTTCCATAACCGTTGTCGTTGCCGGCACTGCTGCTTTCCCCTCTGTCCCGAACCTTCCTTGAAACAACAGCCTGTATGTTGTATATCATCCACATGCCATGCACTACTCCACTCTCTCCCCCCGCACTGATGAAATATGTTATCCTTACTATTAGACGAATGCCATTCTTACTCTTGCGTCACCCGATCTTACGTTTCACATTACATTCACAAATAAACGCGATTATTACATCCTTCACCGTTTCTTACACGAATACATTTAGTTTGGTTGGCTTTGGGTATGGCCCCAATTGCAATATAACTGCAATTGGCGTCATAACATTTAGTTTGGTTGGCTTTGGGCCATTACCCCAATTGCAATATACCTGGTAACTGCAATTGGCGTCAAAGCCCAAAGCCAACCAAAACTGCAATTGGCGTCATAGCCCAAAGCCAACCAAACTAAATGTATTTGTACTAGAAACGACGGAATACCCACTCCGAAGGAAAGCCTTGTATATATATATATATATATATATTATACAAGGCGCTTCGCTCCGCGGGCGGCCTACGCCGCCCGCTACGCTCGCTCAGCAAGGAAACATCAAATTATGCGAAGCGGACAGAGGTCCATGCTTGAATATTGTTTTTTTCATGACTGCTGTATAGTTGCAAACTGGCGACTTGATAATGCCAAGAGTCCCGCCGCCATGCTTCAGGAGAAAACTGCTCGGACGCCACATATGCTTCGCGTCGCGGACGGTTTTCCGCTACGCTCGCTCACACGTCGTACATACGTACATACCCCAGGTAGGGTACTTATTTTCTTCTTTCGATATGCTCTGTGTCTGTGTACTCGTCGTATGGACGAAAGATAAAGCACAGAACGGCACAGCAACACAGCAAAAACAATGAAAATGAAACCGAAAATTTCTAAAAGAAATAAAATCCCCGTCCCCTTTCGTGTAATAATAATTACTACCTGAGTGGAACACCTTACACCACCAACCAGTCAAAAAAAGAAAAAAATGAACAAAAGAAAAAATCTTGCAGCAGAGCTTCTCTCTCAGCCTCGTACGCCGCCCGCCCCTCTCGCGACCATCTCGCCACCGATTCAGTCCGGATAAAGCTTCCCTCCCTCTCTTCCACAGTGAGCCCCGTCGCCCGCCTCGCGTGAAGCCCGGTGCTCACCGTGGACCTCGACGCAAGCTCGACAATGTTGGTGCTCATTCGGGGTACCTCCCTCTTGTGACTCTCAGCCCGGTCGCAAAAATAAGCACCGCTTGAGTATTATCTTACAATCCCGAACGACCCTTAAATACTCGTACGTACTCTATCCAAAATCACAAATGGAGGCCAGACAGAGCCTATTGATGCATCCCTCGTGTCTCGAGGCACACGCGACGCCTAGGCACGAAAGCGGCGACCGCGCTCCTTGCAACTCCCCCCCCTCTACTCGCCAGCATCCGCTGACACCCCCGCGACGGTGCCGGGTTCGCCCGCGCAACCGTGCTCGGAGTACACGCACGCACACGAAACGAAAGAAGAAAAAAGGAAAGAAGGACTGAAAGTACGACGAGAAATGGGGAAAACAAAGACTCGCTGGAACGGTCCGGCAAGTAGTAAACGGAGGCGATTCCCAAGTGGGAGCTCTGAGAGGCCAGGGATGTACCAACCGAGCACGCTCAGAGGTTGAGATATCTATAAGTATATCTATGTGTATATTATAATATATATTATATATTATATATATTATTTGAAGATTATATGTATTATGGGGATGGCAGTATGTGGTATGTACGTGGTATGAGGCATGGCGTGTGGCTTGTGGCGTACCAGTGGCATAACAATAGTATATGCCAATGCCATCGCGTGATTGAACACGACATGGCGTGGTGCCTTGCCGTATGGTATTGCACGGTACGGTACGGTACAGTAAGGTACACTGCAGTATGGTACCGTACCACCAACCGAACGGGAATGGCGCGTGTCACGAACCGCATCTTTCCCTCCCTTCCCCCGCCCCGTCGCCGGTGCCGTCTGTCGCCACCGATTCGACCTACTATGCTCCTCCTCCTCCTCCTCCTCCTCCTCCTCCTCCTCCTCCTCCTCTTTTCTCCTCCTAACCCCCAGAATGGCTACTCTGGGATAACGTCCGACCTGCTTGACTGGGGTGCTCTGGTCACAGCCCAAGATTACTGGCAGGTACGTACATATATGTATGTGCATGCGTTTGCTGACATGCCGGGGAGGGGGGAGTACTCACGTGCAGGGGGTGGGGGGGGAGTACTCGATATCATGCATGGCCGTAGTCGTATGACCATCGGGTTTTCACCGACCGGCCAGACGTTGGTGGGTGGGGGGTCTATGTGCGCTCCGACCGCGGAAACCCGGGGAGCCTTCCTCGGTGCGACTCGTTCCTTGGCGCTGTCGGGGCGTGCTTAAGGCGGGCTGGGGCCGCGGTTTCTTGTCGACGCTTTTGCGAGCGAGAAGGCCGGGGGTATGTATTCTGTGATCACGCGTTGGCACGGCTGCAGAAGCTCGGTTTGTTGGTGGGGTACGGGGCGCTCAGGTCGGCCTCTCCCTTAAGAACCATCCCGCCGCTGCCACGGTGCCGACTCGAACTGGCTCAAACCCTCCCTCCCTCCCTCCCTCCCTCCTTCCCTCCCTCTCTCCATTCCTCCCCCCTTCCCTCCGTCCCTCCTTACCCCCTCTACCCCTCCCCCGCCCCCCCCCATACCCCCCCCCCCTTCTTTCTCTGCTCCGATTCCAGTTTACGCCGTTCCACCGCGCTTGCTCGCAAGGGCACGGTGACGTGCTGGTTGAGCTTCTGAGAGTCAGGGCGCCGGAGGAGGCAAAGGCGACCGACGGCCGTCGCAAGGGCGAGGGTGCCCGGGGCTTCGGCTTCGGCAGCGGCGGCGGCGATGGGGGGGGTGTTAGCGGGGGCAAGCGGAGAGGCGGAGGGGAGAGGGGAGACGAAAGCCTCTTCCCGTCGCTGGGCCTGCCCTCCGAGATCATCGACTTGAGGAACCACTTTCAGGCAACTCCTTTGCATCGAGCGGCCGCGAAAGGTCACAAGGAGGTGTGTCGGGGATATGATGTGTTGTTTGCACTTTGGGGGAGCGAGCTAGGGGGGACGGGTACGGGGGGGGGGGGGGGGGGAGCGAGGGGCAACCATACGGGCTATTATTTGTACACACGTGTAGCTTGTTCTGTGAGGTTGCTGTTTGGTTCGTTAGCCTCGGCTGTCCTATTGCGCTCTGATGATCGGATGTCCTCGTTAGGTTGACGACCTACCGCTACGAGCACGTATGACAGACGACAATTCGCGCGACTGTTACAATTGCCCACAACGGCGGAAGAGAGCCCTTCATTGTGCGTCTTGTTTTTTTTCGGCTCGCGTCAGCGGTGTGCTTGTCGAAGGAGCTATAACGCCAGCGGGCATCGCACGAAACGTCACGCGGGGCGTTTTTCCTCGCACATTAGTTAGATGCGGCGCGGCGAAGTGCCGTTTATACCCGAGCTGCGCCTATCTGCCTGGCCGCCGCCGCCGCGCTTTTTCTACGTTTTTACCCAGCTGCTCCCAATTTCCCTAAATTCTCCCAATTTTTTCTTAAACTTTAACTTTTCTCGACTTTTCCTAACTTTTCCCGACGTTTCCTCCACCTTTTTCCAAGTTTTCCTCAACTTATCCCCGATTTTTTCCTATCTATCTCTTCCCAAGTTTTCCCAACTTTCGGTAAAACTTTTTTCCACATTTTCCTGACAGCTTCCCCCCCCCCCCCCCCCCCCCCCCCCCCCCCCCGCTCTCTCGATGTTTATACATCGTGGCACGCTCGCCTCTTTTGGTAGGTGGTATCCATGCTGGTGCAGAACGGCGCTAACGTGAACTCGCGGGACGGGTTCTTCTACACGCCGCTTCACCTCGCCTGCGTCAACGGCGCCGTCGGGTGCGTCGACGTCCTGCTCCGCTCGGGCGCCGACCCCACCACGAGGGCGCAGGGGGGCGTAACGCCTCTGCGGGCGGCTAGGAAACCCGAGATCAGGGAGCTTCTCAACAACTTCTTGCCCGCGTGGAGTGCGTCAGACGTTGTCGCTGCTAGCTATGCTGGCGGGGTGGGCGGCGGCGGCGTTAACGGCGGTGGGCCTGAGGGTGGGCGTGGGGGCGCGGCTGCGGTGCCCGTGCGAGGAGTCGAGACGGCAGGGGTTGCTTCCGCCGTCTCTGTAGATGGCGAGGGCGGGAGCCCTGTCGAATCGGCGGCCGCGGCGACGACGGTTCGGAAGGGTGGAGCCGTGAAAGTGCGAAACCTTCCAGTGTGTGCCGCCGCTGCCGCCGCTGCGGCTGGTTCCGAGCAGCCGCCGGTATGTGGGGGAGAGTTGCCATCACCCACCGCGATGGAGATCTGCGAAGAATCGGAGCCTTCAAATGTTGACGGCACAATGGGGTTGCCCGCCACCGCTGCTAGTGGTGGTGGAGGCGCAGGGCCCATGGAGAGGGGGCGACCGGTGAGCCGGCTTCCGAAGGACGAGGCCGCGGCTCGGAGGAGGCTGCGACGGAGTAGCACCGGCAGCATGCTTCAAAAGGTCTTCAGCAACCCTCAGATTCCGGCTTGGCCAAGCGGCGGGGTGGGTGACGTTTCCCCGACCGGGCTCGTGGGCCCGGCGCGCTCGGATAACGATCGCAGCATTAGGGTTGGCGGTGCTGCTGCTGCTGCTGCTGCTGCTGCTGCTGCAGCTGCTGCTGCTTCTGCTGCTGCTTCTGATGCTACTGCTGCTATTGCTGCTGCGTCAGCTGCTGCTGCGGCTGCTGCTGCGGCTGCTGCTACGGCTGCTGCTGCTGCTACGGCTGATGCTGATGCTGCTGCTGCTGCCGCTGCCGCCGTCTCCGCTCCTGCTGATGGCGATGCTCACGTGGGCCTTGAACCTCCTCTGCGGCTGGATTGTTGCCCGCTGTCGCCGGGTCTAGGAGCGACGCCGCGAGAGACGGACCTCTCCTCCTCGACACCGCCGGAGGGGCCGCTGTCTACCGCGACGCCAACAACTGCACATATAACGGCGGCGGCAGCGTCAACGGCGGCGGTGGCAGCGGTGGGGATACTACCGCGGGCTGCCAACCCACAAGTGTCGTTTCCTGCTGCCCCCGCCGACCTGGATGACTGCAGCAGCGTCCCCTCGGCGGCTCCCCCCCGTAGAAACCTCGCGAGACTGACGATGAATAACCCCGATCTCTTCCGGGGAAGGAGGCGGCTGAGCGACGCTGGGGCAGAGGCTGGGGTGGCGGCAGCGGTGGTTGCAGCGGCGGCGCTAGCGACGGCGGTAGCGACGGTGGCGGCAGCGGCGGCGGCAGCGGGGGCGGGAGCCCCGCTGGCCGAAGGCGAACGGAGGGCGTTCAAGAAGCGGCGGGCCAGGTCGCTCCCCCCCTGCTGGGAGGGCGATGAGGAGATCGCGAGACGCCGCAAGGGGGGCGAGCAGCCTCGCCCCCCGCGCAGGCCGCGGCTGGAGTCGCGCCCGTGTATGGACGGCCCCGCGGCCGTGATCGCGAACCTCGCGCTGGACGAGGTTAAGGGTGACGATGCGGCGTGGAGCTGTTGGATGCAGGGGAGGGGGGAGGGAGGAGAGAGCCCGCTCCCGCTGACCTCTGCGTTGAAACCTTTAAGGCGCGCTACCACCCTCATAGGCTAGCGCTTGACGTATTCGCGCTGGTGCTGGGGGGGAGAGGGGGGAGAAGGGGAGGGGTGGTTGAGGTGGTCGTTTTCGGTTGGTGGAGTGGGTGAGGATTTTTGTCCGATTGTTAGTGCCCGTCGTAGCGCTCTCCACTTGTTATACAGGTCGGGGCAAGGCGTTTTTGAAGTTTTTTTTTTTTCAATGGGTTGTGATGTGTACCTGCGTGTTAGAGGATACGATGGGCCTGGTTCTGGGCTCCAGTTCGTGCCTGTGGGTGTTTGTTATCTCCTCGTGGCGTTATTCCTAAGTTGACGAAAAAATAACGCCCGCGGTGTGAGGCAGGCAGGCGGGCTGGGAAAAGATCGAGGGGATTGGGGGTACGAGTGAGGTGATGCCCATGCATTGCATGCATAAGAAAATGCCACCCTAGGAAAAACCCTGATTTAGACGGTGTTCCGGCAGTAAGAGAGCGAGAGTGGGGTATTCGTCGGGCCTCGTGAAACGCTCTGATCGGACGTTTTTTTTCGTAATTCTTCTTTTTTATATATATAGAGATCGCAGTTTTGTGTGTGTGGGGGGGGGGGGGGGGGGGGAGGTGGAGCCGCCAACGGGTTTTGATAAATTCGCCAGCAGCGGGGGATTCCATTGCGTGCGCTAATTGTTCGCCTCTGAAACACTGCACCTGGTATCTGGTATCAGTTATTGCTACCGAAGGTGTATATTATGCTTTGAGAGGAAAAATTGGGCAGGGTTGGTGGCGCGTCCATGCAACAAGAAATGCAACGAGCCCGCGAGGAAAACGTGCCGCTTGAAGTGACTCGTGCGTTCTTTGGGGCGCTAGATGGTGTGTGGTAGGGTGAGTACCTGGTGACGACAATAGGCCGTTCATTTTTCGGAGGGGGCGGCGGCTTGGCGGAAGGGCGAGGAGGGGGCGTACGGTATCATAGTTATTCATGAGTGGTTTGCACAGATTGCGAAAAGCAAGATGAAATAGAGTAATAAGATAGTCGGAACCTTTCGTATTTACTGGCGCTATTATGCGCGATGGCTGGAGCGATTTCTCTTGCACTGCACTACTGCTGTACGTGTTAGTTGTGATGCAAACTCGCGCTTGGTGCAAGCAATGACTGCCTGGTTGGTGAAAACCCGACGTGCTCCGTCCCGGCATTGTAGGGATGCGAGGGTCTATGGTCATATGACTACGGCCATGCACGATAATGAGTACGCCCCCCCCCCCCCCCCCCCCCCGGCACCGCCGCCGCGGCGACCCGAGGGAGATGCGGGGGCGTAGAGCGCGTAGCGCGGGAGGTAGTGTGTGTATCTCGATGGTGCTAGGGGGGTGCATCCGCTACTACTGCTGCCGCCAATGTCCGATTTATCTGGCGACGGAATATCTCGACCCTTGCTTTCTCAAGCACTGAAGAAGTCGGGACGCGTGCTGGTCACCGATCACGTCGGTGTTATTCTTTGGGTTGTAACTGCCTTGTGTATTGTGCCGGATACGGGAAAGTGTGATGTTGACCCTACCTAGGGTGGGTCTGGGGGCGTCTGCTGGTATAGCAGCACCGGCGGGAAAGTATGGCCTTCGCCTATCTGCCTGGGCAAGCGACTTTCAGTTCGACTTGCGTGCGTGTGCTGTGCCGTGCCAGGTAAGAAATAGAGATGCCACGAGGAAGGGTCCGTGTTTTGTTGTTCCTCGACAGCGAGAGACCGATGGGTAGGTTAGTAGATGAAGGGGTGGTTGGATTGGCGGGTGGAGTGGTAGATATTGTACCTGGGTCCTTGACAATGTACAAAATAAAGCAAAACTAGTAACATAGTGGGACGGGAATGTTCCGAAGCATGGTGTCTATCGATAGCAGTATTGGTAGGTGCATGTGGAGTTGGACAATCGGGCGAGGCATGTATTGTACCAGGTATGCATATGCTCTCGGCGCCGACGGTGTACCAACAGCGTGTCGTTACTGACGGCATAGCGATTATAATTGTAATGTTAGCCGGGTCCGCAAACGCGCGATCAATTGGGGCGGCCGTCGTGCAATTGTTCCCTCGACCAGCGCAATTGAACGCAGTCACACACTTTGCATGTGTTTGGCACATGATGCTGCTACCGGGTATTGATCGATTTCTTCGGTTATTTGATTGATTGATTGATTGATTGATTGATTTTGGGTTTGATACGTGGTACTTCCCTTCGGGGTCGTCGATTCTCAAGAGGGTCTGTGGTAGGAAGAAACGGGAGTGAACGAAGAAAAGTGGACAGAAAGAAAGGGATACGGAATACCCGTGCCGTTGTCGCTCCCTTCAGAGTCGTGGCTTCTTCAGATGGTCTGCGATCAGATGTAATGGGTGTGAGCGAAAAAAAATCGTATTCAGAGGCAAGCAAACTATTTTCTCGTGATATTTCGGCGGAGGCCCTGGTTGCCGCCATTCCCCCTATCTCACCTCCGCCTCTATAGTAGCTGGACATGTTGCTGTTGCTGGTGCGTTTCTGCTTGTTCTGTCGTGTTTTGTGGCAAACGCGCGGTGCAGTTCCCCCTGTTCCCTGGGGGTCGTAGTAGCAAAAATACTTTCTTGTCTTGTCAGTCTGTCTCGGACTTCCTCACAAGCCGTGCCAAGCATGACAGTGCTCAAACTTCAATTTTGACGCGTATTGCAACCCCGAACGGTTGACTGCCGCGTTCGGCCATGAGCACCGATAGCCAGCACGAAGACGTTTGGCCCGGGCCAGACCCCACGCTTTTCGGAGCGCCTTGTGCGTAAGCCCTACGATTTGGGTCTTTGGTCATTTTTTGTCAATCTTGGATCATTTTTTACCGACGATCAGTCGTTTTCTCCATTACTTCCCCACAAAGAGCAGTACACCATCAGTCGTTTTTTTCGAGTTCTGCTTGGCCCTCTGTCCTGTGTTTGTGAGCTGTGAGTGACCACAATCAACCCCGCGCCCGCACCACGAACAGTAGGCTCAAGCTCGAAGACCAGCATAATAAAGGAGTACACTGGGGAACTGTACGTACGCCGTTACCCCTACCCCTAATTGGCGCAGCATTACAGCAGAATTCTGGCTTCGTAGCTCGTACTCAAACTTCATTTCTCTCTCTCGCTCTCTTTCTCTCTGGGCGGAGTGCGGTACAGCCAATGCTTCCGACTAACAGTAGTCGACCGTCCTGTTCTACTGTCTGAATTGTAGCTACCCGCATCCATCCTCCAAACAAGGATTACCTACGTATGAGCAATTGCTGCTATAAACTGGTACGTACGCCTATGCATAAATGCCTGTGACCGTACTATAAATCAAACACAGCGAATGGCAGGTGAGCATGCACCACAGTTCAACCGCTCACGAGGAAAGCACTCTTGCGCTACTATTCGTCTTCCGCAGCATAGAGCATGAAGAAAACAAGATTGCGTAAAAAGCAAGCAACATGTTATACCTCGAGCAACTACCAGGTATTCCCTTCCCCGCCCGAGTTCCCTCCCCAGGAAACCCCCTCCCCCTCCCCTCCCTCTCCCTTTATCATTCAATTTAATAAGGTAATTCGCACCCGCATACAACACCTACCAATGGGTCTGTGTCCGTTCGCACCCACGCAGCACGCTCGCATCGCCAAGACGGCAAGCATCAACCACAACTAGCGCCGACACCACGCATAATCACAATCAACATAACAGTATTATTACCTCCCAGAGTATGACGCAACGACGACCTTGTGATGGTGTGTCGCACGACCGAGGCACACTGGCCCAGTTCCTTTAGATCCTGGTCCTCTTACACGGCATGCAGGTGGTCTTGCGCAGCCGCTAGAACGACAGTGCAATGTTTTCGACTCGCCTGCCCCCCCTCCCCCTCGAAAGGGATGCGCGTTCAATGATCAAAATACTCAAGGCAAGCAACAACTGAGTACGCTCCTAGCCTGCGACGTTCCCTTCCCACTCCAAGCATAGCATGCTACGTCTGCCTACGCTCCTTCCCGCCCCCCCCCCCCCCCCCCTAGTCTATGGTCATCGACTACGGCCATGTATGAGATCGAATACATCCCTCCTATCGAGTACACTTCCCCCCCCCCTCTCCCCGCTCGTCGTCTTTTTCTCGACAGAAAAACTGAAGACACGGGAACATTTCAACGCCATCAACAACCAATGTTTTACACCAAGACAAGTTGTATGATCATCGCATAGCCCATCACAACAATCGCCGGGAGAACATTTTTAATATGGTTTCTGAGTTGGCGGGAAACGTTTATCATGATAAAGGCCGTTTGGAATCCTTACGTAAATGCTGTTTCAAGGATACCACGGAAGAAAAAATAAAATAAAACTACAATCGTCGGGAAAGCGGATTTCTACTTTTACTCAGGGCATTTTGGCCACAACGGCGGGTGAAACGTCATAGTTCTTACATAATTACAGCAAATCGCAGCACTATTTGATTTTTTTTTACGTTCTTAAACGACAACCCCTGTAGAACATCATCGTCTCTCGGAGTCATGAAGCATAAGCATGTTCAACTTGCCAGGGCAACCAAACAAGGGTTGCGCCCCACTTGAGTTCACTCTCCACCACCACCTCTCCCCAGAGCACTTCGGCCACATAATCGCTATATTTGCATATTTTTTCTAATCCGTTATACTGAACGCAAGTGTACCTCGCGGTCACTGGGGGTCGTCCATCTGAAAGTCTCGTCTTGAGAGGTCTACATCATCCACATTTCAACAGGTTATGAGCCTCGATTTTAAGAAGCAGAGAGTAGGGACGACGCGATGCTGTTGTGTGGGAGCGTTCAACGGTTGCGTATGCGTACGGGCGCGGTGAGGGTGGGAGAGCAAAAAAAAAAAAAACGCTCCAAGAGTGCTTCAATAACCGTATAGGAAATCTTCGTGAAAAAAAAATGTGCTTCAAAAATATGCTTCAAAAATATTCCTGGTCTGTACAGGAAACACTTTAGAAAGTATACGAGTCGATTGCTTTCACCCCGAGACGGGAGACCAAAGAGAAAATTCTCAGGGAATATTTTAGCTCGCGGGCGATAGGGGCCGCGCGAACTGGTTTCCTAAGAGTTTTTATTTTTTTTAGCGCGAGGCTGGGCGGACCACAAACAGAAGCAAATCATGATTGATGATAAATGCGTCAAAATCAAAATGCAGCCGGTCCTTGCCGGTGCTCTGTGCGAGTAGAAACTAAAAAAAATGTAGGCGAGAGTCGCAGTCGCAGGCGTGAGCGCTGTGGTTTGTTAGAGATGCGGTACTCCAAGGCGAAGACAGCGTGCCCCGAGAAGATCAAATTGTTTGTTACTGTTGATCGTACGTACGTGTACATTATACCATTCGACCAGAGACAATCAAACTCGTACCCTGTACTACTACTGTAACAATAGAAACTCGCAATGATGCATGCACGAGATTCCAAACGGCGAAGCCGAGGAAGAGGCCTTTCATGGCGTGCCTTTGTGTCGGTCTTCAACGCCGTGGGAGACAAGGCCTCGGATTGCTCTGAGTAGCTGGGTGGGTGGCAAGGACTCCCTGCTGCTAGAGGATGGGTGGGTAGGTGGCAAGGACTGGCTGGTGCTAGCAGTACTTGTAGTAGTACGTACGAGTATCATACTACGAACGAAAGGGTTATGTTATCCCACAAAGAAGAGACAAAGAGAGAGATACTGTGATCTGCCACTGCTTTGCGTGTAACGAGCATGATGTTGTGATTTTGGTGGGTCGTTAGACGTACGGTAACCCAACGCACAGATGTGGCGTGCCGCAAGAGATCAGAGTTGTGGTGACTCGCATACTACACTACCATATGCTATTTGCGTATCATACGACCAGTGCTCGTACTATATGGCATGGCGTTTGCATTGGGTAAAGGATACTTGGTGCTACTGAACTGAGATAATAAAGCTCGTCCTCTTAAGACCTCCGCCACAAAAAAACGCCCTCTCCGCTGCAAGGTTATATAGCGGCCTGGATTTAGTGGCGACGGAAAACTCAAGAGTGAACGCTTAGGAATATGATTGAGTGTGTTCGGCTAGTTTGCCTTGGCAACCATTTCTGGCATTCTCTACGTACAGGGTCCGCTCGATGTTTTACTTCTACGAGGAGCGCAAGGCGTACTTCTGTGTATGAAAAATCTGGCGGGAGTGCTGCGCTGTGCTATGTCCAGGCGAAAGATTCCGCGCTGCGATATTTGATGCCCTTGGCCCTAAGTAAGACTTTTACGTGATATTTAGCTAAAATACTACTACTACGGAATCCAGAGCTACTTCAGCTGGTATCGGGTAGTGCTACGCGCAAAAGTGACTCGCTAAACAAAGCAGGCGAAGCGTTCAGTCGTCACCCAACAGCCAGAGGGTTATTTCGCGACGCACATCTTCTCGCCCTCTGGACGATCCTTTCGAGTTTTTTTTTTTCGCTGCTGGACATTACCAAGGGTAATGGTTGCGCTGTCTCAACGCACCATCTTCCGCGAGGCGTATTGACAAACCCCATCACAAATAAATATGGCACATAAGAGCTCTTCTGCTTCGCCCGTTTCCCGTGCTTCACTTTAGCAGCACTACATCATGGTTCCATCACTCGCACCGTGGATACTACCGTGGTAGTTGTGATACGCTGTTCGCCCACGAGCATGACGAACTCGTACATAAGTCGTCCAAAGTTTTACCCGCGTATACTTGGTGCACGCGTACATACTGCAAATTCATATGGTGTCTGCCCCCATGCCTGCCTGTCACTCCTACCTCGAGCGGGACCCACGCTTTTCATCAAGATGCAGTACAACGGTATGCGACAGCGCTGATTGCGCTACCGCCACGCACGGGACACCCTCAGTGTCTTACCAGGTACTTGTTTATCTTCCCTCTCTGTATAGTCTAGACTACAATAGACTACCATGTGTACTTTGTACTTGACGGAAATATCAACGCAACCGTAACCGACAACGTTCGTATAAATACACAAAAATCACACCGCGCGCATAGAAGTATACTCGCAGTCGTTTTTCAGATTGGTCTTCGCGTATCCGGCAATTCCAACCATTGCTTCCGGTGAAAGCTTTCTTATGATACAAAACGCACCACGGCGACGGTTACAACTACCAGCTTCAAATACAAAAAACGACCAACAAAACACCCGTCTCCTGATCTACCTCCACGGAACAACGACATCGACTATTGACGTCGAACAACTACGCGGGTGTCAATCTATCTCGTTTCTCACCAGGCCCCACCGCGTCGTTCTATCGTACAGCCAGGACTATCATCAAATACCGATCAAGCCTTGATCAACACCGACGACATGATCTCTAAAGACGCGTCAATCTGCTCCGCCGTAATGCACAGCGGGGGCGCCAGGCGGATGATGTTGCCTTGTGGGTCGAGAGGACATCGCGTCAGCGAGGCGTTCGGACAGAGGCACACAGCCAGCCGGTCGAACACGTGGGCAGGGCCAGGACGGGAGGGGGAGGGGGGGGGGGCAGGTGGTGAACGGTGGGTTGGTGACTGAAACGGGCGGAAGGAGCAGCAACAAAAGCTGTGACGATGGAAAGCACACTGATGCTTTCAGTGCACAGCGTGTGCTTCCCGCTTGCTTGTCTGCTCCCGCGGCTCGGGGTTCGACGACCGACGATACGTCGGCTGGCATGAGCTCGCATCGAGCTTCCACACTCCACTGTTCCATCACATTCAAATAGCTCTGGGCCGAGTCAACCATACGAGCAGACAAGACCCACCCGCCGGCGCTAGGTTGTGTGTCCGCGAAAATCCGGTACACCCCCCTTCTTCCTGCCTTCCCCGCTCTCGCTGGACTCGCCCCCGATCGCTCACCAACAAAGACGCTTGGAGACCGGTCATTCTGCGCGCGTTAACAATGCCTTTTCTACCCTTAATATATTGGTTTTAGTGTAGGGGGCAGGCAAGTCAAGGGGTCAAACCGCAGTTTGCCTACCACAGAGTTGGCTTACCATGGGTAGGCTTCGCCAGAAGCCCCTTCTCCTTGAGCTCGAGACACATGTCCCACGCCTTGGTCCCGTCGCCTCGCTCCTCCTTTACAGCCACGTGTGCAGCACGCGCGCACACACGCACACGCATATGTACAAACAATTGCGCAGCAGCCGCAGCCGCAGCCACAGCGGGGGCGGCGCCGGACCGAAAATCAGCATGAGCGAGAGGAGAACAAACAGTTGCCGTGCCCGCGGGCTTCAGAACAAAGTGCTGTGGATACCTTGGTGGGTATATCAAACGACCAACCGAGAGCATGGGAAAGTTTCGCGTTCCTGGTCCAGCGGATGCTTCGTGAGGGTGGGGCCGAAATTGGAGCAGAAGCTCCGCGTGCCTCGCCTCCAAGGCAGTGGGAGGATAGGCCTGACGTTTAGTTTTGTGTTTCCCGCGTGCACTTCCACCACCACCCACCACTGCCATCACCATCACCACCACCGATGGCCGACTTATATCTCAACCGGTCACAAATATCACTAACAACGTGTGCCCGCACAGACGGCTCGATCGCCCCCCCAGGTTCTCCCTGTCTTTGCACTCTCCCCTGTCAGTACAGTAAAAAAAAAGCCTGCACCGCGATAATGCAAAACCGTGCTTACAACGGGTGCCACAAACCCTCAGCCCGCAACCGGGAACTACTCCAGGAAAACAACATTTCGGTAGAGCCAATTTCCTCGGCAAGCGGGACAAGGCAGCACCCCCCCCCCAAGGTGAGGCACCCACGAGGCAGCTACATAGTATCATAACCCCATTGCTGTCTCTGGAAGTGTCCACACCAGAAGTTAAATCAATTCATTGATGCTGTCATCCATATCCAAGAAAATCCGCCTCTAAAGCGGTTCTTAGTAGGATGCAGCTCACCCTTCATGCGGCTCGCCCAACACCTCACGGCGCTTCGCGTTTGGTGCACGCAATGTCTGCCTAGTCGGTGAAAACCCGACATGCTCCGTCCCGGCATTGTAGAGATGCGAGGGTCTATGGTCATATGACTACGGCCATGCACGATAATGAGTACACCTCCACTCCCTCCCTAGTAGCAATGGTGCTCCGTCTCCTGAGGGATGCGTGGTAGGTGGTCAAATGACTAAGGCAAGCAACAAGATAGTACCCCCCCCCCCCCCGGTCTCTCTCGCATTTGGTTTGTTAGGTCACCTTGATGACGATGGCGTTGAGCAGGCCGCGACCCCTGACCAGCTCTACGGCCGGGGCGTTGATGGAGCGGAGGCCTTCCCGCAGCCTGTGACCCATGCAAGTCGCGTTGCTGGCCATATCCTCTTCTCTCAACACCTCCAGGGCGGCCGTGGCGACGCGGCACGCCATGGGGTTGCCACCTGAACGCTCCCCCCCCCCCGAGAGACACACGCACGGACGCACACCCCAGCAACAAATTGACACGTATGATACTGCACGCTATATCACGAGTATGTATATTTGTGAATTTTCGTGTGTTTTCGACAAACAAATCTTCGTACGCGCTGCCGTTTGCCCAAAAAATGAAAAGGTCTTCACAGTGGAAAGCCGTGCGGACACGGTTGGCGAGGTTTGCGTGCCGTATACAGGAATATATGTAAATGCACGTAAGCATAGGTGAGCATACATGTGTACATGTAAATGCAGGGAAGTAAACGGTGGGTATAGATAAGGTAAGCCTTCATAATCAGCCCCTCACCATGAAATCGATATATAATATTAATAGTATCATTCATTTCAGCGCACAGGTGAATTGGGTATGATCATCTTTTGTTCCCCTGCTGACCCTGGATTAAGTCCGGGGTATTTTTTTTCACCTATATACCAGGGTCTGGCCGATTTTACCGTATCACAGGTGTGACAAGATAGCGCACACCGCCTCGAACGAATTACCCAAACTCTATTTTTCTCTCGACAACGGGAAAGAGTACAGACGTCAAGCGAAGGAAGGCGGGCGTCTATTGAAAAAGGCCCGGCGAGGTCTTTCCAAAAGCTACCACTTGCTTTGTGCGCGTGCCATCTTTGGGATTCGTGCTAGTATACGACACAAGTCGCATTTTTTTTTTTTCACCGCAAACATTTCTGACTGCAGGGGCTCCTCTCAACCGAGGAACTCTGACCACACCTGGGACAGATCATGTACAGATAGATCAGATAGATCATGATCTAGATCATCTACAGTAGTTCCTCACCTACCGTTGCGAGAGGTGGTGCATAATCTGCATAGCACAGATCCCAGCCCAGGAAAATTGTGGTACAATATCTTGCGGCTTATTCGGGTCCCGCCCGGCAACAAGAGCTTTCTACTGTAGATCATGTACGCAAGATCGGGAACCGATCTGCTTGGAAAGATCTAGATTATGAACTGTGCGAATCAATGATCTGTCCGAGGTCTTAACCTTACCCATCGGGTTGCACTTTTGCATTTTTTTCTCGAAGTTAATTTTTTTTTTTCGGGCGAGAGGTGTAGACCGCCTCGACCCAGGAACTCCAGAAAAAACGTACGTCCACCCTTATCGTGTATAGCATGATTCTGTAGGTGAGGAGAAAATCTGCTGGAAAAACCGCCCCAGGCGGGGCTGGGGGGGGCGAAGGAAATTTTGCGTGTTATACGGCATGCATTCCTTTTCATTTTCAAAAGTGCCGGATCGTCGGTTATTATCGTTGGCGGGGTGCGGTAAGGTGCTCTCTCTCTGGATACAAACGTTTCACACATCATCTGACAGGTCACCGATCCCCCACTTCTACGGTCTATAGATGCTTCAGGGCAGATGAATTCCTGATCGGTATGATCTGCCTGGCACCAGGGAATAACTCAGGTTGCCCGGCGGGAAAAAGTCGTGCATGATCTGCAGGATCTGCAGATGGCACATGTTTTCATGGGTTGGATATATTTAAGCTTGTACGCAGACCCTGCGCAGCAACATCTCATACCAACGCGTAGCATCCAAGTTATCTAGATTTGTGTCATCTGGCTCATGTGTGAAGCGTTTCGTGCCTTTCGCGGCGGAGCAATACGCCATCCACACACCCACAAAGCAACAACAACAAAAAAGCTCACCGTAGGTAGACCCGTGCTGGCCGGGCTTGACGGTGAGCATGATCTCGTCGTCCGCCAGGACGGCCGACACCGGGTAAACGCCTCCGCTGAGAGCCTTGCCGAGCACCTTCGACGATGACGGAGCGGCAAAAAGCGGCAAGCGGCGAGGTTTGCTTAACAACATGCGGCAAAGCTGGAACGTGTTCACTGCAAAAACTCTGATATCGAGAGCGTCGTTGAAACTTAGCGTTCGATCAAGCGTGCTACGTACGGGGTGGGGGCGTATATATTTCCCCACCAAGCAACCTTTTCCGACGGAGACACGGTTCGGCACGCGAGCATATGCAACAAAGGGAAAAATGACGCAATCTCGATATTTTGACGAACCTTACAATTATGTTGAATTTGTTTTTTTTCCTGCCGGGACGCTTAGACTGCTTTTGTGGCCACGGGCATTGTAGGGGGAAACGAGTGAACGTAAGATAATTAACATCAGCAGCAGCAGCAGCAGCAGCAGCAGCAGCAGCAGCAGCAGCAGCATCGCCGCGCTCCTGGAAAAGAGCGTCGAGAGGCAAGAAGCACACAACACCCCGACAGGAATGTCCCGACGGAAAAAGAAAATCGCCGGCTATAACGGTAGGGAGAGAGGGAGGGGAGGGGTGTGTGCTGAGATCCTTGTCTTGGTCACAAACGTGAACACGCAAGTATACGATAGAAGCGGCTGAACGATTTCGGGAGAGGAGATGCCCTTCCCTACAGACCGCAGACAGTGATGCGTGTGGCCGTCAAAACGAGCAATGGCTGACATGTCCCTCGTCCCTCTCTTCTTTCCCCCCTCTTTCCCTTCCCCCTCCCTTCTTTCCCCCCTCCGCCCCCCTCTCCCTTCCTCCCCCCCCATCATGCCCCCCTCCCCCCTCCCTCCCTCCCTCCCTCCCTCCCTCGCTCCCTTCCTCCCTCGCTCCCCCCCCCCCCCCCCCCCCCCCCCCCCCCCCCCCCCCCCGCTTTCTCCCTTCCTTCCTTCCCTCCCTCACAAGAATGTCAGGCCTCACGGCGTCGTAGTCGCACGCGAGCTGCTTCCCCGTCCGGCAAAGCCCCGTCTGCACCTCGTCCGCGATGAGGAGCACGTTGTGCCGCCGGCAAGCGGCGTGTACCTGCAACGCGGCGCAAGACATAACATCGCACCAGACGTCCGGCGGTGTCGGTCGGGGACGATGTGATTTGTTGGTGAAAAACAAAGAAAAAATCAGAAAGGGTTTTCATATCGGACATGCGTGTGAGAGAGAAGCCGGCTGCCTCGACTCGCGCAAGGTCAGACATGAGCCTGGGTCTAGCAGCAGCAGCAGCAACGGCAGCAGCGGCGGCACCGTCGAGAAGCAGCGAGGGTAGACAGAAAGCGCAGAGGATTCAGCTCGTACATCAGAGACGTGCCAGCTGCCCATTGATTTACGGTCAAATGAACTATTTCGACCACGATGGAGCTCCTCCTGACGTGTGTCATTTGCAACACACGTACGGTAGATGATGTTTCGTTCGGGTGAGGTCTGCATGACACGGCTCATGCTTGTCTGCCGAGTCACATATGTATGACCTCGGTTCTTGCGCACACGCCCTACAACAATCGGTATAGTAGAATCTGGAAGGTTTAGACCGTGATAAGTCCGATGCGAGGAAAGGGTGGGACGTTTTTACGTAGTCGCCACGCAGAAAAAACGCCTCCTCTTGTTTGGTTAACCTCACGGCTACGACGTAGCACCCGCTTGCTATCGATAAGAAGCCTTGGGGTTGGTGAAGGCGAGCGTGTCGCGAAGTGAAGTTCGCACGGATAAAAACAAAAATCGCCCTACAAAAGGAAAATCGGTGCGGCTTTGGGTGCTATTCAAACTGTAGGCTTAGATTCGATCTGTTTTTTCCGCTAAATTTTACCAGGCATTATTTTCGCTCGATAAGGAGCATCAGTCAAATACCAGGTATGGCACGTAATATATACTTCGTCATATACGATGTTGTCCCCCAATGATGCTCGTATTGTTAAAACATAAAACCCTAACTATGCTACTAAAATGCTCCCAAAAACGCCCAAAAATGCCAGAAGAACAGCGACTCGTACATAGCAGTAATAGACATATTTGATCGGTTTTCCCCCAATTACTCTTAATGCAAGAAAATAAAATCCACACAGTGCTACTTTTATGCTCCAAAAAATCCCAATTAATCCAAAGTAATTGCTTCGTACTCGTCTACCAGGTATAGCAGTAACGTCTGTAAGTAGGCCTGCTTGAAGCGCAACAAAAGTTGACGCGGTCCCGGTCACCACGGACGCCCGGCCTTTCTATCCGGTACTGACACCCCTTCCCTCGGATACACTTTGTTTCGCGGCGACCACCGGTATTATACTCCGTCGCCTTGCCTCTCATGATTACCCGAGACGCATCGCGGGGAAAAGACAAGGCCACCATGCCACGCAGGGCGCACGCCAGGCACACGCCGCCGGACATGAACTTCACGAAACAAAAATGCCACCAAGCAACCCGCCCCCTGGTCGGTGAAAGCCCGACTTGCTCCGTCCGGGCATTGCAGGGATGCGAGGGTCTATGGTCATCTACGAGTTCGGCCATGCATGACATGGGTACACTCCCCCCCCCCCGCTTGGTCAACCGCGAAAAAAAAAACCAGAAAGGAAAGCAACAAATGAACTACGTCCTCCTCCGGCTTTGGTCGTGCACACAGCCTTCGACGCGTGCGACCATGCGCCGGGCGTCGTGGTCACCGACAGCAACGCAGCGGTTCAGAATCACCCGAGAGACATACGATACTGTACGTGCAAGGGGCGAGCGACCCCTCGGTGGTCTGCATCGCCCCACATACGTCAAGCCGCAGAGAGAAAGACACGTGGGGTGCTCTCGCGGCGGAGGGAGCCGGAGGTCCGACTATTAATACTGATAGAGTAAACTATACTCGAGCCCCGGGCGTATGGTAAAAGTAAGACACGCGATTGGTTGGGGGGCGTGGCGGCGGCCGCTGTGGTACCTTGGCCAGGTAACCATCGTCTGGAACGACCACTCCGGCCTCCCCCTGGATGGGCTCCACCATGAAGGCCACAATGTTGGGGTCGCTCGCCAGGCGCTGCTCGAGGGCCTCGACATCGTTGTAAGGGACCTGTGGGGGGCAAAACGTATGACCACGTCGAAGCGGCCTGTGATGTAAGTAGCTGCGGAGCGGAGCCGGCCGGTCGTTTGTACAATCAAACCCTGGCCCTCCTTGGAACGAAAAATGTTGAACTATACGAGTGCTGGTATGCCTGGTATATACATAACTTTTTACCTTAAGCCCGAATCCGACTACAGTAACCCGAATCGGTACGCCTACCGCCTTGGAAAACTCTCGGAATGAAGATGTACTGAGGGGCTAGGGTGGACTAAACCAACCATACTTTCGCAGCTGGGCGCAGCCGCGAGCACTATGTACTGCGGAGCCGGGTCTTGGACCTGCAGATCGGGGCATGGAGTTTTTACGTCACGCAAAAAAAACGGTACTCCTAGCGTTACGTCACGCAAAAAAAACGGCACACCTAGCGTTCCAGACAGCGAACCACACGACGAAACAATTATGGAACACAGTAATCGGAACCAAATATTGTGTGCAAACACAGTAGAATGCTTGCTTTCTGGGTCCATTGTGGGTTTTGATTGCTGTTAATATGGCCAATATTCCGTGACACAACAGCAACAAAAATGTGTCAAGGCGATCCCCGGTGTGGCAAGCTGTGCCGTATAATGCGTGACACGGAAACGGCACACCCAGTCTTTCGGGCGGCAAAAAAAACGCGGCGGATAATAGAGTCGCCATATACGTTAATTACACCGTATAAAAAAAAACGTGTGTGGCAATCTGTATATATCTATATATCTATATATGGTCGTGGCACGCGGTATTCTGGTCAAAAAGCATAGCCTCATGGTATGGTCGTGGCACGCGGTATTCTGGCCGAAAAGCATAGCCTCGTCTTGATGCCGCGGCGGCATGGCATGGCAGCGGGAAAAAAGGCGACAACACGCGCCCGTAAATCCGTATCAACGCTCTGTCCACTAAGGTAAGGATCGTTTGGGTAAGAATATGAACATCAAAAAGCTCTCTACATTGCCGGCAAGAGTGGTGTGAGCACGGGTGGCCTGCAGGAAGCGGCATCACGGCGCCGAATGGTAGCACCACCGAGAAAGGTTACAACGTAAACCCATCTGCGATCGATCGAGCTCGCAGCGGACGTATTCCTACGACTAACAAAACACTCACATATCTGTAAACAATTGCACAAAAAAAAACGGACGTATCATGTGTAAAAATACGTTCTACAGAACACTGTAAAAACGCGAAAACAAACACACCGTCAGGCAAAATGGTACACTCCGCCCGCAAGCACCTGCCTCCGCACCGAACCGTGATACTTTCATGGAGGACGACAGCCGCGGCTCGAACAGCCAGACAAAAGTACCTCCTTAATTTCTCCCTGACCACTACAAGCGGCCAACAAACATTTCCTACTGCTGCCGACCCCTCCCCCCCCCCCCCCTCCCTCCTCCCCCTCCTGCTCCATCCCCATCCACCTCTCCCCCCCTCCCCCCATCCTCTCACCGTGGAAAACCCGGGCATGTACGGCCCGTATCCCGTGTAGCTCTCCGGGTCGGTGGAAGAGCTGACAGCGGCAAGCGTCCTTCCCCAGAAGTTATTCTCGGCAAACACGACGTGCGCCTTATCCTGCCGAAAAAGGCAAATGTTTCACACATCGTACACATCAGGTCCCCATTACATTCTCTGCATAATCTCAGGGCAGATAAATCTCTGATATATATTATCTGGCACACCACTTAAGTATATAGACAGTGAAGGTTAATGTGTGTGCCCGTGTGCCCGTGCCCGACTTAGTTTCTGCGCCTAGGCAATGTTTTGGTGTGCTCCGCTCCCGCGCCAAAGCACCGAGCGAAGGCTGTGGGAGCTCTCAACACCTTCGAAGGGCAACAAAACGGACTTCCCCGACACAATTACTATACTCCAAGGCACGACGGATTGGACGGTTTGGGCGATCGAACCACGAGCTTTACCCAAGCCTCTCTACGTTCTAAGAGCGGTGCACCGAGTGCTTCACCCAAGCCTCCTACGCCCTAACAGCGGTGCTGCCACGTCGAGCGGCATCTGCACGGCACCGCTGTAGAACACCGACAAACAATGAAATGCCACGCGGAGTGAATCGCAGCACTACCCCCAACAAACGGAACGCGTAAACGGCTCACCTCCTGCACGCCTTTGACGTCGTAGCCCCAGCGCCGCGCAAGCTTTATTGCCGTTTCTCCCCCTTCAACTCCCGTGTTCTGCACACAGGCCGATCCGACGCGTGTGAATGGGCAGATGCAGGGATAGTGAGGACGGGTGTGGGGGGGTATCCATGTCATGCATGCCGTAGTCGTATGACCATATACCCGCGCATCCCTACAATGCCGGGACGGTTAGCACATCGGTTTTTCAACGACCAGGCAGGCATTGCTTGCACCAAGCGCGAAGCGCCGTGAGGTGCTGGGCGAGTCGCATGAAGGGTGAGTCGCATCCTACTAAGAACCGCTCGTGAAATAGACTTGCAAGGGATGACAGCATCGAACGAAATGATGGTGGGGGGGGGGCTACAGGGAACACACGTCGCCGACCAGGGGCAGCGTCGAAATTCTGCCGACGTTCAGTCGGTAGCGAAAACACCCCTGCCGCATGCGCGGCATTCAAGCCGAGGGCATACCGAGCGCCAAAAAAAAGACATCAGGGCGACAAACAAACATGGCCGTGCAACGACACAGTACACATTATATCTGGTATAGCACACATTTGTACACCGCGCAAACGCTTTGGCCCTGAAAAGCACCCCGTCGAGGCGTGACTGAATGGGCTACCATGAACCCTTACACCATATACCGAAAAACAGTGTCCCGCACTAATTCCAACTATTAAGAGACTAATTCCAACTATTAAGAGCATATCCCCAAGAAAAGGTTGCAGTTCTCAAGGGGTTAATATTAATAGGGACGTCGGGTTGGCTGGGCTTCATGTTTTACCCGGTGCTCCCCCGCCCCCCGCCCCCTGCCCCCCTCCCCCGCCGCCCCTCTCTAATGAAGCTGCTATTAATGCCGTCGAGTTTGATCTACAGTGGCTCACCATCGGCAGGACGCGGTCGTAGTCGAAGTACTCCGTGATGTATTGCGCGAAGTCCCCGAGGCAATCGGTCGAGAACGCTCGAGACGCCAGGGTCAGCGTCTGCGCCTGGTCGACGAGCGCCTCCACAATCTTAGGGTGGCAGTGCCCCTTGAAAAAAAAAAAACGAGTTATCACACGTAACGGGATCAAGAGGGGTCGGCTTTGGGATATTCGGTTGGACAACAAGAGCAGTGCCATATCAAAAGCTGTCAGCAGATGGAAGGATGCCTTGCTTACCAATATTACTATCCAAACGATCCTTACATATCCGGACACAGTGGTGACAGAGTGGTGACAGAGTGGTGACAGAGTGCTACGTATGAGTACGAGGACAGGAGAGGTTTGGTGTAGGAATAGTAGGCCGAACAAGTTCAAGGGAGAACAAGATCAACAATACAAAAGGTATTTTATCATGCCTTTTAGAACAAACAAACAGCAGTATATATAGTCATTGTGTACCTGGTACAGCAGTGCGCGACATGTGCTACCTCGGGTAAGAATTTAGGAGGTACCAGGCAATCATTTCTGGCTGAGATAACAATTTTAAAGCATGGAATTCTACAGCTAAGCATTTGTGCTCAAGCCAGGAACGCCAGCATGAATCCTACATAATACCAGTAGACATTAAGAGCCTATTCTCAACGTTGACATCACAGTAAGCCGCGAGCCTGAGCCAACACAGGAGATTATTAACCGCTGTGGCGTACCTGTATAGGCTTCGCGCAGGAAACACCAGGTGCGCATGGTTTTGCCGTTGTCATCAAATCAACAAAATTACAAAATATCAGCCGCCGACGAAACGGTGCGTTATTCAACCGTTCTCGTTTTCGTTTTCGTTCCAGACCTGAAAATATAAAAACGTGACTCATTCGCCTGGTGCTCAAACCGAGTGTAAAACGCCTCCTCGTACGTACCCTGTCACACAAGTGTCAACGCAATTAAAATGGCGCAACGGTTGTTAGGCTCAGCTGTTAATGGTAAAATCCCGCGCGCGCTGTTCCGGTTTCGCCATCTCTGACAAGACATCCACCGGTACTATAAAGCAGTGCCTAACTACCTCTGTAGTTCGCGGGACGATGCTGACCACAACCAAGCCGGTGCGTGCGCCGGAAGCAACCGGTGTCAGCCACCCCATCCAAGTGCTGCCTGCTGCTCCCAAATCCGATTTCAAACCTCTCTTCCAACCCCCCCACTCCGCCGTACCCACTAGCAATTGGTACGCTTGCCGCTGCCAAGCTATAACACTGACGGTACAGCAGCACACGCCGGTGTCGACGCCACTCTTCCCCACGAGTACACGACGGAGATCTCCGACCTCCTCGTCCAATCAACCACGCGTGCCTGCCGTGCAACGTCAGTCAGGTTCACCCACCCACCCACCCACCCACCCATCCACCCGCCCTACCCCACACCACCCACTCCACCTCACCCCACGCTACCCTCTACCCCACTCAACCCCACCCCATCACACCCCACCGATAGATATACCCCCCGGCTCCGCCCCATCCATGGACAGCCAAGACAAAGCCAAGGGGCTGGACTCACCTGATTCACCGCAGAGTAGGCGCTCAGCCAGTCGAAGTACTGCTTACCCTCGACGTCCCACACGAAGACCCCTCTCCCCTTGCTCAGCACCACCGGCAGCGGGTGATAGTTGTGTGCGTTGTACCTTTTGGGGGGGGGGGGGTGAGATAAGATAGCGTCGTCGAGACGCAATGTTGCACATTTTTCGGATTAACCACGGGACACACTCATGGTTTGTACATCAATGGGGTGTCCCATGGTCTATAATACGCTATGGGACAACCCATGGACTTACCCAGCCTGTGGTATTTCTCATGTTGTATACCATAGGCTGCGCTTTCCCATGACCCTTGGGATGTTTATCCACGGGCTGATCTATGGCAAAACCCATGGGATAGCCAATGGTCGAGCCCACGTCTGAGCCTAGGGGTGACCCATTGGAAAGCACGTGGGCGTGGTATATATAGGCCATGGCCGGTGGTGTGTGTGATGATGAGGGATGGATTCGTTCTCTCTGCTACGCTGCTGCTGTGTGTCATTATCTCAGCTGGTGTGTGTGATGTGTGATGATAATGCTCTCGAGCTGCTTCTGCTGAGTGTGATGATGACAGATAGATGCTCACTCGGACCTGATCCCACTCAGTGGTGCAGAAGTGCAACCAGCCATCCGCAGGGGCCGCCGGAGGCCAAAAGCGCGAAGCTGAACCGTAATAGCTTGTATCAGGTAGGGAGTAGGATGGTTAAAAGCAGAGTCCTGGTACTGTATAGTATTACATGTTTACGAAGTACAGCAGTAGTGCATGGGCTAGCCCATGAGCTATCCCGCGGGCTCGGCCATGGGCTATCCCATGGAGGACCATGCCAATGGAAAAGCCCATAAAACATTCCATGGGAAAGCATATAGCACAATTCCATGAAATGGTGGCATGGAGGACCCCGTGGGGTATCCCATGGAATAGCTCATGGGACATCCCATGTTATAAGCTCATGGGAAAGCCAATGAGTCCCACGAGTTTTCCCATGAGATGGATGCCTCACGGCATCCCATGAGGTAGCCCGTGGGATACCATAGGGTAGGCCATGGGATGTGGTGAAAAAAGGGCATGGGATATCCATGGGATACTGAAATGGGTACGTGGGGTATCCCTTTGGATTCCATGGGAAAATAGTGACATGGGATAATGTACATCATCGTACATAGATTTACCGTATGGGATATCCCATGCACACCATGGTACATCATGGTATCCATGGCACATCCAGGGGATCTCTCACGGGGATACATCGGTCCCACGTGGCATATCCATGGCATGTTCCATTGGGTTGCACGGGTAGCATGCGACATCGCGTAGGCCATCCCATGGAACACCTCATGATCAATCGAAACAATGTGCGTCACCCCCAAGACGGGGGACACAAAAAACACGGAAAAGGAGAAGGACAGAGTATGGGATGGGCTACGGGATGTCCCATGCGACCCATGCAACCTGATGAGACATCCCATAGATATGCCCCGTGTGATCAACGTAACCCCGTGAGAGATCCCGTATCCATAGATATGCCCCGTGGTATTATCCATGGGATCTCTCACGGGGCTACATCGGTCCCACGCGACATATAATTCCATGGTAATTATCCATGGGATCTCTCCCGGGGTTACAACGGTCCCACGGGGCATATCCATTGACATCTCATGGGACACCTCATGATCAATCGAAACAATGTGCGTCACCTCCAAGACGGGGGACACAAAAAAAAACGGAAAATGCAAAGGACAAAGTATGCGTGGATGTTTTTTAACAATTAACAATTTCAACTTTCAATTTTCATTATTCAAAATTCGAATTTAAACTCCAAAACCTATACATCTCGTGCCGGGAAGCAAGAGGCGGGAGGGAGCGGAGAGGGAGACAATCATTAACAGGGAGGTTCACAGCAGTAGATGCAGATACAGATGAAAAAAACTAATATCAACAGGGGTGTGAGTCGGCACGACTCAAGTCGCCAACTAGTTATTAGTCGGAATAATAGTCAGTCGTGATGGAGGTGCCGACTATCCGACTTATTGGGAGGGAGCGGAGAGGGAGACAATCGTTAACAGGGAGGTTCACAGCAGTAGATGCAGATACAGATGAAAAAAACTAGTATCAACAGGGGTGTGAGTCGGCACGACTCAAGTCGCCAACTAGTTATTAGTCGGAATAATAGTCAGTCGTGATGGAGGTGCCGACTATCCGACTTATTGGGTCTCCTTATTTGTGGCAAGGCGTTTTTATTGCGGGATACAGCTTTTCAACATGAATCTCTGCTGGCTGCGGATACCCTCATCCCCTGTGACACTGCAGCGCGCGGCGATGAGACCCACACGCCTACACGCGCACACGTCGCGGGACAGCCCATCTCTGTCGACGGTGCCGACGGCGAAACGCAATGCCTTCCGTACATATAATATGATACAGTAATACATTTTACGACGAATTAAATGACATTGACTCAAGACTTAACGTCATCATCGACGCACGCGTTTCGTGCAAAGCTGGGAGAGACGAATAACATCACGAAGGGACCCACGCCCCCGTGGTGTGTTCTAAGACATGGTGTCAGGGGTTCGATTCTCCGCTTCGTATGTACGGAGTTTTTTTATTTCTCGAAGGACACCACAAAAAAAACTGCCGAGAGCGCCTGTCATAGTGTGGATAGGCACGATTCGATGAGAGTCGACGCGGGAAGAAAGTGCCGAATTCTTCTCGGCACGTACGTACCCTAGTGGGGAGGGGGGGGGGGAAGCCCACTATTAATATTACGGGGGAACATAGTAAATAGGACCAAATATTGTTAGTAAAAATAGGTAAATATAAAGGTTTTTTATGTATACCATAGGTCCTATTAACTATGGACCCCCGTAATATGTGACCCAGGACCTGAGTTACAACTGGGAGGGTGTAGGAGCAAGAAGGGTGAAGATAATAAAGGGGATGGATAAATACATGCCTGTTCTTCTGGGAATACCCTTATGCACCGCTGCCGTTTTCAACTGTTAAAAAAAACTGCACCTAGCTTGGTGATGAGCTAGTTCGCTGTTTCTCTCGTAGTACCCGTCCGATAATATTGCGAACTGAACCAATTGCTGTCACGGTCCTCTAGTCCGGGGCAGACAACGACCTTTTTTGGTACTTATCGTTTTCGCACTTTTCGTGTTGTGCATACCGAAGCCTCCTTTTCTTTGAGTTGGAACTTGACACTTTTCGTGAATCTACGAGGCCATACTTATGGCGCTTTTATTTTGTAAAACGAAGCCAAAATAGCACAGTTTTCGCCTCCGGCGGCACCTTTAGCGGGACCCCCCGGAGCAGCCTCCGACGGGCCTTCCGGGGGCGCCTCCAGCGGGCCCCCCTCTGCCGGGGGGGGGGGGGGGGGGGGGGGGGGGGGGGGGGGTCTTTGGGCTGGCTTCGCTCGCCTGACTTTCGCCGGTAGCCAGTCGACTCGCAGGCTAAAGTCAGGCAGTCGAAGCCGACTAGCGACCAGTTATTAGTCGTGAAGTGCTGCCGACTCACAGCCCTGAAAAACACCAGGTACACAATTGTCAGCAATAGCAGTGCTGGTGGGGATGCTGGTGGGTGCTGGTGGGTGCTGGCGGCGGCGGCGGCGGCGGCTGCGATGGCGGCGGTAGCATCAACGCCCTGTGCCTCCCCCCCCCCCCCCCCCCGTCTCGAAAGGGATGCGTGGTCAATGGTCAACGACTGAGGCAAGCAACTAATTGATACCCCGCCGCCCCTCCCTCGACTAGGATAACTCGACACTATCGACGAGAAGCCTACCGTAAATGAAAGCTGTGAACGCGCATGTACCACTAGTGTGTAATATCTGCCACGCTGTCAAGCTTCCCAGCTTTCCCGGTGCACCTCTGTACGTACGTGGTGCTCTGTTAACGAGCAATGATTTATGTTCCTTGCTTAACTCTGTTTGGTCCTGTGTCCGCATGGAGCGATTCTCGACCGCGAGTTATCCCGCAACGCTCCGCCGCAAGAAGGTTCGGCAGTACATTTCACTATAAAATGCTACCGGGCATGACTTACGCTTGCGGGGTGAGGCAGTTCGAACATGCGTGGCAGACGCCCATCCGCAGGTCTACACGCCGACAGCGCTTTGCCGCTACCTGGTATCGGGTACGTACCTAAACTACAATAAGGTGTAATTTGTGGGGCGTGGGGTGGAAAAGCGATTCCGCCTCGGGGGACATGAACCACGAAATGTGATAATATCATCACCATCAGGTCAGTATACTCAGCAGGTATCATACAGCAGTAGTATGCCATCTGGGGCAGAAACGGCTGACTGCCGTTCCCCTTCCACTAGGTACGTGTCATAGAGAGCAGCAGGGAGCTTCCGACAGCTTGACCCCCACTCTCATAGTGCTTTAACTCTATATATTGGGCCCTTTGCGCATGTGTACGGGACGCGTTTGTGCGGTCACGGGATTTCACATGATGACGGGACCACGGGATTATCCCGAATACCGCACAAAACCGCGGGAAAAATCCCGAGGAATGCCCAAAAATTATAACATGAAATTTCCGAGGATACGCAATGAAATAAACTTTGCGTTTGTGCGGGCACGGGATTTTGTTCACGGGACCACGGGGTTATCCCGAATCCCACACAAAACCGCGGGAAAAATCCCGAGATATGCTCTGCTAACGTGTGACCTTTCGAAGGAAACGCACTAGAATAACCAAGGCTTATCACAGTGACTGAGAATCGTGACGGGACGGGATGGGACAGATTTTACTTGTTTGGCGGGGGAAAAAAAATGAAAACGGGACAAAAATATAGACATAAAAAGTTGGAGGGGCGGGACGGGACGGGACAGCGGGTGCATAATTTCTCGACGGGACGGGACCGTGAAACTCAACGGGGCAGATTTTCACGACGGGCCGGGACAATTTTGTTTTTTTCCTCGGCGGGACGGGACAGTAAATATGTTTTTCCTCGGCGGGGCGGGACGGTATATATTTTTTTCCTCGGCGGGACGGGACGGTAAATACATATCTTCCTCTTTCCCGCTGCAAGGTCGGCGCGGTTGTACATGAAGAGTTCCCCGTACTGCTGGTTGCGCGCAGGGAGCCGTGTCCCGAGGTAGGTAACATTGTGACCGCAGTGCACTTGACGTTTTTCTTCCCGACCGCCGGCTCAAACTCCGAGAAGTGTTGCCTCACGGGCGACGTCTTCTGCTTCCTTCCCACCCCTGCCCCAAGCACCGCTGTGGTTGCAGTGCCAGCTGGTGGCTGTTCTGATGGTTGTGCTTGCGCTGTGTTGCTGGTGGTTGTGGAGGTGGAGGTGGAGGTGGCGGCGGCGGCGGCGGCGGTGGTGATGCTAGTGCCGCTGCTGGTCGATCGACCCCGCCCGTGAGATAGGTATCCATGGCGTCCGTGCCGGCCACACCAGTACTGGTGTGGCCGTGAGTTGAGTGGTCTGTGTTGTTTGTGTGTGGAGGCAAGCTTGTTGTGGCTGTTGCAGGTGTTGCGTGTGGAAACACGAAGTATGAAGATTCATGAAAAAAAATGAAAATTAAACAAACAAAACCAACAACACCACAGGTATAAGACCTATGCCAATGGGAAAGCGAAGTATCAACGAAAGGTGTGAGTTTCAAATATACCCGCCAAAAAAAAAAAATAGAACACGCTTCCTATGGGCACGTTTAGAAGAAAAAAAAAAGTTCCAAATTTTTGGAAAAGCCCGAAAAAAGCAAATCTGGGGCCGATGTTGGGCCAACATCGGCTTGAGAAAAACTCAGGCCGATGTTGGGTTCGAAGCGGCGAGATTTCGAGTCTTCGACAGACATCGATCGACAAAACCAACGACTGCGTCATGAATTCTGAACGGAGTGCGCTCGTTAGGGGCTCCGACCCACCCTAGGGTCACCGTGTTCACACTATGGCCAGTGACGTGTGGCGGGCGCTGGTCAGGCGTACGATAAAAAAATAATCAGCCGCTGGTGTGCACAAAACACAAGACAAATTTTCTCGATCCGTCTCGAATGGCAAAAAACAGGCTTTTTTATCAGGTTTGGGAGGATACCGTAGGACGCCGCCGGCAGGCTCTCGCCCCCTAGACCATGGATTCACCTGATATCTTCGAGGCCGTCATCCATACTCGTTGGCCTTGCCCGGCACCAAGCAGGCACCAAGCGGGTTGGCCGTGGGCTGAGTCTATATCGAGATCGAGCGTCTATCGTCGCACAAGCTGATTTTTATCAGCGTGTTGACAATTTGCAACGAGAAAAAACAAATTACGCCGCCTGTAGCCGTTAGAGAAAAAAGAAGAAAAAATCAAACATGTTTTCTCTTTTTTCCCACAGCGGCGGTACGAGGATATTTTCGGCTGTTTTTGTAAAGCAATATTTTTGAAAGAAAACAAAAGAAAACTTTTGGACTTCGCGTTTCCATTGGCATAGGTTTAATACCACTTCTTTAAAAATATATATTTTTTCATCCTCCGGCGGATTGGTAAAAAAAAAGCTTGAGCTCACCACACTTCCAGGTACTACTTACTACTTGGTAGTAATTTTTCAATTTTTTTCGTACTTCGTAACTATTTTTACTTTCAGTTAAACATATAAATACATCAACACCAGCACAGCTTCGGCTAAAAAAAAAAACCTAAATCCAATTTCATACATCAAGGCTGGCTCTTATGGGAGCCGAAACCGGAAAACAGAACAGGGTTTGTAGAGAGATCCAGGAATAATTTCGTGCCAGATCCGATTTATCGAATCTTATCTATGAACCAAAAACAGAGATCTCTAAAATATTGTCTGTATTTCGATCAGAAATGGCATAGCCAGACGAAACCAGACACCAGTTATGTACGGTCCCAGAGCCGGCCGAAACTGGTTTTGAACCCCACACAGTTCCAGAGCTGGCCGAAACTGGTTTTGAACCCCACACAGGAGGCATAACGTGGCGGGCCTAATACCTGTACATATCATCGCTATTACGGGGGTACATAGTTAATAGGACCTATGGTATACATAAAAACCTATATATTTACCTATTTTTACCAACAAAATTTGGTCCCGTTAACTATGGACCCCCGTAGAAATAATTATGTACTCTCTCGGTATCTCTGACACGGTATCCCGGCATATAGCGGTAGCTAGAGACTCCAAGCTCCGGTGACGGCGAACAACCGACTACACCGCATGCTCTTGGCGGTTGTCGTTGTGTTCTTGAGCTTTCAGCAATGTCAACGCACTGTTCCTTGATGCTGCAGTAGACTGCCAAGCTTGAGGACCCTTCGTCGAAGGAAGCCAACCCAGTCCAGGAAGCTCGAGTCTGCGAAAGCAAGCCCCATGTTACCCGGCGGGTACCAAACAGGATGCGTGGGTGCTGTGTGCTGCTGTGTGTCCGCCGAATTCAAATATTATTGCGGTAACTCCTCCCTCCAACGTCCTCCCACCTCAAACGAAACCAAGGCAAACATGCACAAAACACCACAGGATAGGAAAAGACGAACTCGATATACGAATCTGGGCCATACGAAAAACAGAAGTGCATGCCAGTTCTGTTTTCCGTTTTCGACTCCCATAAGATTCAGCCTAAGGCCATCTCTTATGGGAGGGTTTTGAAAACCGAAGCACTTACCCGAAACTGTGTTTTATACGTGCTTTCACTTTCACGTATTTTACACCCGGAGTCCGACCGAATCAGGCTCGCTCTTCTCGGAATACTTGCAGTCTTTTGGTGCTGTGTGCTGCTGTGTGTCCGCCGAATTCAAATATGGCGGTAACTCCTCCCTCCAACGTCCTCCCCCACCTCAAACGAAACCAAGGCATACATGCACAAAACACCACAGGATAGGAAAAGACGAACTCGATATACGAATCTGGGCCATACGAAAAACAGAAGTGCATGCCAGTTCTGTTTTCCGTTTTCGACTCCCATAAGATTCAGCCTAAGGCCATCTCTTATGGGAGGGTTTTGAAAACCGAAGCACTTACCCGAAACTGTGTTTTATACGTGCTTTCACGTATTTTACACCCGGAGTCCGACCGAATCAGGCTCGCTCTTCTCGGAATACTTGCAGTCTTTTGGCGAGAGGCATCTAGACTCTTTTTTCTTTTCTCCAGGGAAGTCGTTCGAAGTTGTTACGATGTTGTCATTTTCAGACAAAAAAAATCAAAAAGGCATTTTCAGATATATATCGACGTTTCAGCGGAAAAAATGGCCTCTTTTTCAGATCAATCGCGTCCGAAACTGAATAGAGGAAACTGGAGTGTATCCACATATTTTCAAACTTGAAGAAACGGCAAACGGCGTTGCATGCCTCTCCAAAATGGCTGGTGGGACTCCAAAAAAAGCGTGCCCGATTCGCCCGTTTCCCTGGTCAAAGACGCCTGCGAAGGTGTTGAAACCTCGATTTCCAGAAATCAAAACCGGTTTGCCATAAGAGATGGCCTAAGATATTGAGCTGACGCAACACATCAGCTGTGAGTTCGACTGATTAAATAGTTGATACTCACCTCTTCTACATTTTCTTTTTAATATGGGGAGTGTGGGGATTGCGCACAACTTATTTATAATGTCATGTATTTACATCTGGTATTACAGGAAATACTGCTGATTTTTTGTTCAACTCGAAACTTCGTAATTATCTTCGTAATTCGTGGTGGGAATGGACGGGAACAGACGACCACGAGTGTATCGTGCACGGGAAGAGGCAAGTTGTGTCGGCGCGAGGGGACTGTATGTGACAACGGTGCAGTTTTTGATGACGGGACGGGACGGTAAATTTACGGTGTCACGACCGGACGGGACGGTATTTTCGTATTTTCCAACGGGAGAGATTGTATTGGTGGCATGGGACGGTAATTTTACGGTGTCACGACGGGACGGGACGGGAATTTCCAACGGGAAAGATTTTATCGGCGAGATGGCACGGTAAGTGACGACGGTCAGGGAATTTGCCGGCGGGACGGGACGGGACGACGGGAGCATTTGACGGCAGTATTACCGTCCGTCCCGTCTCCTCCCGCCGTTACCGTCGACCGTCCCGCCGAAATGCCGTGGTAAGCCTTGAAAATAGCAGGGTTTTTCAAGGATGATGACCCGACCCGCGGGTCGGGTCACGGGGTGTTTAAAATGTCATGGCCGGGTCAGGTCAAGAGGTTTTCAAAATATCGCGGGTCGGGTCAGGTCGGGTCAAGAGTTTTTCGAATCTCACGGGTCGGGTCGGGTCGGGTCGGGTCAAGAAGTTTTCAAATCTCACGGGTCGGGTCAGGTCGGGTCAAGAGGTGATAAAAAATCACGGGTCGGGTCGGGTCATGACCCGCGGAAAAACGGGTCACTCGCGGGTCGGGCCAGCATGACCCGCGAGTTGTTTTCTTCGAATCCGCGGGTCGGACCCGCGCATCTGGCTCGCGGACCCGACACTCAATACGCTTCCCGCTCTCTTACTCAAAGGCTTCTCTCGTACCAATATTCACTACAATACTTCTTTGGTATCATATTCAAACATCAAAACACCGCCAAATCCATATGCGCATGCCCTCATCCATGCATACCCATTGCAGCCAGGCCACATATCGCTGCAGGGCACAAAAATGAACATGAATTTGTTTTTGGAGTGTCGACCCACGGACCGGATTCGCGGGTCGAATCTGCGGGTCAAGATAAATGGTCTCGCGGGTCAAGTTGACCCGACCCGCATGACACCCGTGTCTCACGGGTCACTCGGAAAGTGGCGGGTCGGGTCGGGTCGGGTCAGGAGGTTTTGAAAACTCGCGGGTCGGATGGGGTGGGGTCAGGAGATCTTCAAATCTGACGGGTCGGGTCGGGTCGGGTCAACAGTTTTTCAAATCTCGCGGGTCGGGTCGGGTCGGGTCAAGAGGCTTTCAAAATCTCGCGGTTCGGGTCGCGTCAAGTCAACACGCCTCGAATTTTTCGCGGGTCGGGTCGGGTGCTGACCCGATGACCTGACCCGCGAAAAGCCCTGAAAATAACAAAATAACATTCTTTAGAGACCAACCGAGCTCAATGATTGATACCAGTATCAGATACCGTTCGATATGATACACACCACACACGAGTCTATCTCAACAATGTCGCCTCTGCATTTCTCGCCTTTCCCGTATTGTAGAGGAAATCAAACTTCTCTGCCTCATGCTGTTGCTGCTGCTCCTGCTGAACATGATAAACGATAAACCTCTGGCAGAAATAACGATATGACCCTTCGTAGGCTAATCCGGCGTCCCCGGTGGCTTGGTAGGTGGTCCGCGAGCCTATCAAGATCAATTTCGTGAGTTCGAGTCTCACCGAGTGCATGCTCATAGGGACTTTATCTTGCACAAAATTGATTAGCGGAAAGCGCGAGAGCGTGAGTTAGCTGTACATCGATGAAAATCGACGAGCAGTGGGAATGCTGAACCCTATGCGCGATAAAAACTAAAGGCACGTACCGGGGGGAGAAGGGACGACACCTGTGACCACGGCTTGTCCAGAAGATCGTCGAGGGTAAAACCTCCTACGAGTGGGCTGGAAAGTAGAAGTGATGATCAAAAAAAAAATAAAAAAATGCTTGTACCGCCGTGGCATGTCTTCGCGCAGTTCAGGTATGAACCGAGCAAACAGAAAAACGTTGTGTCCCTCCGATCGAGTAAATTTCGCCGAGCTGCCTGCGTACGCCACCCGATACTCCCACCCCCCTGCAATGTATTGCCCCCGGCATTGCTGTGACGCATAGGCATGTACCCCCAGACGTGGGGCTTTTCTTTCGCGCGCTTACCTGTCTTCGAGCTTTAGATAGTCCTCGGCCGTCCTCGGCCGGGATGCCATTGTGCGCCTGATGGTTTGCCTGGTGCCTCCGGACCAAGGCCCCTCTTTCGGCATCGCCGGTCTCGTTCGGACCAGTAGAACTCGTGTGCTCTTCGCGGAAGCATGGGGACAGACACGCAGAGCGTTGAGCATCGTGGTGCACAACTGCTGTATCTTCGAACTGCGTCGTGTCGCCCGTGAGGATATATGTGTGTTGAATGTTGATGAGGGTTGAGGTTCAAAGAAAGAAGAAACGAGAAAACAGATATCCTACTAATGTCCGTAAATATAAGAATCATTTTTATATCTAAAATTTAACTATCCACTCTTTAAATTTCCGTACATAGAGGGGGTCTGATAAAATATCATGGGTGGATTCTGGTAATGGGGGAGGGGACAGCTAAACCCCTTTTCCCTAACTTTTGAAGCCTCGCATATTTTGTAGCACGTTTCGCGACCTAGCTGTGGGGCGTTGTTGACCTCTGACACTGCTGCTGGTGCTTGCTGCCCGCAGCATCAACACCGGCTCCAAGATGCTTCTTCGTGCTGGACAGAAAGCGGTCCGTGCGAGGACGAAGTCATGGGCGTCACCGGCGGCGATCATCCAGCAGCGCGGGCTGTCTGCCTCGAGCGGCGGTGCGTTTCATTTTGTTGCGTGTCCTACACACGACTTCAATACTCGTAGGCGGGCGGTTGAAAGAGCCTGCTTTGCTTGGCGAACCGTGCTGTGGCACTCCGACGTGCACGGTTCTCTGTGTGCTGATGTGCATCCTGTCGAGTCGGTATGGTTCTGGTAATAACTATAATCGAAGGTGATGCGCAGATACAGGGGCTAAACCAGCAGTCTACTACTGTCTGGGCTCAACACCAGTACGAAGCTCCATCGTGCGTACTCCTGCCTACTCGTACAACTCCAGAGTACACTCTGCTACTGCTGTGCGTCGTGCACTGCTGACTCCTGTAGCAGCTGTGTACGTACCATCTCATACATTGGTGTGCACCCACGTGTATAATACACGTACAGCATGCGTACACATATCGTAGCGTGTCGATCAACGTTGACGGCGCAGCTGTGCCGATCGTGCTCGTAGCTCGCAGATCAGCGTGGAGGGTTGAACTTTCTGCACGAACGTACATGCGCTTACTACGTACGGGCTGTAAGCCGGGTGCTGTCTGTTGGCTTCTGATATACGTACCGTTGCTGCTGATACACGCGTTCTTTGTGTCTCTTCTTTCCTGTAGGCCTCGTCGTCGCCCATTGCTGTAAGCGCCGTGGACTGTGTGCGCGCCTAACATCTGCTCGAACGTGCTCCCGTTCTTGCTTTTTTTAATTCTCGCCGTGAAAACAACTTGTGCTGTGTGGTACAATATACGGCGCGGTGGGTCCCCACCGACCAACTTCATCAAATGCGTGAAACGCAGCGAGCACGCCCACGAGCAGCACGACGTTCGACAAGATGCAGAAAGACAAGCGCTACGCCCCCGCGAACGAGGTGCCCGCCGAGGTCTTGGCGGCCATGGGCAGCAGCGAGGTCTTTTCGCCGGGTTTCAGCATCAAGGGGCAGGCGTTGGAGGGAAGGGCATCTTACCTGGTACGAGAACATTAGTGTTACAAGATTTCCGTCCGGAGTGGTACGTGACGCCTAGACGCAATACGACAAACAGCGGTTGTCGTAAGGTATTACAAGGCGCTTCGCTCCGCGGGCGGCCTATGCCGCCCGCTACGCTCGCTCAGGAGGAAAAGTACATCAAATTATGCGAAGCGGACAGAGGTCCATGATTGAATATTGTTTTTTTCATGACTGTAGTTGCAAACTGGCGACTTGATAATGCCACGAGTCCCGCCGCCATGCTTCAGGAGAAAACAGCTCGGACGCCACATACGCTTCGCGTCGCGGACGGTTTTCCGCTACACTCGCTCACATGTCGTACGTACGTACATACCCCAGGTAGGGTACGTATTTACTTATTTCGATACGCTATGCATCTGCACTCGTATGTACGAAAGATAAAACACAGCACGGCACAGCAACACAGCAAAAACAATAAAAAAGAAACCGAAAAATTCTGGAAGAAAAAAAAATCCCCGTCCCCTTTCGTATACCTGGTAGTATTTTACTACCTGATTGGAACACCTTGCACCAGTTAAAAAGAATAAATGAAAAAAAGAGAAAATCAAATAGCAGAGCTTCTTTCTCAGCCTCGTACGCCGCCCGCCCCTCTCGGGACCATCTCGCCACCGATTCGGTCCGGGTGAAGCTTTCCACCCTCTCTTCCACAGTGAGCCCCGTCGCCCGCCGCGCGTGAAGCCCGGTGCTCACCGTAGACCTCGTTCGCCAGCTCGACAATGTTGGTGCTCAGACGGGGTACCTCCCTCTTTTGATTTCAGCCCGGTCGCAAAAATAAGCACCGCTTGAATAGTATCTTACAATCCCAAACGACCCTTACATACTCGTACGCACTCTATCAAAAATCACAAATGGAGGCCAGACAGAGCCTATTGATGCACCCCTCGTGTCTCGAGGCACACGCGACGCCTAGGCACGAAAGCGGCGACCGCGCTCCTTGCAACCCCCCCCTCTACCTGCCAGCACCCGCTGACACCCGCGACGGTGCCGGGTTCGCCCGCGGAACCGTGCTCGGAGTGCACGCACGCACACGAAACGAAAGAATAAAAAAGGAAAGAAGGACTGAAATACAGAAGAGAAATGGAGAAAACAAAGACCCGCTGGAAAGGTCCGACAAGTAATAAAAGGAGGCGATTTCCAAGTGGGAGCTCTGAGAGACCAGGGATGTACCAACCGAGCACGCTCAGAGAGTGAGATCTAAGTAAGTACTTCTATTACGGGGGACCGTAGTAAATAGGACCTATGGTACACACAAAAACATATATATTTCCCTATTTTTACTAACAATATTTGGTCCTATTTACTATGTTCCTCCGTAATATTAATACTTCGAATTACAGCAGATCCAAGTACAGCAGGTATGCAGGTATGGCCAGTTACACAAAGAAAGCTACCTGGTAGGGTTGATTAGGTTCTCAGAAGGTGACTCGAGAGACATACCACTTTTAATAATGCTTTACTTATATGCTACTTCGAATTCCAGGTACGTATGTCCTAGGTATACTCTACGTAGCGAGGAGACTGCTGTAGTTGCCTCCCGACGCCGTTTGAATGATGCACCAGATATGATGACATTAATTGAGCAGTCCTAATTGGGTCAACGAAAGACAAATATTCCCTAGGACAGGGCAGAAATACAGAGCAGCAGCAGCAGCAGCAGCAGAGAGAAGCATGTATAGGCTGCAGGTACGAATATACTGGAGGAGTCGACAAATAATATACCGGCTAAGTTTTCAGGTATCAAAAACAACAAAGACACTTACTCGTACTCGTCGTGATGTTGTGAGGGGGGCATATATATATCTCATGGTTGCGCGGCTAAGCACTTGTTCAGTGTTGCAGGAGACCTGAACTACAGTACACCCCCCCCCTCCCTCCCCCCCCCCCCCCCCCCCCCCGCCTTCCCCGCCCCGCTTCTTCGCCGCCACTATTACCGTGTTCAATTCGTACATCGCGGTGGAATCAAACGGCACTAAACGGAACCACCGGAAACCGACGAAACCCAACGGAACCCGACGGAACCCGACGGAACCCGACGGAACCCAACAAACCGAACACGGGTGGGGCTTTGTTGTATCTATGTTGAATGATTCGGAACCCGAAACCGCGTGGTGTCGTGGTATGGTGTGTCGGAGAGCAGGACATGCAAGCCACGACGCCGATGGACCCTCGCGCCCTCGACGCCATGATGGAGTACCAGCTGGAGCGCTACGGCAACCCCCACTCCCGCACCCCACGCCTACGGCTGGGAGAGCGAGGCCGTCGTGGAGAAGGCGAGGGAGCAGGTCGCTAACCTCATCGGGGCGTCCCCTAAAGAGGTACGTACACCGAGGCTGCGGACGTTCGCGCTCACGGGTATGGTATTACGGAGGGCTCTACTGCTCATTGTAGGGTCAGCCGTGGCGGGGCCGGCCGGCCGGACTCCGGACGCATAGAAAATATAAAAAAATATCAGTGCGTGAGAGTTTTTTTTTTTTCGGCGAAGCGTTTTCCTTTTTTTTTTTTTCCGACGTCAACAGAAGGGACACACACGCCACAGGGTCGGCGGCGGCCTGCAATGTATTTTCTTGGAGCGAATGTGAGCTTTGTTGATTTTTTGGTCACTTTTTTAGCGAGGGTCACAAAAAAGTGGTGGAATAGTTCGATCGACCGAACGAAGGAACGAACGCAGGGTAGCGACGAGACTCACGTATCGTACTAATAGTAGCGAATTGTTTTGTGCATGTAGGCTTTCAAGCCCAGCTTCGACTCTGATTCAGACGTGTTTGGCTTGGAATAGCCCTGTTGTAACCCTATCCCCGACCACCGCCTGGGACAATTCTTGGACCGCCTGGGAAATTCTAAAATATGTAATGAGGAGTTGGTGCGGGCTACCAACCATTTGGCCGAAGCTTAGCCAAGTCGTGAAACACTATTAGAAAAACAGGTGGAATTGCCGAAGCCTTATCCAACGTCACAAACACTACCGATGGGATGCTCGTTTCCCGACCGATACTCGTAGAACAGCCGAACGATCTACCGAACAAACGAATCGCTTCCGACCGAACCGATCGACTGACCGATCCCGACTGTCCGACCGACCTACCCGCCGACCGACCGTGTCACCGACCGATCGCGAAGATCATTTTCACGTCGGGCGCGACCGAGTCGAATAACATGTCTATCAAGGGCGTCGCCCGGTTCTACAAGGGGCGCAAGAAGCACATCATCACCACGCAGACCGAGCACAAGTGCGTGCTCGACAGCTGCCGCGCCATGGAGCAGGAAGGGTACGAGGTGAGCGGCGGATGGCCTATGCGCTGTCGTCGTCGCTACCTGCGTTCTTGGTGTTGATGTTGGCGTTGGTGTTGGTGGTATTGATGCCGTTGTTGTTGTTGGTGGTGGTGGTTGTGTTATTGCTGGTGGTGGTGGTGTTGATGATGTTGTTGTTGTTGTTGTTGATCTTGTTCTTCTTGTTGTTGTTGGCGGTGGTGGTGGTGGTGGTGGCTGTGTTGTTGTTGTTGGTGGTGTTGGATGTTTGTTGTTGATCTTGTTCTTGTTGATAGTGGTGGTGGTTGTGTTATTGTTGTTGGTGGTGGTGTTGATCTTGTTCTTGTTGATCTTGTTGTTGGTGGTGGTGGTGATGGTGGTGGTGGTGGTAGTGGTGCTGTTGTTGTCTTTGACTTATTGTTGTCGTAGTCCGATCCGATCCGATTGAACTCAATCGTATTCGTTGCACGCTTTTTAACTCCTCGCTCTCATCCTGATCCGATCAGCGTCCAATCTGTTTTGCGTGCGTTTTTTTTTTTTTTGTTTATTCATTTTGCAACCTGACGCGATCAGTATAACCTCGGTTTTGCGCCGTCACTACGTTAAAAAAAAGAAGCTAAAAATACGTGCAGTATTACGGGGAACCATTGTAAATAGCACCTACAGTACACACAAAAACCTATATTTTTCCATGTTTTTACTAAAAATATTTGGATTTATTAACTATGGTCCCCCGTAATAGTAGGTGATCTGACGTCAATCATATTTTCTTTCTCCGAACCAAAAAAAAAAGGTGACCTACCTGCCGGTGCAGCGGGGGAGCGGGCTTGTCGACCTAGAGGAGCTGTCGGCGGCGATCAGACCGGACACCGTGGTGTGCTCGGTGATGGCCGTCAACAACGAGATTGGCGTCGTGCAACCTTGAAGGAGATCGGAGAGATATGCCGCAAGAACAAGGTCTTCTTCCACTCGGACATCGCGCAGATGCTGGGCAAGGTGGGTCTCTCGTGGGTTTCGCACGGGGCCTCGGGCTTCCCCGGCGAGGGGGGGGGGGGTGTACTTATTATCATGCATGGCCGTAGTCGTATGGTGGGGGAAGGGTGGGCGATGGTGGAGAGGGGTGGTGGTGTTAGATTTTACCACGTGCTCGTTTGGTTTCCGAACGAGATCATCCGCTTTGGGTACGGGAAGGGCGCCTTTGTCGGATTTGTTCCGGCTCCTTGTGTGGCGTGTGTGGTCGCGCTCTTCGCCGGTTATGATCTATTTCCGTGTGTTTTTTTGTTTGTCCCGAAAACGTCGCTGCGGTTCTCAAAGGGTTGAAGGCGTGTGAGGTTCTGCCCCTCCACGTGCCCGCCCGCTTGTTATTGGTTGAACATAGGGGGAGGCTTGAGTGTAGTAACGGCAGGCTTTGGCGTAGCGGAGTACGAGTAGTGGAAGGTTTTAGCGTAGCAGAAGGCTTTACCGTATCGGGAGTAGGGTAGCGGAAGGCTTAGCGTAGCGGAAGGCTTCACCATAGCGGGAGTAGGGTAGCGGAAGGTTTTAGCATAGCGGAACGTTTCAGCGTGGCGGGAGGAGCGTAGCGAGAGTAGCGCGCGGGAGGTTTCAGTGTAGCGGGAGGAGCGTAGCGGGGGTAGCATAGCGGAACGTTTTTTGGCGTAGCGGGCTGGAGGAGCGTAGCGAGAGGCCTGACTGAGCTTGTGTATACGAAGCTGAGGGCTTGAGCTTCGCTGGGGGCATCATGCGATCGCAGCATCGATGCACACTCGACGCCAGGTGATGGTGATGAGCGCTGTAGTGTTTTTTCGGTGGTGCCAGTCGGAAGATTGCACACGTCGGACAGACAGATCAGCTACAGATAGATCATGTAGGTCCTAACTTGCCCTTGTGAGATGTTGTGCAGGATGTGTGTAGTACAGATCCAACCCAGGAAATATGTCCTAGACCACGCAGATTTTACTGCTCCGACTCGGCAACGTGAGCTAGATCATACAGATCATACAGGCGTGAGCTAGATCATACAGATCAGGAATCTATCTATCTGTGCCCTGAAATATGTAGGTCATGAAGTGGGAATCGATCATCTGCAGATAATCTGTCCGATGTCTGTAAAAGGTTGCCAAGTTTCAGTCTTGTTTTGTCGGCACAAGACCATTTACAACCTCGCAACCCGAGAACGAAAATAGTCAGACTATATACGGCATGATCCGCTTGAAGAGGCGTTCTCCACCCACCCACCCACCCACCCCCGTCTCCCCTCCTACCTTCTGCATTTTTTTCTCTTATGTCTTTTTTTGGAAGTGGTGATCGCTGACTCATTCGCGGTTTTTGTTAATCGCCCTGGACGTCTGTCCGGCTTGGTCGTTGCCTGTTTGTCGCTGTGGCTGCCCACGCCGTGTGTTGTGCAGATGCCGATCAGTGTGGACGATTGCAAGATTGACTTGGCTAGTCTTTCCAGCCACAAGGTGAGCGGTGGGGGGGGGGGGGGGTAGTCATCGTCATGCATGGTCGTATTCGTATGACCAGAGCGGTGGGGTGGGGGGGGGGGGGGCGTACTCATTCGCTGCTTGCTTTAGTCATTTGACCATTGGCCACGCATCCCTTTCAAGATGGAGCATCTTTCCTACTCCTAATAGAGGCACTTCCAAAAGTTTGTCGCTCATTACGTTGTTTCCATATATTACGTAGAAACCTAGGTGGAGGAGAAGGGGACTCCTCCTGCTGCGACTGCTGTTGCTAAAATTGCAGTTTAGATGCTGCTGCTGCTGCCGGTGGATTTGCTGCTGTTGTTGTTGTTGCTGTTGTTGATGTTGTCGCTGTTGTTGTTTATGTTGTTGCTACTGCTGCTGCTGCTGCTGCTGCTACTGCTGCTGCTGCTACTGCTGCTGTGTGGATGGACTGGCGTCCGTTGCGCGGATGAAAGGACACACGGTGTTTCATTTTTTTTGTCTTTGAACTTTGAGCCGGCGGTGTGCCACTGCCACTGCTGTACGAAGTGGCGCGGGCGTGTGCCCCTCCACCCCCCTCCGCTGATTACCTCCTCGACACCTCCCCTCGTGCGCCTGTATACCCCCCTGCCCGACCTACCCCCTCCCCTGTTGCTCCCCCCCCTGCGCCTTGTTGGTGCTCCGCTGTGCAGATCTATGGGCCTAAGGGTGTGGGAGCGCTGTACGTGCGCCGTCGACCGCGCGTGCGCCTCGACCCGGTTTTCTCCGGAGGGGGACAGGAGAGGGTGAGAACCGCATCGTTGGGATGAGAGGTTGTGCGGGTTTTGGGGAGGTGCCCACGTATCGTATGTTGGGGTTGCTCGGTTGGTCTGTTTGTTCGTTGGTTGAGTTAGTTGATTTGGTCAAATCGGTCAGCTGGTCGATTCTGGAGGTTGGTTGATCGGTTGCTTTTGTTGGACGGTTGGGCGGTCAGTTGGTCGGTCGGTTATTTGACTGATTGGACGGTTGGTTGATTGGACGGTTGATTTATTCTTTGGGTAGTTGGTCGGTCGGTTGATTGGTTGTTCGTCGGTTGATCGGTGGGCTGATTGGTTGCTTGGTTGGTCGGTCGGTCAGTTGGCTGGTCGGTTGAGCGGTCGACTGATTGGTTGATTGGTTGGGTGGTTAGTTGGGTGGTTGGTTGTTGATTGGTTGGTCGGTAGGTTCACTGTTTGGTTGATTGGTTGGTTGGTTCGGTTAGTTGGTCGGTTGATTGGTTGGTTGGTCGATTGATTGTCGGTCACCCTCCGTGGCTCTCGTAGAGGTGCCGCGAAGTCTGGAATATAAAAGTAATAGTACTATTGGAGGAAGGGGGCGATCGCAACTGGTGGGGTGGAGTGGGGCGCGGAGGGGGAGGGGGGGGAGTTGCTGGCCGCATCCCGTTTTGGTTGGATTGAGTGTGGACGCGTTGAGTGGGTAGACAGGGTTCGCCTTGGCGTCTGAGTGGAACTGCCGACGGAGGGGAAATAGTAAAGTATGGCGTGACTGTCGCTGAAAACTCACGCAGTATATATTTATAGCTGTCGTCAGCTTGTGTGCGTTGGAAGACCCCGGCCGGCCGGTCGGTCGGTCGGTCGGTCGGTCGCTTCAGCCATGTCGAAGTAGTCCCGGTGTTTTGTTTTTTTTGCGCCGTGGATATTAGAAGTTCGCATTCGCTTGTGAAAAACAACCGGCTTTGATGCGTCTTTGCCCCCCCTTTACTACTGTTTTTGCTCCTATGCCCGACCCGCCCGTCGTCTTGTGTGCTTCAACTATTCTCCAGGGGCTGAGATCGGGAACGCTCCCCCACGCGCTGTGCGCTGGTTTCGGCATGGCATGCCAGGTGAGAGCGCTACATTCTGTATATGCTCGCAGGTGTAGGGTCTGCGGTCGCACGTGTATTATTGTGCACCACTCTGTCGCGAAAATGTAAGGCACGTTCAAGCATAAATACGAAGACCAAACGATCCCTACACTCCCGTAGCAGAGTGGCACTTGTTTTTCGTCTTTTAAGCGGGACGCGTTTTAGGCCTCTGCTTTGTGACCACGGGGCTAGATTTCGTGGGAATTTGCGATATTGTGAGAAAAAAAACATCGTCACGAGTATCACCATCGTCATCACCATCAGGGTCGTTCGTTCCCCCGTCTGTGTGCGTTTCCGCGCGTTTTTCGAGCGGCGATCATCTGTGTACCTGGTACATGCCTGGTATATATAGGCGCGGCGGCGGCGCACGTTGCGCGGTCGGTACGCACAGTAGGCTTATCCTTATCCTTTGTCTTTGTCGCGCCAACGCCGTTGTTCTCGCGGGGGGTTTGTTAGTCATTATCGGGATTTGGCCTTTTTTTTTTTGCTGCTGCCGTCGTCTACCAGGGTATTGGTGTTTATACGTTGTCGTAGCTCTGCCCCCCCCCCCCCCCCCCCCCCCCCCCCCCCCCCCCCCCCCCCCCCCCCCTTCGTGAGGTACCAGGTGTATATCCGTAGAGCATGACGATATGTTGAGGAGATACTTACTCACTTTATCTCAAAGCTGCCGCGTGTGTGCCTCCCACCACCCTTTTGTGCTGTACCTTTAGGGTATGAGTTCCCGAGGGAATCACTTTACCCACTTTGCCATTAAAGCCTGCTGTTTGTTGTCTTCACGTTAGACCGTCCTTTCCGTATAGCCCGAGGACACCCGACACGCCCCAGCGTCCGTACGTACTTATTAGAAGTAGCCATTTCATACAGAGAGGGACTTGCAAGTTTTGTGGTCACGAGACACTATTTTATTTAGTCGTTTGTTTATTTTTCCTTCCCCATTTACAATCTTCGCCCTTCTTTTCTTTCTCCCTCCTAGCCGTAACCCAGATCCGGGGTCGCATAGCAGCCCCCCCCCCCCCCCCCCCCCCCCCCCCCCCCAAGAAAATCCGCCTCTAGAGCGGTTCTTGCTAAGTAGTAGGATGCAGCTCACCCTTCATGCGACTCGCCCAACACCTCACGTTTCGCTTCGCGCCTGATGCAAGCAATGTCTGCCTGGTTGGTGAAAACTCGACGCGCTCCGTCCCGGCATTGTAGGGATGCGAGGGTCTATGGTCATATGGCTACGGCCATGCACGATAATGAGTACCCACCCACCCCCTAGTCGTAACTCAGATCAGGGGTCACATGGCAGGCTTCCCGCCCCCCCCCCCCTATAACCATCTCAAAATGTTGCAGAGGTACTATTACGGGGGGCCAGAGTAAATAGGACCTACGGTACACACAAAAACCTATATATTTCCCTATTTTTACCAAAAATATTTGGTCCTACATACTATGGTCCCCCGTGATATTAAGATCAATAGCAGTCCAAGTGACGTGCTAACGTACCGGGTACGAAATAGCACGGCAGCGGCACTACCTGCACACCTCGGACATTCCGGGGGGGCATAATAAACAGGACCAAATATTGTTAGTAATGAAAGGTAAATATCTAGGTGTTTTGTGTGTACCGTAGGTCCTATTTACTATGGTCCCCCGTAATAGTTCCTCATCTGCCGTTGTGAAAGGTTGTGCAGGATCTGCCCAGTATATACAGATCCACCCCAGGAAACATGTGTTTGATCATGCAGACTATACAGATCCCACCCGGCAACACGAGCTAGATCATACAGATTACAACACGATCGCAAATGGATGATCTATCTATCTTGCCTCGAAAGGTCTAAGGGTCATGTAAGTGGGGGGATCGATGATGATCTATCTACCTGTCCCACTGATCTGTACGACTAACCGAGGAGAAAAAAAATCACGCACTCGTTGTGTCGAACCTGCCGAGCCATGCGCATGGTTGGCGGCATGTGTTGATCCCCCTGCTAATATTGCGGGGGGCCGTAGTAAATAGGACCTAGGGTACACACAAAAGCCTATATATTCACCTATGTCTGCTAACAATATTTGGTCGTATTTACTGTCGCCCCCTGTAGTAGGAACAAGAACCCACGATAGACCCAATAATCCTGTATCCCCCTATGTTCACACACCATGTTCGGTCCTGATTACTATCGTCCACCGTAATAGTCAAATGCAGCGCACCCTTCATGCGACTCGCCGAACAACCTCACGGTGCCTTCGCAGCTTTTGGTGCAAAGCAATTTTCTGCCTGGTCGGTGAAAACCCGGCGTGCTCCGTCCCGGCATTGTACACATGGGGGGTACAAGGGTCTATGGTCATGCGACTTGCGGCCATGCGTGACACGAGCACAACCCCCCCCCCCCCCCCGCCCTCCCTCCCCTCGCTCCATCTCGAAAGGGATGCGTGGTCCATGGTCGAATGACTAAGGCAAGCAACAAATGAGTACGCCCCCTCCTCTCCCCCCGTCATAACGCGACGAAATAAATCGAAACCCGATGGCATCTCACGTTTTTTGTCGTGTCGCAGGTGGCTCGAGAGGAGATGGATGTGGACAAGGAGTGGGTTGACCACCTGTCGAAACGTATGTACGACGCGGTGATGTCGCGCATCCCTGATGTTACCCTTAACGGCGACCACGAGAAGAGGTACCCGGGCAACCTGAACTTCTCCTTCGCTTACGTCGAGGTGCGTTCGTCGTGCGTCCAGAACGTCCGTGGCTTGACTTCTACGCATGAGACGGATAACGATCTACGTCGTATCTATCTACTCAAAAGATTGTTCGGATCGTAGCTTGCCGTTGTGAGTTGATGCGCAGGATCTGTATCGTACAGATCCAGCAACCTCAACTTCTTCTTCTTCTTCGTGTACGTGGAGGTGGGTCCATGCCTTGAACCCTTTTTTTGGGCTGCAATCCTGTTTTGGGGATAAACCACTCATTTTTTTAAGTGGTTTGTTCCCAAAACGGGACTGCAGTCCTGAAAGGGTTAACCCCGCTTTTTTTTCATTTCCACCCGTGGGGCAGACAGATCATCTACAGATAGATCATCTAGATCCTATCCGGCCGTTATGAGAGGTTGTGCAGTATCTACCTTACAGGGCAGATACAACCCAGGAACCATGTGCTAGATATTGCAGGTTGTTCGGTTCCCACCCGGCAACATGGGCTAGGTCATACAGATCGGGAATAGGTGATCTATCTGCTCTGAAAGATCTAGATCATGAAGCGGGGGATCTGATTTATCTGCTCTGTCCGACGTGCGTAAGCTTGGCATTATTTAATGTGTTGGTAAACGGTGATGTTTAGTGCTGTCAAGAACGACCCTATTATAGTATAGCGTGTCTTCGAGCGTGCCTTTGGGCATGCTTGGCATCTCTTTGAGGGTGTGTTTGGGCTTTTGCCTTCGAGCGTGTTTGGGCCTATATTCTGTGACGGGTGCTCGTATACCTGGCACGTATTACGATGTATTTTTTTCCCTTACGCCTCTGATCGGAAGGGCAGCCTCCCTCCCACCCTCCGTCCCTCCCTCATTCCCTCCCTCCCTCCCGAAAGCTACGCCCTACCACCGCCACCGCTGCCCTCCTTCCCTAAGCCCCGCTTCCACCGCCGTGGTGGCCGCCGCCCTCCCTCCGTCTCGACGTTGTCTCGCTCGACCCCTCTCGGCGTCGCGCAGGGCGAATCGTTGTTGATGGCGCTGAAGAACATCGCCGTCTCCAGCGGTAGCGCCTGCACTTCCGCGTCGCTCGAGCCTTCGTACGTCCTCAGAGCCATCGGGGTTGAGGACGACCTGGCGCACACCAGCATGCGATTCGGTGAGCCGCCGAGACATTTTTTTTTTTTTTTTCTGGGGGTATTTTTTTCTTGTTGGGGTGTTTTTGCGCGTTTTTTGTTTTTGGTTTGTGCGACAGCCTTATAGAGAGAGTCATGCTGCAGTAGAGGGCTCCAGCACCTTTGTGTGACGACGGGCTCCTTGATTTGAGAGTTAATGTCACAACATCAACAACAACAACATCAAGAGGTATTACGGGGGTCCATAGTTAATGGGATCACGCTTTGTTCGTAAAAATAGGTAAATATAAAGGCTTTTGTGTGTACCATAGGTCCTATTAACTATGGACCCCCGGTAATAGCACCCAAATTTCTGGAGACCCTCACTCGACCTTTAGGGAGCACCATGCTATGAGTAAGTCGCCCCAAAAACCGATTTAAGAGAAGAGCCAATGGTGCGTGCGACCCTATGGACAATGTCAAATTTCAAGTGTAAACGCGAAAAATATTTTCAGAAAAATAATTTGGCGTTCCAACAGCGTTGGGTTAAGGAGCGCGGTCGGTCAGAACTATTTTTGACCAAAAAAAGTACTCGTACCGATATCGTAGCACGCGTCTACCGTGTACTTGCGGAGGGATTCTGAGGTTTCTTCTCCAGTTATTTGCACGTGTTTTGTCATGCTTTGTTTTTCCATTTCCGACACCTCTCTCTTCGTAAGGATTGAAAAGAGTGTCGGCTTGCAGGGAGTGGTTGGGCACCGCAGTATATATGTATATATACTTCGAAGTATATATACACACTCAGAATGATCCCTGGAGAGCAAAAGAAGGTGGGTCGTAGCGCGAGAGGACCCGGGGGGCTCGTGCCAAATGTTCGTCGGATGCATTAGTGCGAACGAAACGGCTGCGCACGGGACACACGCCCGGTGTCCCGTGTTTTTTTTGTTTTGTCTTCACTTCTGTTTTTTTTCAAGTTTTTTTTAGAGAGCTGGGTTAGAACCCCACGAACACAGTTCTAAAGCTGTACGCAGTGACGCGCTACAGAATTCGTGAACCATTTTAAAACCTAGACACCCCCTGTGTATGGCACGCGCGATCGAATTATCACACCAAGCTTGAACTTGCAAATATGAGTTTTAAGGAAAATACTCGATCTCACAGCTTTGTTTTCTTGTCATTTTTTTCTGATATACCTGGTGACTTTTGTAGTGTCCCTCGCTTTCCCTCCAACCGTTTCTCGTGATCCCTCTCTGCCCCCCCCCCCCCCCCCCCCCACCCGCCCCCCCCCCCCCGCCTTCTCGGTTTATCCGCGCGTCCCGGCGGTTTCACTCACCAGGGATTGGACGGTTTACGACGGAGGAGGAGGTCGACTTTGCGGTGGAATCGCTGGCGGTTCACGTGGAACGCCTTCGATCAATGAGCCCTCTGTGGGAGATGGTGCAGGAAGGCATCGACATCAAGAGCATTCAGTGGTCGCAGGACGCCCACTAAAACCGCGCGTATTCTACGCTAAGAGAGGGGATGGGGGCGGGCGGGAGGTTTGGAGGGGGTGTACTTATGCCATGCATGGCCGTAATCGTCTAGATCAAAGGCCCTTGTGTCCCTACGATGACGGGACGGGGCACGTCGGGTTTTCACCGACCAGGCAGGCATATGCTTGCGGAGTGGGGGGGGGTAGTATACTCGATATCATGCATGGCCGTAGTCGTATGGCCATGGGGGAGGGGGGGGGGTGTACTCATTATCAGGCGTAGCCGTAGACGTATGTCCATCATAGACCCACGCATCCCTACAATGCCCGGACGGAGCACGTCGGGTTTTCACCGATCAGACAGACATTGCTTGCACCAAGCGCGAAGCACTGTGAGGTGCGGGAAGGGTGAGCTGCATCCTACTAAGGAACGCTGGTGAGGCGGACTTGCATATGAATGGCAGGTCCAATGAGTGGGGGGACGGGGAGGGGGCTCTACGGCGATTTCGGACAAAAGCCTCTATTTCGCTGGCACGCCAGAGTCGAGACAGAAGAGTTACGAAGAGTACGGAATTAAATGCGATCGATCGATCGATCGTTTTCCGTAGGAGAAATTGGGCACGTTTCGATTTTGTTATGCCAGATTGGACTGCACGAGTAGTGAGTGCTGCTATTGATACGATGCAGTGATGAGGCGTTTCTCTATGAGGGGCGGGGGGGGGGGGGGTATACTCATTATCATGCATGGCCGTAGTCGTATGATCATAGACGGGGGGGGGGGGGGGGGGGGGGGTAAGGGCGTAGTAATCTGTTGCGCGCTTGTTTGGCCATTGACCACGCATCCCTTTCGAGACGGAGCAAGGGGGATGGGGAAGGCAAGATGGTCTTTTTTTTTTTTCAATGTGCCTATAGCAACCGCCGGGGAAGCGCGACGACTGCGTCGAAATTTCTTGGATAGTTCCGCGCCTTTTGTGCTGCCACCGTACATACCAGTACGTACGTACGTGGCTGTGGTGGTGTTTTGACCGCGTGTGTGTACGTAAACCCCTCTTGGGACGTTCAGAGAGCAATAAATTGCCGATGAAAAAATGACGATTACAGCAACCATTGTGCCCACGGCACGATTGGGGGATGTTACAATCGATGACTGGGTTGCAACGCGAGGAGTCGAACGACACTGGGGCGCATCGCGTCTCTACGAACCCGTAAAATCTGGGCGGCTCACGCTGTTCCTCGTAGACGGTCCAATGGTTGATAGCACCAAAACTATCAACCTTTGTTCTGGTCGATATCTTCAACACCGAAAGGGGCCAAGTGAGTGAGTGCAAGGCGAGGGGATTGCTGCTATGTTGCGGTCGGTCCCCGCGGGCTTCTCTTTTAGACCATGCTCTACGAATATGCTACGATACTGGTGTTTTATTTTGGAGAAAGCGGTTTGACCCCTTGACTGGCCGCCCCACACACTACAACTACGAGAGGTGGTATGTTGACACTTTTAGGGCAAAACTGCAGTCTCGTTTGGGGGACAAACCAGTCAAATGATATAAGTACAATAGGTTGTTCCCAAAACGGGACTGCAGTACTACAGTAAAATAGTTGAGGCCGAAATAGGCCCTAAGACACGCTATAACCTAGGTCCCAAAAAGGAGTTGATACCTACCTACCAGGTACCATTCTGGGCGGAAAATATAAGGACCGTGTAGACATTAAGATGACCAAGCGGTACTTATGTTTCCGCCCAGGGTGGTAAACGTTCTACGTATGGGACAGATCATGATCTACATAATCTATTAGATTATCACATCTACTGTATTTCCCTATGAGTAGATTCACCACCTATATCGTAGGATCTTGTACATAACGGACAGTCCAAACGTATCTGTAATTGGGCGCCAAAATAGCCAAAAAACGGTCTGTCGGCGGTTCTTTTTTTACGCCAGTTGACGGTAGAAGATCAGCTCAAGGCCCAACAAACCATGGCGGAAGATACCGTTTTCTATCATCACTTTTTCTGCCAAACGGCACCAAGCCCCGAGGCTAAAATTTTTTTTCACTGGGCTTTTATAAATTTATGAAATACGTCAGCTGTGAGTTCGACTGATAAGTAGTTGACACTCAACTTTGCAAGCTGCGTACGTAATACGTCTCGTCTATATCCCATTTTTATCGAGTTTTACAAGAGTTGTAATAAACCGAACGCGCGTATTCTATATGTAATTCCTTGTCAAAGATATAGTCCAGTGGCTCCCCTGGATGCTGCCCGAGTCAACAGGACAATTTAAAATAATCATTCTGCGCACTGCTACTATATAACCCGAACAAGGGAGAATGATATGACGTTGCAACATGTCGAAGCCTTTTCATTTCACAAAATAATTGTGTAAGGATTGAGTGTTGTTGAGTTTTTAGTATGGTGTGGTTCTAAATGTGAGTAATTCTTGCGGGGATGAGCTGCTGCTGTTCTTGCTGCTGCTGCTTTGATGCCTAGCTTTTATTTGATATGGCTTTTTGTGTTGATTCGAAAGTAGTGTATACGAGGTATGTATGTGTCAAGATATGTCGCAGATCTACGTCAGGTCATACTGGTGGAACCTTATTTGAAGAATTTTCCAGCAAAAACTTTAAAAATGCTCAAGTTAATTCAAGTTACGGCAAGAAACAGTTGCTACTGTACTGCGACTGCTACTACAGCTGATAATAATGACGAGGCCCCCCCTCTCGCGCCAGCGGTGGCTACATAGACTCTCAGCATGCCGCAGTCGAAAATGCGCCAGCAGGCGTAATGTCCGCTGCACCACGACAACAATAATAGCGGGCGACTTTTGGCTTCTAATCTCGTTCAGCGGAAGCAGCTAGTAGAGCGCCCTGCCGCCCTCCTCGCCTCGGTGTTTAACTGGCCGAGCCCGGCCGGGACATCGGGTAGCAATTTACTACGTACACCCAACACGCGATCCAGATCCGTGTCGTCGACCAGTGCAGAATATGACGACGACGCGCGCTTTAATACAGAATCCGAGCACCCGGCCTGGGCTGGCTGGACCTCTACCGACTCTACTGCAAGACCTACAGGGAGTATACCGCAACTACACCACCAGTCGCCTTTTATGTCATACTTGGAAGGGAGCGAATTCGTCGCTTTCCAACCTCTGTAATAGTTTTGCAGACAACTCTAAAACCTACACACCCCGTGTAGCGCGCGATCGAATTATCACACCAAGCTTGCCAAAGATTAACGAAGTTTGGAGGTACATTTCCGATCTCACGGCTTCAGTTTTAATTTTATTTTGGGTCATAATGTACAACATGGGTATGTATTATTGTACTACTTGAGCACAGTTTGGGTCCAAATGTTTCTACGAGCAGACTGACGGAGTAGCTCCTCAACTGGGGAATTACCCGGAAATTACCCGGTAATAGAGTATCCCATTGGTGTCGCACAAGAAATAAATATGGTTAGCCCCTATTTAGGCCATGGTATTTTTGATCGAGTCAAGCGCCTACTATATTTGGTTTCAAAGGTGGGTCGGTGGGGATTGGTATGGAGCTTCTTACCCCTTTTAGTACATACTGCAGTCCCGTTTTGGGGACTAAGTACCTACAATTTGAGTGGTTTGTCCTCCAAACGGGACCGGGGTATATTGTGATGGTATTACCTACTGAGCTATAGGGGTAAAAGATCGATCGACTACGTACCCAGCCCAGTTGTAACCCTTATAACACTCTCGTCCCCCCCCTCTGGACGGCGGGATCTTTGGGGCGTCAGAACCGTATACGTCTGTACGCTGACCTACCCGCTTCCTTTCATTACCTGGGGAACCAGGGAGATGTATGTGTGTGTGTGTTTTTTTAGGCAGGCGCAAGCGTTTCTGTTTAAAGAAATGTTCGAAGTGAGGTTCGAACCCGTGACCTGGACGACGCCAAATGGCGGGATGTTACCCACTTAGCTTTAGAGGGGTAGAAGATCGATCGATTACCCAGCCCGGGGTAAAATCCTTATAACAATATGCTAAAAGGGTTAGGTGACAGTGAAAACCTTTTTAGGACTGCGATCCCGTTTTGGGGACGAACTACTTGGAAATTGGGTGGCTGGTCCCCCAAAACGGGACTCCAGTCTTCATAGGGTTAAGGGGCCTCGAAAAAAATAGGCGCTATTTTGACCCTTTTAGGGCTGCAGTCCCGTTTTGGGGGACAAATCAGTCGAATTATGAGTAGCTTGTCCCCAAAACGAGACTAAAATCCTAAAAAAGGTGAACAGGAGGTACTCATACCCCTTTCGCAGCACAGTTTTTCTCTCCTTCCCGTTTGTTCTCTTCGCCCTACAAATACTCTCTTGCTCCCTTCCAGTAGTACCTCAAATCCGGGGTCACGTATGATTACGGGGACCATAGTAATAGGACCTAATATTGTCAGAAAAAATAGGTGAATATGTAGGTTTTTGCGTGTGACATCGGTCCTATTTGTAAAAGTAGCAGGCGCTCCTCCCCTCACCCCACTGCGGTTTGTACCCTTGATTTTAGTCGCGAGAAGAATTCTGGACTTTTTTCCCCTTTGGACTCGCGTCGAATTTTGCTATCATAGCATTATAGTTGAATACAGTGGTGTACCCGTTTTAAGACCACCCCGTCCGTGACCAGCCCAAAAAGACGTGGTCTTATCTCTACTACTAGTGGTATGATCTTATATCTTTTACTACTGAAAAAATGATCCATGCCATTAATAATTCCATTTTTTTTCTCGTGACAGGCGGATTAACCTGGTCTTATGTTCATGTGTTAAGATCAGAGGTCGGTACACTTTGTATCCCTGGACAGGTATGCCTATCAACCCGGTACTCGTTGGTACTCACGTGTGTTGTTTGATTAGGAATAGAAGAAGAGCAGCTTTATTCCTTTCGTGCACGCACGCGGAGACAGGGAGCCAAGCTCCCTGGGAAAACTCCTGGTTTTCCATCTAAGATACGCCTACCCTATATTACATATACGATCCCAGTGCCTGAACCCAGGTAGTTACCGGGCTTTCAGCCTCATTCAAAGCAGTACCATAACAACAAGCCGATTAGCCAGGTCTTATCTCATTTTTGGCCATGTACAAGTGGTCTAAAAAGTGGGTACACTGCTACACCGTTATACTAGGTACGGTCCGAAAATCTAAGCTCTTTTACGAGCACTAATATCCGCGCTTCTGGCCACAAAAAATCCACCCTCCTACTCTACAATATGTTATTAGTAGCTTGGTGAACGCTCTTTCTACTGCTGTTGCACCCGAGATCGAATTGGGCAATCAACCCCCTCCTCGAAGTACTGACGATTAGGTCCCTCAGCAGGGCGCAAGGGAGCCAGACCTAACAATAGCCAACACACAGGAGTGCACCATGAGGTGTGACTCGATGTACGTACAAAAATACGAACTTACAACATACTATGAAAGAAGCATACCATCAAACTAATAACCAATTAATTGAAGGCTTTCTTCCTTTCGCACCGCAGTCCCCCCCCCCCCCCCCCTCCCCCGCCCCGCAGCTCGCGAATACTTGTACGGAGTTGAGCAGGCAGGGGCCTGTGCAATCGACGACGGCAACGGACTCGTCGACAACTCCGAATTTGCGACGGCGACTTAGCGGACGCCTGCTGCACTTTATATGCATAGTGCGCGAGTCCACTTAATCGTTTTAGTACCTGCACTGTACACAAACGCAAGTTTGTAAATCTGACTCTAATTTCAAGTGCTTTTGTCTCCAAAGCGGGAGTGTGCAGTTCTAAAGGGAGAAACTCTTACCTTGGGCGACGCTCGATTTTTTGCGCGAGGCAGGGCGCATACAATAGTACACCAGCTGCTCCGGCGTAAAAACAAAGCTTAGGTGCATAAATCGAGCAAATAAAAACGAAGACTCCTAATTTCTCGAAGTGTTTTTACGGCGTTTTGTACGGACCCGAGACAGCAGTAGTGCCACCACCATATAGCCCTCGGGCACATGCTGCGCAGCGCTGTCAACGCAATAACCCTTCTGCACAACTAGCGCTGCCGACGCTCCACAGCTAGCTTGTACCACGCTGGGATTCTATTCAGCCTTGCCGGCTCTGCCGCCGCCGCTGCTGCCGCAACCGCCACCGGCGACGACGGAAGCTTTTCATGACGGCGATGCACCGAGCGGTGACGATCCAACTTTGATACATGGTCGAATCCGGCGTTCTTTCTTTGGTTTATATACGAGGCACGCGTCGAATATGTCAGTCGTGGCTGATTGAGGGCAACCGAAAAACGAAAACAATAACCGGTTGATACGGCTTTGTTCATCATTCACTCATCACATCATTCATGACGAGATGGCGAGAGTCTTTCCGCATACCTGGTACATCATGACACCTACACTGTTCATATCATCGTGCGTTTCATCCCTGTCATGGAGCACAGGAATAATAGCAAAGGCTTCCTACGACCTCGGCTCTGGGTATCACGCATACGTACGTACCGGGTACATACAACTTCTGAGTGTAGTATTAAATAGATGAAGATTTTCAATGTTGCTCTGTCTACCTGGTACGTATTACCGGCACATCGATGTGGAAGATTGAACGAAGGAAATATTGTCTGTCCTCTTCTGATACATATCTCGAGGGCATCCAGAGTAGTCATCTTTTTACGCCCCAACAGACCCCACATGAAAAAAGGTCAGGCCATTGAGGTTTGTTCCAAGTTCCGAGGCGCCGAAAAAAAACTGTTAGTTCCGGTCGCCCTCGGGTATCTTGACATGATACGCAGCAACAACTAACTGCTGGTTACAGCACCGGCAGCAGGACCTGGTGCGTGCACGTGCATGTGTGTACAGCAGTTGCTGCTGTAGTACATACATACACTGCTGTGCACCAGGTACACCGCAACAGCTACAACACAGCAGTGTAGCGAAAACAGCACCACCTGGTAGCAGTGTACCGGTATATTTTTATATATACCTGGTATACCAGGTATATTATAATCATCACTTTTTACTTTCGTAAGAGGTTTTACCCTCAGCGATCTTCTGGACAAGCCGTGGTCACAGGTGTCGTCCCTTCTCCCCTAGGTACGTGCCTTTATTTTTTGTCGCGCATAGGGTTCAGCTTTCCCACTGCTCGTCGATTTTCATCGAATGTAGCTAACTCACGCTCTCGCGCTTTCCGCTAATCAATTTTTATGCAAGAAAAAGACCCTATACGAGCATGCATGCATGCACTCGGTGAGACTCGAACCCACGAAACTGATCTTGACAGGCACGCGGACCACCGGGGACGCCGTATACTATTAATAATACAAAGACAGGCTATTTTACTTAAAAGCTATATATACCACCTCTCGTGCCCTGGAGGTAAAACTCAAAACGACGGTGAAGCGGCGACAACGCTGCGTTGAAATTTGCAAATACACATGGTAGAAGTAGCGGCAGCAGGTGGTACCAAACAACACAAACAACTTTCTTTCGCGGAAGGGAAAGGTCGCCTACATTGCGTTTAGCTACGGTTGTTGATTGGTATATAGGGAGGATTCGACTATACGCAACCCTAGCTAGGGATTACTTACGGTTATTGATTAGTGTTCATGGGTGTCTTGCCCCCATATTTATGTGCACCACAGGTGCACTGCCAACTAACTGGACGTGGCCTCTTGCCATGGCTGCATGGTGGTGCCTCGCGTGCAGCATGCGTGCCTCGCCTGTCCGTGACAACAACGTCAAGATCGTATCCTCGCAGAGTAAACATTAATAGTAGGCCTAATAGTATCTCCGTAGATTTAGATGAAATAAATATGGAAGCTTTTTCTCATCATTTTGGTGTGGCAAAAGATGATTGGCTAGCATCGTTCTCTAGGTGCCTGTGGATGAAACCTGTAAAAACATCCTCCTAAATTTCTAGAGCCTCCCTCAAAGTCAATTCCAAAAGGCAACAAAAATCCGCAGCGACCCTTTTCTCCTGAAGTCCCTAGAACCAGCTAGACCCCGGGACAGGATAGCGCAAGCGAGCGAGGCGGAGAACGCACCAAGGTAAGGACCCAAACATCCTTCGCACGGTGATCCTGTTTCTATTATTTTGGGTGCTCGCGTCACGTTGTGGTTGCAAGTTGTCACGATAGGTGCCTATATGGCACACGGGCGGGCAGGTTAGGCGGGCAGCACTAGGAGGGTATTTGCAGTTTTGGGCGGGACGAACGCGGGCAAAGCCCCCCTAGATTGCTAGCCGGCATTGCGCAGTAGGGCGTTTCCCTCGGAGAAGCTCCAGGGCTTGGCGGAGTCCCACAGGGTGCTCCGTGTTCGCATTGCTGAGAGGTTATGTTGCCTCGTGTGTCGCTGGAAGGTCCGCGCTGGATTTGATAATTTGGTGGCTTTCTCCCCGCTTTTCTTTTTTCGATATTTTGCAGTTTGAAGGAAAACATAGCTGAAATAGCAGCAGGAATATTCCATAAAGCGGAGAGGTGCGGAGCGTTTGCTCTTTTCTGTTTTTCATCGGGTCTTCCACCTCGCCCCGCGCTCGCAGCGAGCGAGCTGCGTCCATACACGGAGGACTCGTCCGCCTTGCTTGGGCCCGATGCGCGCGGGTGCGAAGCTGGCGAAAGCTCTCCGGCCTCCAGCCCTGTTTGCATAGAAAAAGTGTGTGAAAGATCGACTTGGAAGAGACAGATGAAAGTTTGTACGAGGTATTTTTTTGCTATTGAAGTGCTACAACCACCTTCCCACCTAGGGCCCACCACCCTTCATCTCCGCGCCACATCCCTTCCTTGTCCTCCCTACCCCTGCCCTCTCTCCCTCTTTGCTGGACCCCCCGACGATCCACTCCCCCCGTCTGTGCTCGGGCGTGCCGATGCTCCTCCTCTACGTATCCCTTATTTTTGTTTTCAGAGCAACACACGAAGCAAGGACGACCGCCCCCCCCCTTTTGCCAAGAGAGAGAGAAAGACAAGCAGAGAGACAGACTGAGAGAGATTTCCTTGGAGAAAAAGCCAACTCTTTCTTTTCTTGCGCTGGGCTGGGACCGAGATAATATTTGGCGGGAAGGATGTGAGGCCCGAGTTATCATAGCTAGCATAGCTGCAGCTGCTGCATACAGATCACCACAGCAACATCAGCAGCTAGAGAGCGCACCGCACGAGTTGTTCGTTTTTGCTTTTCGTATTCGGATGGCGCTCGTTGGCTAGCGTATGTACGTATCATGTACCACTTGTCCGATAATATAAGGATTGTTTGATCTCCGTATTAATATTCGAACAGTTCTTACATCTTGGGACATAGGGATAGGTGGCTGCGATATTATCATAGCGCGGACGGCTCTCGGCGGGCGGCGGCGTTGCGTTCGTGTTTTTTTCTTGGTACGCGTACTTATAATATAATAACAGCCGAAATCCTGTAGTCACGCGTGTAATTCATACGCAAGGCGGTGCGTTGTTTTCGCAATCGAGCTCGAAGCATGTGGTACGGGATTAGAATTGTTTACGTGATGAAGCTTTGATTTTGAATTGAGTGTGGGAATGTGAGCTTCTAATGTCTCTCGTCTTTCGTTGTCATGCAACTACGGGATTTAGTTTTTCGCGCCCGTATCATGTTTTGTTCCTCTGCTGCCTGTTCGTTACAGACAGAAAGTGTGGAGAAGGCGGCGGTGTGGTGATGGGTGGTGGTGAACGGTGGGACGGTGATACTGCTGCTCTTCTATCTGTTACATGCCGCGGGTTGTTGGTTTCCGTATTTCCCCCGAACTCCGCCCACGGAGTTCTCGCGCCTTCTCTTCCTACAACGCACTTGCTGCTGCTACTGCTACTGCCGCCGCTCCCATGCTCCTGCTGCTGTCGCAACCCCAGAGAACTCATAAATAATATTGGAAATTTTGAAATAATCGTTCCTGTATTCCTGCAATGTGCGGCACACTTTTTTCTTGCATTCAGAAAGGGCCAGCCATGTTCTGATGACCAACCAAATGTTTGAATTTTGAATTTTGAATTTCGGCTGTTTTTTTTTTTTTTTTTTTCGCACCCGCCCGCCCGCCTCCTCTAATAACACTACACGCGCCCCTCCCCTCTCTCCCTTTTGCCTGTTCTGCAGGACGGCACAAAAGCTGACAGCATCGTCCACCACTGACGCCTTCAAAGCTTGTAAGCACGCCCTGCAACAAAAAAAGGTGAGGGGACTCGGGAACGGGTTGACGACAGACAGACTCATTATTTTCATGACACCCCTCCTGTCTGCCAGTAGTGGGGAGCAAAGTCACTCCTTCTGCTGCTGTATACCTGGTATATGATACCGCTGCTGTATATAGACATGGCTGAGGCTCAACCAAAATACAATTGACGTCATGTTACGGGCTTGGTTCGTATGTATCATGCTGTTGCTGCTGCTGTGGGCGTGGGCGTGGCGGCTGCGGCGGCATTGCGTTATAGAGTTTTTTTCATTTTTTTAGTCTTCTGTTTTGTTTTTACAATTGAGTGGGTGTTGTGTAGTTCTTCGACCCTGGCTTCCACAGCAGTTGTGAAACTTTGGTACTTTGGCTTTGTGATATCACTTCTCCGCTCCTCTTTCGCAAGTCTCTCTTCAACTGCAACGTAGTAGTATGTTGACATGTTCTTTTTTACTACTTTCTGTAGCTCATATTGCTCATATTGACATTTTTTATTCTACAGAGTAGCTCATACATCTGCACAGCAGTATATGGTACATTACAAGTACGAGATCATTTTTCTATGTACTCGAGTAATCTATAAAGGAGTGCACGCAGCTACATGTCATGGCTGCATGAGTACTCCTGTCGAGTGCTGCTGTTGAACGCTGAAAATGCTTGCGGTTCGTCCGCTCGCCTTGACGTACAGACGTGCCATAGTAGGGGGGCCGTTATTATTTTGGTCGTCCCGACTCTTGGTTTGGCGCGCCGATGCGACTCCGCCGGTCACTATTAATAGACGTTCTTCCTCCATCCATCGGCTGAGGTTGGTTGCGTGCGCGGTAGCTCAGATAATAACAACCTCGTCGAATGGGACATGTTGAACATTGTGTACCCGCGGCAGTACCGTTGTACCTTGTGTTGGTTATCTCGTACCTGCCCTTGCCTGTTCGACGGACTCGCCGACTCAACAGAAAACGTTTGTTTCTCCTTTCTTTCTGTTTTTTCTTCTTTGTTTTTTCGTTGGTGCACCCTCGCCGCTTGCGGCACCCTTTTCTTGACCCTGCACAGCCCACTGACACTGGTTACACGCATACGTTGTGGTACGTCTCATGCCCTCTGCTACGTCTCACGTGTGCTGCGTACGGTTGTTGTATCGTTTTTGTGTTTTTGCGCATGAGATCGTTTCGTTCTTACCCGTTGTTTTTCTGTCGTTTTCCTTTGCCTGAAATGTCCCATGTGTAGGTACACCCGGGAAAGGTCGAACTCAACCGGCGAGAAAGAGAGGCGATGTCACAGCAGCAGCAGCAGCAACAGCAGCCGATGGGGGCTTCCGCGGAGACTGCGTGGCGGGATGCGGCGCACGGCGCGGGACTTCGAGACTCGGTGACATGCGAGGGGACAGCCGGCGTTTCGGCGGCACCATCAGCCACAGCAACAGTAGCAGCGGCGGCGACTGCTGCTACCCGCGCTCGCCCGGCAACGGTAGAACCAGACTCGCACCACCGTGAGGAGCGACGACATACGCCGGCGGTGGCCGTCACCACCGCCTCCGCCGCCGCCGCACCAGCAACAGCAACAGCAGGACCTTCTACTAGAGGCGGAACTGTCGCGGCATCTGCTTTGTTACCGTACGACGGACGAGGCTCCGCTGTGCCTGTGTCGCCTCCGTCCTCCCCGACCCACGCGACTGGGCAACGACAGACGGCCGAGGGCCCTTCGGCAGCGGCGGGGGCGGGGGCGGCGACAGTGGCAGGGGCTGCAGGAGCAGGGGGAGTGGTAGCATTCGAGGAGTCTGCGAGGGTGCACCAATCCCCCTCCGGTGGCGGCGGACCCGCGACGCCCGCCGCCGCCGTCAACATGCCGCCGGCTGACCTGCCTCCGCCCGCGCTATCCGCGACGCCGACGCCAACGCCAGCGGCGGCTAGAGCAGAGCTGGGAGTTCGTAGCGGGGAAGCGGCGGTGGTAACGGCGGGAGTAGGGGCGGGGAGCGGGCCGGCGGCGTTGCCGCCGTCGCCGTTGTTACCTGCCGGATCTTCGCCCGTGCCTCCTGCACCTGCTGCGCCCGTGCCGCAACTACGGTTGGGGCGCGGGCGCAAGCTGTGTCCAAACTGCAACGCCCTGACGAAGTCGGCGGTGAAGCAGTGCCGGGAGTGCCAGCACTTCTTTAGTCCGGCGTCCTCGCGGCTGCGGCCGCCGCCTCGAGAGCCGAAGGAGAACGAGGAGGCGCCCATGCCCCCCCGCCGAAGGCTCCGGCCCTCCCAGCGCCTGATCGAGTACGAGCTGAGCGAAGCGTCTCCCGCAGCTTTGGCCAGAGAAGCCGCCGACGGCGGCGGCTGCGGTAGATCACTGTCGGCGTCCGCACGTCGGCCCTTAGCCTCGACTACTGCCGGCGGGTGTGGCGCTAACCAGCGGGTGGCTTCCGGCGGGGGTGGGGGTCGACCTGCCGCGGCGGACTGCGCGGCCGGGAAGAAGCCTCTGCCTCTTGGCGGAGGGAACGAAGGCAGGGGAGCGGTGCAGCCCCCGAAGCGCAGTCACAAACGGAAGGTGGGTCTTCGTGTGTTGCGGGCTGGAAGTCAGGTGGGGGTGGGTTGGGTTGGGTAGGAGTCGGGTTTGGTCTAGTCCCGAGCGGTACGGGCTCCGGCGGTGGTCGGAACTGCGATTTTTTTGGAGTGGATGTTGCTGCCGCTGTTTTTAGTCAGTGGCCGAAATCGCGCCTGGTCACGTCCCCGCCGTTTTGCTAAATTATGTATTTTTTGGGGTGAATGTTAAACGTTGATGATGCTGGCGCCGTCGTGCCCTGCCATTGCCCGTTGTAGGGGACAGTTGGTGCGTCACGGTGACGTGTACCAGGTATTTTATAGCAGGCTACTTTTGAAGCTTGTTGTGAGGTGGGTGTGGTGTACTGCAGTAGCACCCTTGCTTGTAGCAAATATGCCCGATGGTTCTATCTGGTTGTGGTATCTCTGTTTCTCTATGCTATTGGTGCTGCAGAATCGGGGCACATTTCGGCTTGTGAGGTTTGGATGGGAAATGGGCAGTATCCTGAAAGTACAAGGTTACCGTAGCACTGTTGTATCACTACGGTGGTAGCAAAAAGTCCGTCTCCTCGCATCCGTTCCTCTCCCTGGCTTCCTTTGTTCCTTCCCGAACCCGCCAGCATATTTGGTCATCTGACCAAACGTGTCAACCCCACCAAGTTCCTTCACCAATGTGCGCCTACACTCCCCCCCCCCCCCCCCCTCTTTTCCGTCCTTCATCGCGTCTCCTGACTGCTGCTGCGACCCTGGCGGCACTTTTTTATCCTTTTTTTTAATTCAGATTCCTCTACCGCCCGGCGTTGCACCTCCCAAGCGCAAGAAGGGCGCGGCAGCGGCGGCGAGGGCATTGGCATCCGCCGCGCCAAACGCGGGGGGGGACGCGGCCGGCGCCCACCGGATGCTACCGTCCCTGAGCCTCCCGGAGCGGCAGCGAGTCGCCGAAGATCTGTTGGCGTCGTCCTCACCGGCCACCGGCCACACGCTCGTCCCGCGCTCCCCGGAGCTGACCCCGACGGCGGCCCCCACGGGTCCGCTGCTGTTCATGCCCTCCGCTGCGTCCCTCGAGGACGATTCGGAGTGGCTCTCGCCTCCGCCGGCATCAACTTCCCGTGGCAGTGGTGCTGTTCCAGGCGTCGGCGGCGGCAGTGGGAGTACTGTACCCGTATGCGGCGCTGGTGCTGGTGCTGATGCTGTCGCGGCGGGTTCTTTGCCGTTGTCAGTTGCGACAGCTTTTTCTTTGGTGCCAACGCCGTTAGATGCGTTGTCCGTGCGAGAGTTATGCTCGGCGCACGCGGGAGGGGTGGTGGAGCACGGTGTGGCACCAGCCCCCGGTTTGCACGCGCATGAGATCGCCGTTTCGGCGGCGGATTACCTGCTCGAGAAGGACTCGTCGTCGTCGCCGCCGCGGCTGCTGCTGCCCCCGCGACGGCAGGAGGACGTGATCGACCTGTCGGCGGAGAGCCAGGACAGGGACCCCTTCGAAGGGGTGGAGTTGTGGCTGGGGGATGGCGATGACGGTGGGGGGGGGGGGGGGGAGAAAGAGGAGGGGGGGGAGGAGTTGAGGTGCCCTCGTCGGTGACCGCTGTTTCTTTTGGGGTGCCGATGACCTTCCCTGGAGCGGGGGTGGGAGATGGGAGACACGGGACGATGGAGCAGGTGAGAGGTTGGGCGTTTTGTGTACAAGGGCGGGGGTGCAAGGAGATGGGCGTCGAGAGCTGTTTAACTGTGTTGAATTGGTTCAGTTTGGTCCGATGATTGTGTGTGTGCTTGGTACTTGCTATCTATGTGCCGTGAACCGTATTGCAGCTTGTGCACATTTGTTTGTCTCCGTTTTGGCTACGGTAACCCGAGGATCTCTTGCGCGAGTAGACGATATTGGATGGATTTGGGTCTATGAATTGTCTGCGTACAGCAGTATAAATATGAGCATGGGAGGGAGGAGGGGCTTGGTTTGGTTTGGATACCGAGAGTCGTTTTCGCGTTTTTGCCGTGTTGCAGATTGTGCGCAATTTTTTATCTCGGTTTTTGGTACCTCTCCATGTACGAATAGACGATGTCCACCGGGTTTGGGACTGAATTATTTGCCTACAGCAGTATAAATATGAGCAAGGGAGTGAGAAGACGTTTGGTTTGGTTTGGGTACTTGATTTGTTTTGGTAAAAGTATATGAGAAGGGGGAGAGGACAGGTGTGGTTTTGGGTATCTGGTTGAACACGTCGAACCCCCCGCGCCGTAGCTTAAAAACATGCCCCACGCTCTGCTATGCTGTGTGTGTTTTCCCGGCTTTCTTGCCTGCAGGACGGCTCACGCGGTATACCCCGCCGGTACCTGGTAGTATTTTAAGCCATCATGTTCGTTACATATTAATGACACCTCTCCCGCACATCAGAAAGAGGAGTCTCCATGTGTACAAATAGACGATATTCGCCGGATTTGGGACTGTGAATTATCTGTGTACGACAGTATATATATGAACAGGGGAGTGAGAAGAGGTTTGGTTTGGTTAGGGTATTTGATTTGTTTTGGTGAAGTATATGAGAAGGGGGAGAGGACAGGTTTGGTTTGGGTACCTGGTTGGACAAGTCGAACCCCCCGAGCAGTAGCTTAGAAACATGCCCCGCGATCTGCTGCGCTGTGTGTTTCCCGGCTGCAGTGGTTTTTCTTGCCTGCAGAACGGCTCACGCGGTATACCCCGCCGGTACCTGGTAGTATTTTAAGCCAACATGTTCGTTACATATTAATTACACCTCTACCACCACATCAAAAAAAGGAGGTTGGGTGTTTTCGGCTCCGGACGAGTATTTTACGGGGAGAGGAGAGGTCGGGTTTAGATATTGGGTTCGATACAGTCTCTTAACCCTCACCCCTTCTTGTCCTGCCCCCCCTCCCTCTTTGCTCGCCACCCCCACACCTTCGTGCTGTTTGTTCCTTTTGCGACACCAGCGCATGCTCGCGCTGGACGAGAGCATGGACCTGCTCGGGGACGACACGGACGGCGACACCACGTGGAGCCCCCTCCGAGGCACCAACGGCGCGAACGACTGCAGCAACGAGACCTCCGGGGACGGCTTGTCGTTGTGGGCGGAGGAGGAGGGTGGTGGTGGTGGTGGTAGCCTCGATAGCGCCGCACTCACCTCCCCCCGCCACTGTTTCTCCTCCTCTACCGCTAACGTCATCTACTCCACTGTCGAACGAGGGGCGGCTAGAGCGTCTGCCCTGGGCCTCGCCGGTAGCAGTGCCGGCAGTGATGGCGGTGGCGGCTGGAGTGATGACAACAGCAATGCAACTGTGGAAGCAGGACTAGAAGCAGAAGCCGGAGAGGGGAGAGGGGGGGCAGCGAGCGCGGCAAATCTCCTGGAGAGAGAGCCCATCGGTGTTCGTAGCCTGGAACCTTTGCCGTTAACCAACGGGTGCGTGCCGGGTGATGGTTCGGAGGGGTTTGCCAGCGTGGCGGCGGCGGTGGCGGCGGTTAGCCTGGATTCTGGCGGTGGTAGTGGAGGTGATAGTGGCGGTGGTGAAGGACGGCCTTGGGGTGTTCCGCCTAGCAGAGAAGCAGCAACGTCGTTGGCTACCACAGGCGGATTTTATCCCCGCCCTGTAACGGGCTAAACGAAAAGAAGGGAGCCCAGCAGGGGGGGGGGGGGGGGGGAGTGGGGAGAAAAGGAGGAGGGGAGTGTTTCGTAGGACGTGGAGGGGGGAAAGGGGTATTGGTTTTGGGTTTGCTGATGGGTTGAGGCGGGATTGGCAGGGGGCGGGGAGGGGGGGGGGGGGGGGGACTGCAAGGAGACGGCGGCTTGTTCGGGCTCCGCGGCGGTCGCTTTGTCGCTGCTTTGTCGGCATCAACTGCCCTGGCAAGGAAAAGGGCTCACCTGAATTCGGTGTCTCCGGGGAGCGAATTGTCGCTTGTTTTATACGCTGCTGACGTGCTGCTACGACTTCTCACCGAAGGGTTTCCATGGCCTTTCGTGGGGAGCATGAGGGGGAGGGGGGGCAGGAAACACGAGAGGAAATAAGTACGAGTTTGCGTAATCTTCTTTTTCGTGTTTGTGTGCGTGGGTGGATTCGGTGGGTCGGTGTGTGTCAATATTATGTTTTTTGGCCGCGCAGCGTGGAGGACGCGGAATCGGCCGGCGAGGAGTTGGAGTTGGGGCCTTCCAGCGGGGAGGGGGGGGGAGGAGAAAACCGATGATGGCAATTGCCTTCGGGCGCAGAAGCCGCCGAGAGTTGTAGGCAGTCAACGGCGCACGCGCTGTTGCCGCTCTATCCGGGCAGATGGTGTTGCCAAGGGGAGGGGAGAAGGAGGGAGCGCAGGGAAGGGCAGATCCACTCCGACATGTTGGATGAGGCACGAACGAGAGAGGTATGGGGTAATGGCATTCTATGAATGGTGCACGCGCGATGATGAGGGGCCCTCAAGTTTAAAAAAAGCAAAGAGGGAGGGAGGGGAGGGAGCGGGGGGGTTGCGGTAGCGAAAGGGGAGCTCAATATGTAAATTCCTGGGGCTGACGAGAGAGCCGATGAGAGCTTTTTTTTTTGCTTGTGCCAATACGCCTTGTTTATTGTGTGGCGTGTGTTGTCTGTTTTTCTCTCGCTAGATGCCTGTGGGGTCTCGTTTTCCCTCCGGAGCCGGAGATGACGCAAGATAGGTGCAGGGAGGGAGGGTGGCGTGTCGCAGTGGTGGCTGAAACCAGGTGGTGTGGGCATCTTCCTTAAGGTGTTTTTCTCAGGGATGTACGTTGCCGACTTTCAGAGCTGTAACGTACCGGTAACTTCCGTTTCCCTCCCCCCTTCCCCTCCCCCCCTTGTCGTGTTTTTGAGTTCAGTGTGGGTAATTTGAGGATATTTTATTTTTCGTTTTTTTTTTCGGGCGAAGGGAGGGGAGTTTGGAGGCGCGCACGTTTTGCAGTTGATTTTGGCTGTGGCACTTGGCACATCAGGTGCACGTAGTAGCTGTGGCTTGCTTGGCGTCGGGTAGAATGCGGCGGTGGAACTATTTTTCATCTAGACGAGGCGTGTTGAATTTCGGGGGAGGGGAGGGGGGGGATGGATAGGGAATGGGTGTTCGTCCCCCGTAGAAGCCACAATGGGAGGGAAAAATGAAACGAGAAATCTACCTCTGCCGCGCGCTTTTGAGCGCGCGCATGAAGCAGAGTGTTGGGGAGGGGGGGGAGTGATGGGGGGGGTGGATGCCCGGAGAGAAACGCTTCAAGGGCTTTTGATGCGTTTGCTTCATGCGCTATACCAGTTATCTAGGATACCCAGAGAGAAAAGCGTGAAAGGGCTGATAGCTTCCATGTGCTTGACGCGCAACCTTGACCTTTGTTTGGAGTTTGAATGCGAGCGAGCTCCCGTGTAAAACATGAGGTTTCTAGATGTGTCGAAAGTCGTTGCCTGCGGTTTGAGTTCGAGCTTTAAACTTGCAACGCCCGGGACGCAGTGCGTTGGCCTAGCGCTGCCCCCCCCCCCCCCCCCCCCCCCCCCCCCCCGCCCCCCCCGGCGTGGACGAATTGAGCCGACCAGCTGAGATTTTCTTGCCCTCCCCTTGGGATCTCTTCCCCGTTGGGGCCCCTTGGGCCCCCTTGGAATATTCGTCCTTTTGGGATTGGTGGGCCCCCCCCCTGTCTAATCCTTCTTTGGATTGTATCGGAGGCGTGTTTTGCTCTTCGTCCTTTTCCCCCCATGCAGACTGTGGGAGAGCTGGGCAAAAATGGTCCTTGCCTGGGGGGGAAATAATGGATAGAGGGTGGGCAAGGATTGGGAGGGGCGGGGGGGGTGTTGTTTCGTTTTTTTTCGATCTGTGAAATCTTGCGAAAAAAAAAGTGTTTTTGGGCGGAATTTGTCAATAAATTAATGAAAAAAACGCAGTCACCTACTCCCTCTCTTTTTTTGGTTTATTTTTGTTTGTTTCACTCTGTTGGGGTATTTTTTTTTTTTTTCTTCCTTCCATCAACCAAATACCACTCTGTCGGGAAATGTAAGCCGTTTGAATATTCACATCAATACCCAAACGTTGCTTACATTTCCGGACGGAGCAGTACTATTTTTTGTAGGTCCTCCTCCAGGACCTGTGTGGGAGCGACGTGCTTTTCTTTGCTCCGATTTTTCGGCGGACGCTGACTCGGGGCGGACATTTTCTTGCATGGCGGATTGCACGATTTAGCATGGTGTAGCCGAGCGAAGAATGTTTGCTTGTACAGCGACAAGTGAAGTTGTACTGCGACAAGTGAAGGGCGGGAAGGAAAGGAGAGATTGGACAACGGCAGGCAGTGGTGGAGGGGAGAGAAGGAGGAGGGGTGAGAGGGGAGGTGGCGGGGGGGGGGGGGGGGGGGGGGGGGGGGGGGGGGGGGGCATTGGTTGTGCTTGGCGTGGTTTCATTAGTTTGGCCTGGCTTGGCTTAACTTGGCCTGACTTGGCTTGGTTTGTCTTGACTAGCCTTGGCGTGGTTTGCCATGACTTGGCTTGGCTCGTCTCTGCTTGACTTGATAACATGGCTCGACTCGAGACGACTTGCCACGACGTGGCAACGCAACCAACCAGCGTTTTAGGCCCTCTAGCCTGCGGCAGCGGCGCAATCGTTCTGGCATAGAGGCCCGCCGCCGCGTCTTGGAGCTAGGGAGTGAGAGAATTCAGCGGAGAAGGACGGAAAGAACGCGGTGTATCCATTCGTATTTATTTATATGATAGGCGGGGAAGAATGGGGGGAAGGGGGAAGGGGGGTGGGGGCTCGTCATCTCTTGGGGTGCTATTCTCACGGAAGACCGATTGATGGATTGGATGGATTGATTGATTGATTGATCGACGGTCCGAGCTTTTTTATGTTTTTTGTTCTGTTCCCCTTTTGCGCGGTAGTATATACCAGTACAGTAGTTCGACTCCTAACTCCAAAATGCTGAATGACAGAAACGGGGATATTAGACAAGAGTTGATGGGCACGGCAACGAATGGGCGTGTTTTGGGCGGGGGGGGGGGGGGTTGGGGGACGGGGGGGGAGGGTAGTACTCGATGCCAACGCTGGCTGCAATCTCTCCAAGCTCGTGCCCACGCAAGAAGGAGCGTATACACGTACGTATACTACTACCATTACCACTACTACTGTAGATGCCGTGGTGCTGCACTGGCTGTGCCACCATCATCATTCATTCATTGCCGAAGTTATGATAATTATCGATTGACCTCTGATGGTAGAGGGGTAGGGAGTGCGTTCATTTGTAAATTTGGAAGAAAAAAAAAAAGGTGTGTGCACTTGATAATCAATGTGTACGTATATAGCCCGCTGGTTTTCCACTCAGCTTGTGGGAGGGGGGAAGCCTCTAAAGACGGCTTTTCGCTCGGCGAAAGGGGGGAGAGCCTCTGAAACTCCCGGGATAGGAACTTAAGAGACAAGGCAAGGCACCGAATATGTTACTTGTAGGCGTAGGGGGGGGGGGGGGAGGGTTTGAGGTCTGTTGCTGTAGGTGCTCTGATCACGATGTTGCTTCTCTCTCATACTTTGGTCGTTTGAGCAAAAAAAAAAAAAGATGGTGGGTGTATTTTGTGTGTGAGCGTTTTTTTTGTGTGATTCGGGTGGTTTTTATTTTATTTTTTTTCTTGTGTTTTTTCGGGTTTTTTCCGTCTTCGTTTTTTTTTTGGCTTCTGCCTGCCATATACCTTGTGCTACCGGTACTCCTCTTCCTGTGATCTATATTTTTGTTTCTTCTTTGCTGCGTTTGGGAAGTGCGCGTGTGCGTATTTCGTATTTATGTGTGTCTGGGTGCTTGTCATGTTGGTGTCGGATGACAAAAAAAGAGCAGAGACGGCGAGAACGAAAACGGTTAGTGGTTTCATGCGCGTCGATTTGTTTTTGTGTTTTGTGCGCATTTACTTCCGACCATTGCCGCCGCCGCCGCCACCACCAACGAATTACCGCTCGGCGGTGGCGGGGCGAAAAAAAAAAAGAAAGTGTACCGAATACCGTGGTCATATTATTCAGCGCCACTAGGTACACGTTTACATCTGCTCCTTGTCGGGTTTTTGCATGGGGTTGGTTGGGAGGCATTCATTCCTTACGCGAGGACGCCTGGGTGAGGGATTGCACGGGCTTTTAAGCGAGGAGTATCAACGGGATGCGGAATACAGGAAGAAGAACGCCTACGTGCGTGCGTTCATATCGTATATTTATGGCGCGAGCTATTTTTCCCCACGAAAGGGAGGGTGGTTGCGATTGGAGCAGGCGGTGGAAGGGGGGGCGTGTCTGGAGCGTAAATACTGTGCGGTATTATTACGCTTGGTTGGTTGGTGCGTGTGCGTGCGCGGGACGGTTCTGGCTAAGAGCTGGAACCATCCCTCACGATATTATTATTACGAAGGTCTTTGGGATCGTTTGGAGTGACATGCGGGTGGGTTGGGTCGGTAGTAGGAATGCCCTCCCCGTCCTTTGCTTGCGTGCTATGCCTGCGTGTTTGCTTCTGATTATTTTCTGTAACTCTTGCTTGCTACGATTTATACGCACCTCGTACTCTGCTGTTTTATACGAGCTGGCTGCTGCCCTCCCCCCTCCTCCATTCTTCTTCTTGTCGTTTACCTCTTTCGCTTTTCTTTTTTGCGGCTGGGGGCAAAAAAAACGGCTGGCTGAATGATGGACCGGTGATCGATTGATTTGATTGGACTTGAGTAGGAGAGAACATACCAGGTATTATACTGTAGGTAGTCGACATAGCTATTTTTTATCTTCGCTCCTTCCTCCCTCTTCTTGTGCTGATTTGCCAAGAAAATGGCGTGTGTTTTTTAGAGTCTCTTCGTGTGGGGTTGACTTGTTGGTGGTTGCTCTCAGCTTGCGAGAGTCGAGATCGGACGGACCGGGTGGGAATGACCCCGAGTCCGTTGTATTCGGTGGGGAATGATCGATAGGTCCTACGTGCGAGGTCCTGTTTTTTTTGTGAACCGCCGTCATAGCAACGTATTAGAAAGAGAGAGGCTAGAGAGCTACTACTATTAGTACAAAAATATTAGGCGAGCGAATGAACAGCAGCAAAGCAGCTTAGCAGCAGCGTGTTATTTTGTACGTCTCGGATGATGCGTACCGGTAATAAGATATTTGCTATTATGGCGGCGGTGGTGGTGGGCAGCAGTAGTTTTGGTAGTAGTAGTGGGATCAAATGTTTTGGTCAGTGGTAATGGTACGTTGAGAGATTGGACGCAGATGAACAGCCGGTCGCAGCAAAACAAGCAGCACGGTTTCGGCAGAAGCAACTACCTTGATCGATGCTGCTGTTGTGTGTTGCTGATCCCGTGGTCGTTCCTTCGTGTTATTGCCGTTGCATACAACTGTGGCTGGCTGTACCTTTTTCGTTGTTATTGCCGTCGCTATCGTTGCCTGCCATGGATTAAAAAAAAGTAATATGTGGAGAAAAAAAAGGTTAACAAAAACGCCGTCCAGGCTCCAGATACCCGGCTGCGCAATACGGTGGTTCACTGATGTATGTGCGATGACATACTGTTGCAGTAGTTTCCGCTTTTTTTAAGTTTCTCGTTCAGCCGGCCAACCTCATTGAAAAAAAAACCCCAAAAAACTGGGGAACAGCACGCCATTGCCGTTGAATGACGCAAAATTACAGCATCCATATCGTTTCCGCCGAGGGGGCAAGCACGATCGATGTTGGTCTCAGAGAATGCTTCCTGCGTATGTATGTACTCAATCAAGCAGGCAGCGTGTTCGTAGCCCACTTGGCCGCGCTTTGCTCTCCCCACTCGTTTCATTACAACAACAGCAGTAGTGGTGAAAACCAGCTAACGGTCTCTTCACGTATTATTGTTGTACCATGTACTTCGTATGGATCATATGCAGTCGTATGTATAGCAGCACTCTTATGGTGGAAGAGTGACTGACTTGAGACAATGCGAGGGCTCAGATACATGTACGACTCCCAGGCGGGTCAGTGTGGACTAAGCTATTACCCAGAAAGCAAAACATATGTACGTACCGTATGAATTCGACGAACTTCGGCGTAGCGACATTTTTGAAGAGTCAGGGATCGCGCAGTGCAGTGCGGTGCGTGTAGTACATCATCAATCAACATTTTTTTCATAGATAGCCGTAGTGCTGGTCGGCCGGAAACAATGACAATGCAATAATTTTTAAGAGCGTTTCGTACTATATCATTTTGATGCCTGTGGCATGCTCACACGGTGACAGTAACCACTATGAGTGATGCTTGCCAAGATTGACTCGATAACATGGTATCCAATCCTGATATCGAACTCGATTTTGACTCTTGTAACATGGTGCCTATTCCCGTAACTGACCTCGGTTTCGTTATGACTGATGCGGCCGAGCTTGAGGCTCTGCATCTTTTACGTGTCAAGTACTTGCTACACGAGCAGCCCAGAGAGAGTCATACTAAGGATGATGAACCGATGATGGGACAGACCTCGGGGGGGAAACAAGGAGGCTTGGCGCTCGCAGATGAATGAACTTACTGCTTCGTTTCCGTGGGGTATCGGCACTTGCCGATGAGGGAGAATCTGCTTTTTTAGTGTTCGTGGGGTTTGTCGGGTGTCGTTCGAAATGAGGTCCCTTACAATCTGGGAGGAAGGATCTTTAGGTTGGTAGGCTGTTCAGGTATTTTGGTTCCTGTTGGGATCAAGGTACGGGCGAAGACCCAACCCAACCCCTGATTCTAACCCTAACCCTAACCCTGACCCCAAACCGAAGTCAAAACGGGCCAAAACTGGTCATGAACGCGGCTGCGCCGCGTTTGCATCGAACCACGCAATTTCTCAATTGCGTGACGACGATTCCGAAGTGCAGACCGCGGTACGCAAATTTCAAGTCAAAAACACCCCTAAAGATCCCTTCTCCCAAATTGATAACCCTACTCTTCGAAATGGCGTCAGAATCGGTTTTGAGAAAAGTGTGAGAGTCAGTCGTGCATGGTGAGAGGTGGACTGAAAAAAAAAGGATCAGACAGAGAGAAGGACAGGCAGATGAAATCCGACATTCCTCCACAGAGATCTAAGTAGACACCGTGGAAAAGCGGAATAATAGCCCATTGGATTGTTAATCGGGCTGTGTTCAAGCATGGGCCAGCTCTGAGGCGACGAAGACCGCGATCGTTACTCGAACGAGTGATTCACCTGCATGCTGTTCGAGTTGGTTAAAGAAAGTGCCATCATAGCAGGCCAGTTCCGCAAATCCCCTGTTTAGCTCGAACAACCTCCAGTATTCCAGTTGCTACAACGGGCAACGAGCTCGATTGCAACGATGGGTGATTCGTACCAGGTATATAGATGGTTTGGCTTTGCCTCTATAATATTTTTTCTCGGTGGGGGGGTGTCGAGGGAGGCCCGGTGACGGGCGTAGTACTCTGACGAGTTCCCACGCCCCTAACGTTGGACTCCTGTGCCGGCGATACTCCTTCCTCACCCCTACTGTTGTTCCAGTGAGGAGCTTCCGAGAGGTTGACCCGCACAGGCCTTCCACTCAGGTCTCGTTCAGACAGTCCCCACGCTTCATCGTACAAATAATCCTGGCGCCCGCGCAGCAACATCGCTCCTGTCCGGGGAATATCTAACGTTGGCGCAAAGTGAGCAGGTGAGCACCCCGATTACGGCCCGGAAACATCGTATCCGTCTTCTACGTGATGCTGCCCCGTCCCTTCCGTCCCGGCGCTGTAACACCCCTTCCTGCTCAACGCATAGCAATCGTCGGCCCAAACGCGTGTATCCTGGTCACCGGCCGGTGACAGCGTGTCCATCTTCCACGTAGCAGATAGATCCTCCCTTTCTCCTCGGCGCATTCGTCACAGTCACAGTTAGTTGCGTGTACATTTTGTGCTAGTCGATTGGTTGAGCTTTTAATATATACCAGGCACTATTTATTATACTGTGGTATCAATTGCCAGGTACACAGTGAAGGCCGCTCTATGCGGGACGAAATGAGTCGGTGTTGTAGTTACACGCTCCTTGAACAGGCTCTGCTTGGTGTATGCTGTCTCCAGGATGGCTGAGGGTAAAACATTGAGACAGTGAGCTTATAGGGGAACTAGCTCAAGATTACTTGACCATCCCTCAACACCCGGCATTCGTACCGCCTTTCAGAAACGTTACGTCACGTATTCTGATAATTAAAACAACCATTTGCTTTGTATCTATAACTACGCGAACATATGGCAATCTATAACATCAGCCCACCCTGGATAGTTATAGATAGGCGCAGATACCACGAAATGAAAAAGGATGACAATCGTGACATCCGACTATCGGAAAGAAAGGGGGATCGCAGATAGATACGGGAGTTCGAAAACCCAAAAATGAGGCCATACATTGATACACGTCAAAACCTCGTGCTGGGCTATAAGGCGCCTCTTGTAAGAGTTAAAACCCATATTGTGGAACTGAAAGGAGAAGCTCGGGGATCGGGTATGTATGTACTCGCAGTATCTCAACAGCAACCGGCTATGAGAAGGCCAGTGTCAAGGCAACTTGCTACGCGCAAGAATGCGAATGAAAAAATAAAGAAGAGAAGGCACTCTATATATGAGTATTAATAGAGCTCCTCATGTTATCGTAGGGTTCGGAGAAAATGCGGTACCCCCCCCTCTACACTGCTGTGCCATCATCCTGGTGAAAGCCACAAATAAAAGTATCACCCCCTGACCCGGCAGCCCGCGGTGCGTCGTGTGGACCGACATCCGAAAAAAGCGCCTTGGTTCTAGAGAGGAGCGGGTGTCGCTCTACTCTTTCCCCTCTCCTCCTGTTGAGAGTGTCCAAGGTGGATAACTCGACGTGGGATGTCAGAAGAAAAAATAACCGATCGATGAACGAAGCAATCCCTCAAGTGTTTCGTCGCTTTTTCTCGCTGAAGTCCCAGGAGGGTTAATGAACGAAGCGAATACCGACGAGATTACCGCGAAGCCAAATACCAAGACAGTCAGTCTGGGCGAGAAGTTCTTCAGTTTACTGGGGTCTCTAGAACGGAGACTATGGCCTTGTCTGTCTGTCTGTCCGTCTGTCTGAAGGGCAAGCTCTATTCTTAATTTTCTCAGGCCGAACTCCCCCCAGGCGTGACTGTCGCGCAAAAGAAAAAACGATTTTCATGCCGTGACGAGTTGTCAACTTCAGACGCCCAGAGCTTTTACCCATTCCGCCCCCTGTGCCTGTGATTTACGCCCGCCACAACTACTCCCGCTCGCCGTCTCTCGTCCTCCGGGTGTATGCCCGTCGCACGGTTGCCCGTTACGCGGTTATCGCGGGAGGAGCTTGTACAGTCGCTTGCCGAGACTGCTGATCAGGATCAAGGACTCACGTTACGATTTGATGGGGGGAACATCGAACACCGAGCACCCGCTCCTCGTTGTTACTCCATGAACGTCACATACACGCATTATTCCCCATAGACTCCACGGCCCCTCTGCATTGACTGGGCATTCAAGCTGAATGGGCGAAGGTGTGTGACCTTGGCGTGACGTATTCCGTTGATAACACCGGTGAGTGGCGTTTTGAGCGACATCAACGCCGCCTCAGGCCATAATAATGACAGCATTGGCTGGTGGACATACAGTATGGAAGAAGAGTGCCTGCCGTAGACCACACCAGGTGTACTTCTTGAACCGATGATCGTACGTAACCTATTGGAAATAGTTATTAATGTGCTGCAGATCGACGTCAGATATATGCACTTTTTTTCTGATTGTCAGACCAAAATACTACATGAAGCAGAGAGTGTTACCACCAGACGGCTTCAGCGGTATAGGCAACCACTCAGTCTAGTAGGTCAATTCAGGTATTACAAGTGTCGTACAATCAACTACCAGTTATCCGGCTAAATATGCACACCAGGCAATACCAAATTTTCTACGGAGCATAACAAACGGTGAACGGAAAGAAATCAAGGTTCGTCCGTCACCTAATTTTGTTAGTTCGGAACATCATTTGCTCTCCTAAGCTGGCGTGCTTGTAGCCTCCCCCGACACACACTAAATAAAGTCATCCCATCACAAAATCATAGTAATACTTACTTGTACCCCAATCAATTAACACTATGACGAGTGTAGCAACATATATTGTAGCAGTCCGTTGGTTCGATTTTCCCCACTGTTGGCACTGTAACGAGTAATGGGGGTAATAATGGCAAAAGTTGAACGGCAAAGAGAAGCAGGTGCAGTGATTGCTGCTCTTCACACTCCACCATCCATTCCACATTTATACAGTCGTTCCCCGCTTTCGTGACATCAGGCAGCAAGAACAAGGCAACCAAGTCTCGACCGCCCGCCGCCAAGCTCTACCACAAGAAACCCAACACTCGCTTCCTACCCAACCCGTCCCCGCCGGTCACTCATCCCCTCCTCATTGCGCACTTTCAAGCAGTGGTCATTACTATTTCTCCACTTCCTCCGCACCAACCGTCCAAGCTAAACTCAAGCGCCAAAACTACGAAGTTAAAGAACGGTGCTTTGTAAGGAGACCGCGGTTTAACCCCTTGAGTGACCGCCCCCCCCCCCCCTCGCACTAAAACTAGAGCATTCTGGGTCGAATTCCAGGTGGCATACGGAAAAACCGAATATGGTACAACGGTATATGTCAACCCGGGTGTTGAAGATATCGAACAAACTGATGATAATACTGGCGCTATCAGCCGTCTACGAGCAGCTAGCGTGAGCGCCAAGCAGCACTGTACGGGTAGGAACGTGGTGCACGCGTGCCGTGCGACTCCTTGCATTGTGCCTCGGACACCAATCGGCATCAATCATCCTCCAATCACGCAGTGGTTGTTGCTGTAGTCGTCATTTTTTTATCGTCAAATGTTTTCCCATCTAAGAGTCCCAAGAGTTGGTTCAAGACCAAAAACAACTCTTAACCCCTACCAGGTACATAATTGCAACCCATTAGTTTTGGGGCATACTACTTGCAACTAGTGTGGGACGCTGTTTTTTTAGTATGTAGTGTACGAAGGGTTAAGGCGCCCAGAACGACCGGTCTCCTTATACTACTGCAGTCAACTACCACAGTGCCGCAACCAGCAAAAGTGAACCCACGCCGAATGGTGCTGTTGTCTTCCTGCCATGCTTAATGCGAAACGGACGTTCTAAAACTGCCAGCCAGCCAGTCGGCCAGTCAGGGGGTGTTGGATGCCCAACGAAAGTACTGCGCGGAGAGAGAGAGAAGTCCACTAGAAGACTGCGATAAAACCGTCATGTTATTCAAAACTACCGACATCTAGGTACGTAGAGCACGGTTCACGCGCTCTCGTTTCGGTAAAAAAAAAACTAAATCAAACTAGAGGGAAAAATGAAAATACATGGAGAGTTAAGTTTCGAGAAAGGGGCAACATCGAAATTAAACTACTACACGTAACCAGGCATATAAAATACCATGCAAAATAATGCGAAAAAAGCCTTGCCGTGAAACGAAAAAAAAATAGGTGATAAATCACAAAAAATAGCTGTACTATTAATAGATTAAGCGCTATACCGCTCCACCTACTCGTGACCTTAAAAATGGCTTCTGTTAACTAACTCACAAGGCACACGCAAAGCAAACACATATCAATCTATTAAACTCTCTCGCGCGGTGTGCATCGAATCAAGCTCTCGCAGAAGATGCTCCTCCGCCCAACATGCTCTCTCTCTCACTCTCTCTCTTTCTCTCTATCACACTCTTCGCCAAACATTAAGATCCGGCCTGTCCAAACCCGACTTACGTCGCAAAAGTTACCAAACGAAAAAAAAAGATCGAGACTCTATGATATAGTATCGAAATGAAGGGGACATGTTTCTGCGAGGGTAAAACGACCGCTCTACACGAAACCAACAGAAGCACTTATTCAAAAGACAGAAAAGGCTGTTTTCCAAGAGGGATCAAGAGTGTAGCGCCCCAGTCCTCAAAAAGGAAAAAAAAAAAAAAAAGATAAAACAGAGAGAGAGAAGGACGGGGTATTGGTACGACACAGATAACACACACAACACCACCCTAGAGAAACACGCCATACCAGGTATAATATGGCAATGGTACCATATGGTCTTCCTGTGCACACAAGAAAAGAAAACGCCTCTGCATTCGTCCATCTGTCCATTTACCGGCCAGGCCACCGAAACTCCCATCCCCGCCCCACCTCAAGCTCTACTTTCCGGGCTTTCCCCCCCGAGTACAACGCCACAATCACGCTTGGCCACCTGGATCGCTGCCCCCCCGACTGATACCGGCAAGCCGAAAACATGTGGTACAAAAAACAAAACCACGACTGCTGTCGCACTTAGCCTATCCTTCAGTCACGCTAAAGCAACACACTCCGCACGTCCGTATGTACTCACATCAAAAGCAGTATCACGTCGACAGCAAGCTAATAATCTACGCCCTCCCTCCCCCCCCCCCCCCCCCTCGCCGTCCGAGACGACTGACGATCGCTTGTCTGTCCCTATCAGAACGCTTTTAATAAAAAGAGCAAACGATCGCATGCTCATTCTCAGCAAAGAGAATACTAAACAACACGACGAGCTGACGATCGCTTTTGCTTCTTCCCACTACGTAGAGAACAACCAGTTGGACTCACGATCGTTTGCTTCCTTTTCTCTCCCACCGAAGAGCAAAGCCATCCGTACGCGCTGACCGTCGCTTGTTTCGTTCCGCTAAAAAAGCAGTACGAGCTAACAACCTTTCTTCCTCCGTGTCACCAGAGCAATCAATCAAGGAGCTGGATGATCGCTTGCTGCTTCCCACCCGAGAAAGCAATACGTATGAGCTGACAATCGCATGCCTCGTCCCGCCAAAATCCCGGTTAATCTTCTCTGGACAACCTAGTGCCCGGTCCCGTACTCGAGGTCAACCACCCCCATCCCCCCTCCGATAGTTTTGGTTTCGCCCCGCCAGGTTCACGCCGCTTATTCTCTGGAAAACCAAGCGCTCGGTGTAGCGACTGGTAAAGCCCAGAGACCAGTACACATCTAGCGCCCGCTAAATAATTTTTGCGCCTGCTAAACCTAGCGCCCGGTACCGTACTCGAGGTCGATCACGACCCCATCCCCCCCCTTGCCCTGCACGAGTCCCTGCCTCTCCGTGCTCGACGCGGCGCGCGGCCTGTTGATGGAAGACGATCCCCCGGCGGCGAGGGTCGCATCGTTCGCTCTCCGCGCCGCGGCCCGCGCGGCCATGGTCAGGGCCCCTGCGGGGCTCTCGTACTCCTGCGACATCCTGCGCAGGAGGGGGGACTTCATGAGCGCGGAGGAGGCCAGGGAGGGCGGGGCGCGCATGCCGGGAGTGGCGTCCGCTCCTTCGAGTGCCGCGTAGTCCTCGTCGTAGGAGAGGAAGGGGAGCTTCAGGGAGCCGTTGTAGACTGCCGTGCCCACGAAGAGTACCTGATAGGGGTGGTGGCGGTGGTGGGAGGAGGGGGGGGGTGTACTCATTATCGTGCATGGCCGTAGTCATGTGACCATAGACCCTCGCATCCGTACAATGCCGGGACGGAGCACGTCGGGTTTTCACCGACCAGGCAGACATTGCTTGCACCAAGCGCGAAGCGCCGTGAGGTGTTTGGCGAGTCGCATGAAGGGTGAGCTGCATCCTACTAAGAACCGCTTTAGAGGCGGATTTTCTCGCATATGGATGACAGCATCAATGAATTGATTTAATTTCTGGTGTGGCCACTTCCAGAGACAGCAATGGGGTTACTATGTAACTGCCTCATGGGTGCCTCACCATATACACACTACGTGATACGATCATCCCCCTTGTGCGGAGTGACGGTTCTCCCCCGCACAAAAATGATCTAACTTGACCGCCAGCCGTGGTAACCGCCTAAAAAAAAAAGAAGAAAAAAACGGTACCCTGGCTGTTTAGCTCACGCAGTGAGAGGCATGTCTTACAGCGTCGCTGCCAACTGACGCCAACCCAACCTATATATATACCAGGTATATAACATAGGGGGGGGGGGGGGGGGGGGGGGTAGAGGTGGTGTTGGTTGCAGTGGTGATGGTGCCAGCGTTGGTGTCAGTGGTGGGGGTGGTGGCGGTGTTTGATGTCAGTAGTGGGGGGGGGTGGCGGTGTTAGAGGTGGTGGCGGCGGTAGTGTTGGTGTTAGTGACTGTGTAGACGGTCGAGGCGGTGTTGATGTCGATTGCGATGCTGGTGTCGGCGGTAATATCTAAATGTTGTCAATGGTGTCGTTGAGGGTAAAAGGGCATCGGTTAAAACGTTTGTAAGCCCGGGAGGCAAAGCAAGTGAGAAGCCGTGCGTCTCTAGGCCAGCGAACACTCTGCTACTCAGCAAGGCCACACTCAGGAAACAAAAAGGTGCAAATCATTAAAAAAAAACTATGCACGTCATTGCGAACTACAGAAAAAAACTTCTTAGTATGCATTTTTTTCCACTCTGTCTCTCTAGCTCTAGCTCTAGCTCTAGCTCCCTCCGCTCACCATCATGCCCGCGAACTGCAGCCACGAGTACGGGGTCCACGACTCGCCAAATGTGCCGTCGGTGATGAGGTAGAAGATCACCAGGTCCGTTCCCCAGACGCCGATAGGGCGGAAGTTGTCCAGGATGGCGTGCCAGATCGCGCTAGTAGTTGGCAGTAGCGGCGAACAAAGACGACGACAACGACAATAACGACGACGGCAACAACGATGACAAGGATAACGGTGTCAAGGATGATGGTTTCAAGGACGAAGGATTCGAGGATGACGGTTCCCAGGACGACGGGTTACAAGAACGGCAGGTTCCAAGGATGATGATTTCAAGGTTGACGGTTTCAAGGCCGGCCGTTACAAGGACGACGATTTCAAGAATGGCTGTTTCAAGGACGACGATGACCAAGGATAACGGTTTCATGGACGGCAATGATAATACCAGGTGAAACAGAGGCAGCAGCCGCAGCAACAAACAGGGACCAGGCACGGTGACTAAAGCGAGGAAACGTAGGAATCAAGAGGAAAACAGGCCCAGATATATATGGTGGCCGGAGGGGACTACAACAGCAGTAGCTGCAATCGCGTAAAAAGTTACTATACATACGAGGAAAGTCTCTCATCGACAAAAAAATGCGTCAATTTCCGTTAAAGTTTCGATGAAACAGGTGGAAAAATTATCAGGCGGGGAAGAAGAGCGGGATTACTTGGTTACCTTTCGGCTCAGAAATAGCTCGAAAGGCTGCAGGTATAGATGGTTTCCATTGCTTGTGCCGCCGCCGCCGCTGCTGCTGCTGCTGCTGCGGCTACTGCTGCTATGTATACAGCAAAAAGCGCTACACATTGCCGGCAAACACAGATGTCCGTGCAGCAAAAACCACCACAAGAACAAAGACGAGGAAACCCAAACGCCACAAACATTTTTCGCTTCCAACCCCCCCCCCCCCCCCCCCGCTTGTGAAAACCCAACGCGTTTCGTCTCAGTATTTTAGGGATGCGAGGGTCTGTGGCCATACCAGGTAGGACTAAGGCCATGCATGACATGAGTACACCCCCCCCCTTCGCTCTAGCGAGCGAGCACGCACGTACCTGAGGTACGCCGTCACGTAGATGCAGAAGATGTTGTAGCTCGTGATCGTGATGAAGAATAGCACGAGCATCGCCTGTGGGCAATCAGCAAATCGTCCAGAAAACAGAACCATCGTGCGTGGTTGTTAAAAGTCGAGCACCGCCAACAAAGTCAGTAGCAGTTTTTTCGTGCGCGAAGAAATAACGGAGTAGGCAGTGTGCTTTGCGCATGAAACGAATCAGTACTGTGAAGTAATATCACGTAGCAGTAGTAGTAATGTAGTAGTGATGTAGTAGTAGAAATTATTATAGTAAGGCTGTTCCTATGCGGTTCGATTTCGAACTTCAGATTTGTATTTTTAAAAAATGAAAGCATCTGCTTAATAATTATGCAGTCCGAATATGCAAAATCTGACCGTATTTTTTTCGATTTAAGAATTCGATGTCCCAAGTCGCGTCAGGTTTTGGCCCACAATCCGACGACTTGGGTCATCCGATTTTCAAAAATCGAAAAATGGCATGGTCTCTAATTTCAAGATGTTATCCACGACAGCAAGTGGCAGAGCGATCGATGAGTTGGATGGTGACACAGCTGTATAGAGACGTTGTTTCGCGCCCAACGCGCCGTGGACGGGTGGCGCATCTCTCCGTGGCCACAGTCGGCCGGCACGGGCTCGGGCCTAGAGACCAAGAGAGGCGCACTCGGCGCTCACCTCTCCTTGGACACGTATTCGTAGACCAGAGCAGCAGCAGCAGCAGCAGCAGTCGGTCACATTGTGAAATGCAAATACCAAGACAAGTTGACTCTAGCGCACTCGGCACGTCTCTTCGCCGCTAGACCAAAGGCAGTCAGCGTTGTCTCGGACGCTTGGGTCCTACGCGCAGTGCAGCGCACTCAGCACATCTCTTGGCGGCGCCAGACCACAAATACAGCAGTACTACTAAATGCTACCATTAATATTAATATTTTATACTACTGAGTAAATGCTACTTACTGGTAGCATTTACTAATAGTAATAGTGGCAATTAAAAACATTAATACGGCGTAATATCAATAGTATTATACCAGTGGTACCAGTAGTAATGGTAGTGGTATTTGTTGTTTTTGGTGATGGCGATGATGTGGCCTTGTTCTATTGTAGTGTTGGTGCATGCGAATGTCGCACGCGCTCTAGTGATGTTTTCTTACTTGGCATGCAGCATGCAGGTAAACACATTTCTTCATGTGAGACTGGCGTGTACTACTGTGGGATACCTGGTACATACAAAACAAAAATAGGCAAAATTCGTACGTAAGAGTTTCTTAAATGGTGTCGAGTACTGTGACAAAAAAAAAACGTACCAGTACGCTTTTCTTAAATGGTATCGCGTACTGTGACCCAACATATATATATACGTAAAAGTTTCTTGAAAACGGTGTCGAGTACTGTGACCACAATACATGTTGTTTTCCTTACATGAAACCGGGTACTGTGACCACAACACGTACATACGAGCTACTTAAATGGTGTCGCGTACTGAGATCAAAATACGCAAGAGTTTATCAAATTGGCGTCGCGCACTGCTGTCAGCACCAGCACCAACACAACCACCAGCAATAAGTGCGCTGAGCCACTGCTCTACATCTCGGACATACAGTTCACGATCTGTCTGTAGATAATCTAGATCCCATCCTGCCATTATGATTTGCCGTACAAGATCCGTGTACAAGTACAGATCCAACATAGAAAACATGCACTGTTTAGATCATGCAAATTATACGTATGATCATATGACTACGGCAATGCATGATGATAAGTACACCCTCCCCCCGCCGGCAGTCTGCCTGGTCGGTGAAAACATGACGTGCTTCGTCCAGGCATTGTAGGGATGCGAGGGCCTACGGTAGTACGACTACGACCATGCACACTACTGAGTACACCCCCCGCCCCCACGAAGTGGCCACACCATATATTAAATCAATTCACTGATGCTGTCATCCATACGCAAGAAAGTGCGCCTCTAAAGCGGTTCTTCGTAAGATGCAGCTCACCCCTCATGCGACTCGCCAAACATCTAATGGCGCTTCGCGCTTGGTGCAAGCAATGTCTGCCTGGTCGGTGAAAACCCGACGTGCTCCGTCCCGGCGTTGTAGGGCTGCGAGGGTCTATGGTCATATGACTACGGCCATGCATGATAATGAGTACCCCCCCCCCCCCCCCCCCCCCTATATATACCTGGTATATATATAGGTTGGGTTGGTGTCGGTTGGCGACGACGCTGTAAAACACGCCTCTCACTACGTGAGCTAGACAGCCAGGGTATCGTTTTTTTCTTCTTTTTTGGGCGGTTACCACGGCTGGCGGTCAAGTTAGATCATTTTTGTGCGGGGAGAACCGTCACTCCCGCACAAGGGCGATGATCGTATCACGTAGTGTGTATATGGTGAGGCACCCATGAGGCAGTTACATAGTACTCCCATCGCTGTCTCTGGAAGTGGCCACACCAGAAATTAAATCAATTCATTGATGCTGTCATCCACATGCAAAATCCGCCTCTAAAGCGGTTTTTAGTAGGATGCAGCTCACCCTTCATGCGACCCGCCCAACACCTCACGGCGCTTCGCGCTTGGTGCAAGCAACGTCTGCCTGGTCGGTGAAAACCCAACGTGCTCTGTCCCGGCATTGTAGGGATGTGAGGGTCTATAGTCATACGACTACGGCCATGCATGATAATGAGTACACCCCCCCCCCCCCCCCCCCCCCCATTGCTGTCTCTGGAAGTGGCCACACCGGAAATTAAACTAACTCATTGAAGCTGTGATCCATGTATGCAAGTCCGCCTCACAAGCGGTTCTTAGTAGGATGCAGCTCACCCTTCATGCGACTCGCCGGACACCTCACGGCGCTTCACGCTTGGTGCAAGCAATGTCTGCCTGGTCGGCGAAAACCCGACATGCTCCGTCACGGCATTGTAGGGATGCGAGGGTCTACGGTCATACGACTACGGCCATGCATGAGATCGAGTGCATCTCTCTTATCGAGTACACCCCCCCCCCCCCCCCCCCCCCCCCCCCCCCCCCCACTTCCCACCCCCCCCCCCCCGGGCAACATGAGCTTAGACGAATCAGACCAGGAATACATCTGCCCGTAAATATCCAGGTCAGAAAGTGCGAATCGTCTGTAGAATATCTATTCGAGGTGTCCACTGCCCCCATAAGCATTTAAATTTACACCAGGTAGGTGCAAAGCACACTGTTGACTACGGTATCCAGGGTACCTGGCGAGTATATTTTGTTCTCACGCGAATCTAAAACCAGCTTGTTCGTGGACGGTTTTGGCCGTTTATTTTTTTTAGGGATTGCATGCCTGCACCCACGTTCTAGGCACAATGTACTTGGATTTAGTGTAGAATAGTGTTTGCCGTAGAACAGGGCTTTGTACGCACCAGTAGCGACAGTATCATCATTACGATGGAAAACGAACAGCAAAAAAAGTGCATCCGAGCAAGTTGTTCTTATCGTCCTCGCGAAAACCCATCGCCCAAAATCTAGTCCGTGTGGTCACAGGACAGGCTTCCTGGAGACACCTAGATAGGGCTGTGAGTTAGTTGGACGGACTTCACGGCTACGTATAGTTGGGTATGACTGCTTATTTGTTGGGTGTGGCGAAGGATGTCAACCAACTGACGTTTCAAGAGTGATTACTATCATAACAAAAATACAACCCGAGCCACAACAAACGCGCCAGAGCCAGACACAGTAAAAAAATGCAGAACTCCGCAAACTTTTCGCACGCAGCTATACCTAGCCAACTATGAATAATAACTAGTCGGCGACTTGCAATCATCCAACTTTTAACTAGTCGGCGGCTTGTTGTCAGCTAACTCAGAACTAGTCGGCGGCATATAGTCAGCTAACTCATAACTACCAGTAGTCGGCTACTTACGGTCAGTCAACTAACAACTAGTCGGTGGCTTATGGAAAGGCAACTAATAACTAGTCCGTTGCTTATAGTTAGCCAACTAATGACCAGTCGGCGAACTATAGTCAGCCAACTTACAGCCAAAATAAGAACGGAAGAAAACCTCAAGAAAAAAATAAAACAGCAGTGCATGACTGGATGAAGCACATGGCGAACCTCAAAACAAGAAAAAAATGGAGTCAGCGCACACACGTGTGCACCAGACACATATCTATAATACGTGTACATTGTAAGAGTTGCAACCGAACCCGAGGGGACCGCCGTACGAAGAGAAAAAACACCTAGGTATACATACCTGAATGGCGCTGCTCTGCGAGACCATGTAGAATGAGTCCGCTGTGTTCTCGATCGAGCCCAGGTCTCGCCCGGGAAGCGCCGCCGCGATGGGGAAGATAAGGAGCATGATGAGCGTACCCCACAGGCCCTCCATCCCGATCACGATCAGGGGGGGGGCGTTGTCGACGGCCATGACCTTCTCTTCGAAGATGTACTGGCTTCCCTGCAAAACCCACCGACACGTCGAAACAAACATGACGAAAGTAGATAGAACCCGAAAAAACGAAACAGAAGGCAACAGGGCAGATAGACGCTAAGTGGGTGGTTTCGGTTCAACTGTTGTGCATTGTGCCGACGGGAAGGGGGGAGTGTGGGGAGCAGGTGGGGCGGGGGGGGGGAGGGCAGTCGGGTACTGGCTTTCTGCTACACCACCGACCGACATTCCGGAAAATCAACCGAACAAAAACAAAACACCAAGAGCTAAAGAAAGGTGAGGGCGCGTAGAAAGGTGGGGGGGGGGGCAGCGGCGGCATCATCACCAATGCAAAGGGTGCACTCGAGGATTCCATCAGCGTGATCGATATTTGCTCCTCACAAGTATCTCTTAATAGTATTGCCGTCTCCCCTTACCCTAACCCCAAGTCTCGACCTCGCGTCGTCCAAAACGTCCGAAAACAAGTCCCTAAGCCGATATATCACCGTGCGTAGTAACGGTAACCGGAGCCCTTTCAGTGCGACTGCGCAAGGTCGATGGGCGCGCACAACGGCGGTCAGCGTCAAACACTGAGACCTGATAAAAAGATATACATACGAATGAAAGTAGCAACATAAACCTATAGACTAAGCAGCATCGCTGAGTTAAAAAATGGACACTTTATACCAGCAAGTAGCACCCGCTCCCCCCCCCCAGCCCCCCCCCCCCCCACACACCTCTCCACCCCCCCCCCCCCCCCCCCCCCCCCCCCCCCGTCCACACCTTCCCCCGCGTCCGTCCCGGCATTGCAGAGATGCGAGGGTCTATGGTCATACGACCACGGTCATGCATGACATGAGTCTCCTCCCCCGGCAATCCAGGCGAGCTTGACTGTTCCGCCAACGCCCTCAACTTCCCCCCTCTCCCCTTCCCCCTCCACCCCCCCCCCCCCCCATGTCGCGAAAGGGATGCGTGGTCAATGGCCAAATGCAAGCAACAAATGAGTACCCCCCCCCCCCCCCCCCCCCCCCCCCCCCCCCCCCCCCCCCACGCCACGCGTTACTCCGCCCCCCTCATCCGCATTGCAAGTGATTTTGAAGAGTCCCGCTAACGCTCTCCCCCCCCCCCCTCCCGTCACTTGCCTGTACAGCGCAGCTTAGGAGAATGAAAATAGCTCCGAGCGTAGGGTTGTTGGCCGAGTTGGGTTGAGCGTCTTCGGGCTCGATGAAGTTTGTGATAGACACCAGCACCATCGCCACGATGTTAATGAACACGCCCCACCACATGTATGCCGACAAGCGCTGCTTCAGCACGAACGCCTGAGCACGGGAGAGCGGGGAGCGGGGGGGGGGATGACGGGTTTAAATCGGCTCGTGATCGACAACAACCTGAAGCAGTAGCAGCAGCAACACAATCAACAGAAGCATCACCATGAGCAGCGAAACACAGCAAGCAACTGCCAGGTACTTAACAAAACAAAAAAAACATCAAGCAAACAGCTGCTCACCAAACAACCAGCCATGAAACGGCGAAAGCATCACCAAACAACCAAAGCTATCGTGTGGGCTAAGACATGTCAGGTAAAAAAAGTATACCATAGCCTACAGCAGTCAACCACTACCAAACAACCAATCACCAAACAGCCAACCCCCAAACAAACCAATTCACCCAAGTACCATAGCACCCAACAACCACCCTCCAAGCAAACAACCAACTTCGCCAACGAACCATCCATCAACCAATCACCAAATAAACAATCACCAACTCTCCACAACACAGACAAATCACCAAGCAACCACCCAACAACCAGATCACCAACCAGCCAATCACCAAACAGTCAAATCACCAACCACTGACTAATCACCACACAGCCAACCACCAACCACTAACTAATCACCCAACAATATATCATCAAATAACCAATGCAACCGATCACCCAAAAACCAGGCACCGAAGCACCCAGCAATCAACCAACCTCCAAACAACCAATCATCCAACAAACCACCCAACGACCAGCCAGTCACGTAACAACCAAACCTGTAAAAAAAAAACTAGAAACCAAGCCAACCAGCAACCAACTGATCAACCAACCGATCAAATAGGTTGTATCCAAAAGAAATTTGGTTGGAACCAATTTGGTTGCGTTTCTTGTGGTTTGTTTCCTGTACAAAAATGAACCCAGTCCACGAAAAACTGTGATTTTTTTCTCAAGGTTGTGGCAAAAAGTGGCCAAAATGCCACTTTAAAACCTGTTTATTCTAGGGTTGGGGAATAGATCCACGGGTTATGGTCAGATATACATACCTGGTACAAGGTACGAAACAGACCACAAGAAGCCCAAACAAATTATTTCCGACCAAATTCTTCGCAAACATCTTAAATCATCAAACACCACACAACCAATCACCCAACAACCGACCAATCACGTGACAGCCAAATTAGTGAAGAAACGCAACAAAACAACCAACCAACCAACCAACCAGCCAACCCATCAAATCACCTTGAGGAAGGCCGTGACGACGATGACGCTGCAACGCAGTAGCTGGTAGTAGCTGACCGTGGTGAACAGCAGACCGGTCTGCGACAAGCTCGTCCCCGCAAGGTCAAATACCGCAGGCACCATAAGCCACCAAAGGACGCGGCTGGGGACCTTGGGAGCGCGTTCCTCGGGCTTCTTGAGTTGCTGCTCCGTTTTTTTTCCCGGATTTTTCATAGGAAAACAAAAAAAAAAAACGAAACGAAACGAAACGAAACGAAACGCGAAGGTGGTAAGAATAAATAGGATACCAATCCGCCGGAGGATAAAAAAAGAAATAAAAAAGAAGACGCGTGCTGCTGAACGTAGGGTTGCACGTATAAACATTTTATGAGGCACCGCACTTGAGGAGCTTCATGTATACACCTTACCCCCCCCCCCCCCCCCCCCCCCCATAAATAAATAAACCAATCAATGAGTCATGACGATCAAACGAAAACTTAACCCCATCATGAGCAATCCCGTCGCATTTTGTAGTAGTTAAGGTAGTCACGAACACTATTGTAAAAAACTAACTGCTGTGTTACAACGATAGTTGGGCAGATCCTATTTTTTCTAGAGTTTCAGAGGTCGTAAGAGTATCAGTACCAGTCCTCGTCAGTCCGAGTCTTTTGCAAGGACTCAGTCCTCAGGGAACCCGGGGGAGTGAAATGGCTGAGTCTCACCAGTCCACAGGGCACCTGGGGCTGAAAGAAATGAGCCCCACCAGTCCACAAGGTACCTGGGGGCTAAAATGACTGAGTCCCTCCAGTCCACAGGATATCTTAATTTTTTTAAAGGACTGAGTCCCTCCAGTCCACAGGGTACCTGAAAGCTGAAAGGACTGAGTCCCGCCAGTTCACAGGTGTCTGGGGGCTAAAAGGACTGAGTCCCGCCGGTCCACAGTGTACCCGAGGGCTGAAAGGACCGAGTCCCTCCAGGTACCTGGGGGCTGAAAGGACTGGTACCTGGAGGACTGATACTCTGCGACTTTCACAGAGTTTCCAGAATTTCTAGGTTTGTTTTCGCACTTCGCACATTTTTCTTATCTCTCAGATTTTCCTGATTCTGTTTTTCCAAATAGGTCAAATTTAACCTTTCTGATAAATTGCCCTCTGGTAAAATTGACAAATCGTGACAGAACGCCTCCGTACATCGACACAAATTTCCAAAATTTGAAATTCTGGAATCTTTGGAAGAAAAGCTCTCAGATGACAACGGCCCTCAGTCGAGTGCCCCCTCAGTCAGAAATAGTTTGGCTAAACATCTGTATCTCATTCCCGGTCGTTGCACCACGCGTCGCATACATATGCATATGATACCAGGTATACGAACAGTTAGCCGCGTGCCAACAAAGGCGGAATGACCCTCTTTTCTCAACCAGGAAGTTCTCAAAACACCTCACTCGAATCCCCAAGTGCTGCTGCTGCAGTTCTTGTCTCGCTGCTGCCAGCACGAGGAAGGGCGAGAATAGCCGCGGTGGATAAAAAATACAAGCGTCTACACGCCACGAAAACCAACTGCGTTACGACGAAACTTCCGATGATGACGCAATGATTAGAAACCGCCGGAGCTCAGCACAACGCGACTTTGAGGCAACTCGTGCGTACTACAGTAGTACGTACGACCAGCGAACGTGGGAGTGACCTCCTGCTACGTGAGGTGGCACCGCCACCACCACCACCACCACCACCACCACCACCACCCTGCTACCACCACCCTACTACCACCATCACCACACCCACCGCGACCACCACTACAACCAACACCACCACTAACACCACCGCCGCCCCCCACTACCACCACGGCGCGGTTAGTTACCTGTTGGATGTAGTAGATGGGCAAGGCAAACATCATGGCCACGAACATCATGCAGGTCAGGAACAGCGGCTTCTCGAAGTGGCGAATAGTCCCCTCGGAGTCAAGCACCGGCAGCTGGTACATCACCTGCGCGTTTTCGGAAAATATACGGACCGATTTCGGTGGTTTTTCTTTTTGCATGACACGATGTTGACTATAATGCGCGTTTTCGGTGTATATCTATCAACCGGTTTTCATGGTTTTTGTTTTTTCATGACGCGATGTTGACTATAATCGTTTTCGGTATATATATACAAGGCGCTTCGCTCCGCGGGCGGCCTACGCCGCCCGCTACGCTCGCTCGGGAAGGAAAAGTACATCAAACTATGCGAAGCGGACAGAGGTCCATGATTGAATATTGTTTTTTTCATGACTAGTTGCAAACTGGCGACTTGATAATGCCAAGAGCCCCGCCGCCATGCTTCAGGAGAAAACAGCTCGGACGCCACATATGCTTCGCGTCGCGGGCGGTTTTCCGCTACGCTCGCTCACATGTCGTACATACGTACATACCCCAGGTAGGGTACTTACTTTCTTCTTTCGATATGCTCTGTGTCTGTGTACTCGTATGTATGTACGAAAGATAAAGCACGGCACGGCACAGCAGCAACGCAGCAAAAACAATGAAAATGAAACCGAAAATTTCCGAAAGAAAAAAATCCACGTCCCCTTTCGTATAATAATTTACTACCGGATTGGAACACACCTTACACCAGTGAAAAAGAAAAAATGAAAAAAAGAAATAATCAAACAGCAGAGTTGCCCCTCTCGCGACCATCTCGCCACCGATTCAGTCCGGGTAAAGCTTTCCTCCCTCTCTTCCACAGTGAGCCCCGTCGCCCGCCTCGCGTGAAGCCCGGTGCTCACCGTGGACCTCGACGCAAGGTCGACAATGTTGGTGCTCATTCGGGGTACCTCCCTCTTGTGACTTTCAGCCCGGTCGCAAAAATAAGCACCGCTTGAATATTATCTTACAATCCCGAACGACCCTTAAATACTCGTACTTACTCTATCAAAAATAAAGAAAGGAGGCCAGACAGAGCCTATTGATGCATCCCTCGTGTCTCGAGGCACACGCGACGCCTAGGCACGAAAGCGGTGACCGCGCTCCTTGCAACTCCCCCTCTACCCGCCAGCATCCGCTGACACCCGCGACGGTGCCGGGTTCGCCCGCGCAACCGTGCTCGGAGTACACGCACCCACACGAAACGAAAGAAGAAAAAAGGAAAGAAGGACTGAAGGTACGCCCGGAAATGGCGAAAACAAAGACCCGCTGGAAAGGTCTGGCAAGAAATAAAAGGAGGCGATTTCCAAGTGGGAGCTCTGAGAGGCCAGGGATGTACCAACCGAGGACGCTCAGAGATCGAGATCTAAGTAGGTAGTTCTATATACCAACCGATTTTGATGGGTTTCCGATTGATGAGCCGATGTTGACTATATATGCGCGTTTCGGTACCAGGTGTATACGAAATACCAACCGATATTTATGGTGTTCCGATTGATGAGCCGATGTTGACTATATATGCGCGTTTTCGGTATATATACCAACCAATTTTGATGATTTGCCGATCGATGAGCCGATGTTGACAATATACGCGCGTTTTCGGTATATATATACCAAACCGATTTTTACGGTTTTCCTTCGATGAGACACTTAGATTGTATGTACGACACTAAAAATCCTCACGCAGACGGTTGCATACCTGGCTCACGTATATACCAGCACGTACCTGAGGAGTCACCACTGCTTTCATGAGGCTCGCATGAGGTTACACATCACACTATTACGGGGGACCATAGTTAACAGGACCTACGGTACACACAAAAAACTATATATCTACCTATTTTTACTAACAATATTTGGTCCTGTTTACTATGGTCCCCCGTAATATTAATACAATTAAAAAGTTGTACTCGTACACCGTATGTACACGAGCACACGCTGCGATCGAAACATCGCACGTATATCATACATCTTGCAAAAAATGAGCTTCGACGACAACGTTCTCGATCTCACACCTATAGCAATATCTCAGCAAGGTACATAATTTAAGTGCAGCAGTCGCCTTTATGGTGTGTACCTGGCACTTATGACGGGGGACCATAGTAAATAGGACCAAAATATTGTTAGTAAAAATAGGAAAATATGTAGGTTTTTGTGTGTACCGTAGGTCCTATTCACCATGGTCCTCCGTAATAGTAGGTTCCAGCGATTTCGTTGATTCCAAATATGTAACAATTTTGTAGACAACTCTAAAAAATCTACGTAAGCCGTAGAACGCGCGATCGAATTGCCACACCAAGCTTGCAAAAGATTAACGAGTTTCGAGTAAAATTCGACCTCACAGCTTCATCTTTAAAAATATTGTTCTTCATATTTGTGAGGTACGTCATAAATAAAAAAACAACCAGTATGGCCGAAAACATGACCCACCCTTGATATGCGAGATTATTTTAACAAGCAGCTTACGTTTCCGGCCAGAGTACGAAACAAAAAAAAAGCACACACACACACACACATACACACACAAGAGAGAGGATGCCGTTACACTCGCCTTGATGACGATGGTGCATCCCGTACCACCCAGGAGGCCGAAGAAAAAGCTGACGCTGCCAATCTGTGGTGTCAAGCAAAACCCGCCCGGAAGGAGGGTGGGGCAGCGGCGGCCACGGTCGATTTCAGTCAGAGAGACGACAACTGGCGGCGCAAAAGGGCACTACATACTTGTATTGATAAAAAAGGAGTGCTTCACGCGTCGGACACATCATCTACAGATCATTCCCACTCGATGATCTGAATATTTCAGGGCACATATATTAATAAATAGATTCATTATCTGTATGATCTGAAAGCAGAATGTTAAGATATGGTCTTGTATGAGATTGAAAGCCCGGTAACTACCTAGGTTCAGTCACTGGGAACGTATTTGTAGTACTTGGAAGGCGTATCTTAGATGGAAAACCAGGGGGTTTTCCAGAGGAGCACGGGCTTGGTCTCAGTCTCCGCGCGCACAAAAGGAATACTTGTTTTCTTCTTCTATAGCTAGGCAAACAACACATGTGAGTGCAATGTTTACTGACTTTAAAGGCAGACCTGTCCAGGGATACAAAGCAACCCTTGATCTTAACAAGTGGCGTCGACGGCAGGACATGGGTCGTTGGTCGTGAGTTCGAATCTCACGTCCACCATGAAATCGCCTTTCAAGAAAAAAAAGTGAATTTCCTCATGCCAAGAACTTAAAAAAAAATACTACGTCCACCATGAAATCGCTTTTCAAGAAAAAAAAGTGAATTTCCTCATGCCAAGAACTTAAAAAAAAAACTTCTGGATCCCCAGAAATTGGAACCGCGTGTTGGTGTCACGCGTCGACCCGTATATCCGGTCCGTTCCAGGGGGGGAGAGTGTTATGAGGCTTAGATTGGTTGGGCTAAAGGTTATGAGCCTTAGATTGGTTGGGTTAGCCCAACCAATCTAAGCCTCATAAAACTCTCCCCCCCTGGAACGGACCGGATATACGGGTCGACGCGTGACAGTTATGAGGCTTAGATTGGTTGGGTTTAGCCCAACCAATCTATAAGCCTCATAACACTCTTCAGGGTATACCTTTGTTTGGCCCTACACCCTTGACAGCGCACGTTTTGCCTCGCATGACATGTCTCCTAACATCTTTTGCTGTGGACTGGCCGGACTCAATTCATTTCAGCCCCCCAGGTCCCCTGAGGAATGATTCCTCCAAAAGGCCTCGAACTGGTGAGTCATTGACTGAGTCACTGGTGCTGGTACTCTGACGACCTACCTTTTAAGAATTCCTTGTCCCCGGAGGAATATATTCGGAAGGAAGAGAGGAGTACATAAAAACGCCCCCGATTTTTCTAAATGAGTGAGAACGATTGCTTAGGCGGAACCCCGCTTCAAGTTCATTGGCGCTCCGTCAGTAGTCCATATATACCAGGTACGATTGGTCCACGACTGCTTTGTGCGAGTACATGCTTGCGCTTATAACCTGCCTGAGCTCTCGTTTTGATGCGATACATACATCGAGATTTTAAAAAATATATATTTTCCAAATATAGACACACACCCACTCCTCGAATTCTGCAGCTTCATTCAGCTTTCATCTTCATCTACTGGATGTATATCCTGCATGAGAGGCCACACAAAGCCCGTAATGCATACGTGCGATCGAAATATCACACACAGCTTGCAAACATTTCGATTTTCGACCAAATCCTCAAAATCCTCGATCTGACAGCTCTCGTTTTCAATATCATACATACATAACGGCGGCATGTATATACTGCTGCTGTGTAGATGCGTTATTTATTGAAAACTTCATTATTCATTGTCCGTTCGTTCGTTGATAATTGACAACGGCGGGGAATAGTTTGACCACGAAACGGCACCGGCCCCGATACGGTCGAGGGGTCGAGTCGTGGAGATAAGGCGATAATAACGCAATAATGCCGACGGATGGTTATATATTGTTACAAATCCAAAAGAAGGTACACCTGTTCCATTTGATCCGAAAACAGGTACATACTGAAAAAAAGGGAAAAAACGCACGCCCACATGCGGTGGTTTCTGCCTCGTAAAAAATCACAAACATGTTTTGCTTTGCGCATGAGCAGTGGCGAGCATTCTGAATAATGTATACCAGGTAATACGTATCAATATTTCGTATTCGAAGCACATGTATTCATATGTGAATGCTTTGATTGGTTTCGTGATCACACTCACCCTTGTGTAGTACGTAGCCACATCAATAGCATGCGCACAGTACAGCAGCAGTAGTAGTAGCTTAATTTGAGGCAAAACTGCTCGCTACCCATACCATTTCGGCATGCAGCACCAGCCACCGCAAAAATACTCTTGGCGGCGCCCCCCCCCCCCCCCAGTATGGTGTCGAGATTGATGTTTGCGGATGACTTCATGGGGATATCACAAACACCCGAAGGATTGCAGAAACAAATAGAGAAAACGCCAGAATACGCCTTGGCGTAGAGGTCTCAAAAGACTGCTCTTGGGATACACATATAGCAAAAGTATTAGGAAAGGGTAAAGCACACGTAGGCAAGATGGATGCGATCCTAACAGATTCGCACCTTGACACTACAGTAGGATTAAGAGATGTATCCTGATGAATGTGATAGTACCTAAGCTAGAATATGCAGGACAAGTATGGGAAGAGAACGCGAAACTCGTAAAACGGTTGGAAACAGTACAAATGACAGCAGCTAAACAATCCTATGATGCTCAAGTTTAACTAGTAATACAGCATTTAAGAGCAGAGCTGGGAATTCACCCACTCAAGACAAAGAGAGACATGAGTAAGTTGAAAGGGCAATAAAAAGTAAGGAACATGCCGAAAAAGAGGATGCCAGCCACAGTTGATAGAGCTGTATGGGAGAGAGTAACAAAAGGGCGAGCTGGAATAAGGTGGGATGGCGAAGTTGAGGAAATATGGAAGGATATAGGGGGAAACCAAGAAGAGATGATGTCCGCCGGGAAGTTTGGGAGGTACAAGGCAGAAGTAGAAGAAATGATAGAAAGAAGGGAAAGGCTAGCGCTAATAAACAAGGTGGAATCGCAAAAACACCTAAGAGATATACGGGGAATTGAGGGGAGGAATAGGAATGAAAACGTATTTGCACGACCCAATGGACTTCGCGAAAACGCTGAAACTGCGATGTCGTGTAGGTGACCTGGACATACCAGAAAGAAGAAAGAGGTATACCTTCGCGAAAACGCTGAAACTGCGATTTCGTGTGGGTGACCTGGACCTGCCAGAAAGAAGAAAGAGGCATACCAGTAGCCGGGAGGAGGAGGAAGTAGACGGACAGATGTGCCCGTGTGGCAAGGCAATAGAGAGTAGAACTCACATAGTAGGAGAATGTGAAATATACAAGGAGGAACGGGATGTGTTAGAAGAGAAGATGAGGGAAGTAGACGAATGTGACATGGAGGAGTTTGATACACTGAATAGCAGCGAGAAAAAACGATCGCTATCCTAGGAGATAGATGGTGGCTACAAGCGGCCACACATGAAGGGCATAAGATCAGCAAAAAGTTTCTATGTAATATATGGAAACAACGCAATGAGCGCCCAATTGTTGGAGGTGTCTCTAATAGGAGTAGGAACGGTGCACCGTCTCGAAAGGGATGCGTGGCCAATGGTCAAATGACTAAGGCAAGCAACAAAGGAGTACGCCCTCCCCCCCCCCGCCCCCGTTGGTATATGGTCATACGACTATGGCCATGCATGAGATCGAGTATATCTTTCCTATCGAGTACACCCCCCGTTGCCATCTTTGAAGCCTCGATCATCCTCGAGGAACCGCTCGCACACGGCGGTACTAAGTCCCTTTCCTGTACTATACCAGGTATCATCAAAGGAAGCCCACCTCGACGCGGGGTGTGGCAGACGAATTGCAGTCCGTGTCCATCGTGCTGTACACGAGTGTATCATAGTAGGAATGCCGATGTGGTGGGTCGTGTCGCATGTACGTAGCTGCAGTGTAGTGATGTCTTCGTCTAGGGCGTAGAGGAGGCAATGCACGTAGTCCCCCTGATCGGCTAAAAAAAATATGCAAAACCAGTCGAAAGCGAAGCAAAGTAGACAAATCCAGGTGTACTTGACCCTTTCAAGCCAGAATCAGGCACGATGTGAAGCTGGCCAGTCGCAGGGCTCCTGGCGTGTGATTTATTCTTCAGGGTATACCTTTGTTTGGCTAAAACCCGTTTATATTTGTTCAACTTTCAAAATTCGGCGTGCGTCCGTGCGTATGTATCCTACGTGCTTGCGCGAGTGGATATGCGTTGTTACAATAAGTGTTATTGTGCGAGCGAGCGGGGACTCTCACCGGCGAGACCGGACGGACCCTATATTAGTAGCATTTTGTTCCGTACACGCGACCAGCAAAGGCGCGCGGCGTGTTCAGAGAGTGGTATTCTATCATACCTGGTGCCCCAGCGGGAACGATCTTCATTTTCTCAACTAAGTTCTACCAATAGATCAAACGATCCCTCCTGCGCTCGTGGGTATATATATGCAGTAAAGTACGTCGAAAGTCTTGATGTGAACGACCAAAACCTTCACTATTACGGGGGACCATAGTTAATAGGACCTATGGTATACATAAAAACCCATATTTTTACCTATTTTTACTAGCAAGATTTGGTCCTATTTACTATGGTCCCCCGTAGTAGTTGCAAGCTGCTTGATGAGTTTTTTTCCGCCCGAGAAAAGCCTCCGCACTCCGTGCCTGTCCGTATATACGATATATCTACCTATACGAGAGTCTACGTGACGATAGATACTACAACAGTCAGTAGTAGCAGGTGCGTAAATATACCGTATCACAAGGGGTGACAACATATCACACACCCTCGGACGAATTTCTAAGCGGCTTTTTTCGACAGCCAGGAGGGCGCATGCGATGCCTCTTCGTGTGTTCGTATTAATAGTTTGGAATGATCTCGACGAGAGTTTTTTTTTTTCCGACGGCGCCATTGTCTTTTGGATGAACCTGGTGTACATACCCGCCTGGGGTGCTCGGAGAAGTCGTCCTATAGATGTAGATAGACTACCGCAGGGTGTGTGTTGTCTTGCGTGTTGTATGTACGGTACCTGGTACCAGGTATACCGTTGGATGGATTTACAGATGGGCCGTGGCCAAAATCAGGTATACCTGGCCACTTTTGGGCCGAAATCAGATACGTACTAAAACCAAGTAAAAAACGCACGCCACGAGCGGTGTGTGATCCATGGAAATCCATTTTCAACAAACTGCTCCTGAACATAGCGTGTGGCCTCCAAAATCTGAATGTTTTGTTTTCTGTGGGGTACGAGTACAGGCCATACGGAAAGCAACAGAGTACTGAAGTACGATCGTACATCGTACACCGAAGATATCAGGAGACATGTCAAGCGAGGCAAAACGTGCGCTGTCAAGGGTGTAGGGCCGAGTGCTCCACACTAAAACCTACTAGTTTGGTGTCAGTCGAGGCATGTCGACGCAAAGTTGCTGTCTGTCAAGGGGTGAAAATGCGGTCTTCTGACGTCTTTGTCGTGCACCCCGAAGAAGAAAAAGTGGAATCACTGCTGTATGGAATATAGACGAGGCGTATTACGCAGCTTGCAAAGTTGAGTATCAACTATTTAATCAGTCGAACTCACAGCTGACGTATTTCAAAATTTATAAAATACGTACCAGGTACGTACTACAGCACTTTTTCGAAACCCTGCAAGTGCGTACATACGAGTACCAACAAATTCTCGACACATACATATACTTGAAGCTCCTTTTGCTTCTTCTCTACTTCCCGTTTGATACCAGCACTTTTTTCCGTGTGTGGATGATTTCACACCTTCGCCTTCACTTTTTATTATTTTCGTATACTGCCGTACCAGGTATTAAGAGGCACTATCGTACGAGTACTGGTGACGAAGACGCTTTGGCGTGGGCATCGTTAGACACTCTCCCTCCCCTGCCACGCCATGGTCGTGGGTATGGCGTGGCGGGGGAGACAGAGTGTCAAACGATGCCCACGACAAAGCGTCTCCGTGACCACAGCAAGCAGTACTCGTAGGACAGCAGCAGTAGCGATACTTATCAGCACGCACGTGCGTTTGGGCTCTCCTCTGCTCCTATCCTACGTACATACGAGTACCGGATGGTGCACCCAAGTATGTTATGTACGTGCATTGCACATTCTCTCACCGTGTTGCAGCCAGATGGCTCCGCGAGCTTGCTCATGTTTACGTAGCTGTTGGTAGGTGTTGGGGCGCTGATGGTGATCGGAAAAACCAGTTGAAAACGAGAAGGGGAGGAGGAGGAGGAGGAGGAGCAGGAGGAGCAGAAACAGGGGGGAGTGGGTGGGATACTTTGGACGGGCGCTCTCGAGGCAATCCTACACGTGATACGAGTAAATATGGGCACGACAGCACGACAGCACGACAGCACGACAGCAGCAGCAGTAGCAGCACCATATATGCGTACGCCCTGCTTGCATTTCTGGAGCACCGACGCAGCCTTTACACATACAATAAGAGGACAGCAGTCGTAGCTGGAACATCTTGTGTAAAATAAGGGTTTTCGTCTCTTGGGCTCTTCGTCTGCGAATAAACGCAAGCGCATTCTTCTGGTGGTGCAGGTCCTTACACCCACTACCGAGGACGCATCAAGAGTGTGGTTTCGAGACGGCGGCGACTGAACTGTGGGATTGCAGTGTTTACGAGTGTGCACGTGTGAAGGGGCTGTCTGGTGTCCGGGTGGGGAACCTATTGCAACAATATCTGAGCTATCAGTTAGCAACGGCTTAGATGGTTGAGTCTAACACGTATCTATTGACTGCGACTGCTTGTGCATGTGAGGTTACGACGCAGAAAAAACGCAAGCACAGCCGAGAGAGGGCGTCCAAGCCACCAATCCCTAGGCTAGAAACGTCTGATGCGAACATAGATCGTCACAGGGTGTTATCGTCAAACCGCACCTGGGTGTTGATGCCTTCACCGCTTCCTACGGGTTTCGGTCTACCAGACGCACCGACAGGAATGTAGCTGCGATCGTTGCCCTTTTTGCTTTTTGGCTCATTTTCTGCCAAATCTGCTTTTTCTGTTTCCTGCCAATGGGAATGACTAGTCATTCCCATTGTTTCCTGCTTTTCTGCGAAGGAAGGTTTTCCATAACGTACTATAGCCTTATATAGCGGGGTCAAAAATGTCCGTCAACGAATCCAAGGCTTCCTGTGCGCTCAGCAACACGAGAACATCACCCGATCCCAACCCCAGATCCTAAGCGTACCGGGGTAGTGAGCTCCCTGCACCTGCCATCCGGTTTCACTGGTAGTGGAGCGGAGACGCGAAAAGTACGAGATTGTTTTGCTTTCTATTTTGTGTCCGGACTCCACATCCTAACTCAGACGAGCTTCCCACGGAGTAACCCGCCACGTAGCAACATGCCGGACGTCGTGGTGGTGATGGGGGTGAACTTATTGGTCTTGGGCTTCGCCGTGTTTCTCATGTTCTTCGCGGATCCGGATAGGTGAGAGCATAGCTTTTCGGCATAATCAAAATTCCGGCTCGAGTTACTCAGTAGCAGATAGTAGAAGTACCGGCAAGGCTCGACGATCCCCCCCAAATCCGGTGCTGGTGTGCTGGTGCTGTTATTTCCGTTCTACTCAGCAGTTAATATATACTGGTATAGTGGGAGCTCTATAAGCGAGACAGAACAAGAATCTATTACGGGTAGGTTAATAGTCTTCCACAGCAGCTATTATTAATACCAGTCTACCTTATACTCGGAGTATACTCGGGAGAATCGAGCACAGTTCGTACTCCGAGTACTGCGAGTGGGAGTATGATCAGTACTGAAGGTCCAAATACTGCGAGCATTGGGAGTACGAGCAGCACAAAACCCCGAGTACAAGCCGTACCCTCAATACGATAGAAGCATCCGAAATACTCGGAGTACGCGAGTATCAGAGTATTGAACCGGTAAATACTCAGTACTCGCATACCACCGGGCGCAAGACTGCCAGTACTTGGCAGTACCCGCAGTACAACCCTGAAATAATTGAATTACAGAAGTATTCCACAGCAGTATTGAAGCCCGGAATACTGTGAGTACCACGGTATGGCAGTATTCACAGTACAGGATCTCGAAATACTGCGAGTACTCGCACTATCCCGCAGTACAAAAAGCCCAAATACTGCGAGTACACGCTGTACCTGAAGCATGTTCTCTCGGGCATACTTTACTGTACTCCCAGGTACTGGGAGCATCTGTGCAATCTTCGAATCTTCCATCTGTAGGGTACGTACAAGACCATACCCGGGTTTTTTTCCCCGGTATTACTCGTACCAAAACTTCTGTAAATGATGTATGTACGACATTTATACCCGTACTCGTACCCGGAGCTGTTATTATAAGTTCTGTACGCCCATGGCACAATACCCGGGGTACGGGTATACCCTTTAAAAAAGCAACCGGTGCGGGTACATACGAGTATGGGTACAACATTCGTGTACCTGTATACCCGGAACTTCTGTGAGTTCTGTAAGACCTCCATACCCGTACCCGGAACTTATGTAAGTGCAAGGTGGTGTTCTCTAGGGTACATACGCGGAGTATTTTGCCGGGTGCTACCTGTACGGGCACTTCTGCAGGCTCTGCATACGCCGGTGGCTTACTACCCGGGGTACGGGTATGTCGTTCTAAAAATACCCGAGTGCGGGTTTGGGTACGGGTACAACATTGGTGTACCTATCTACCCGGAATTTCTGTGAGTTCTGTAAGGCTTCCATACCCGTACCTGGAACTTCTGTAAGTTCTCTACGTGAGACCTCCATACCCTTACCCGGAATCCACAAACCCTACAAAAGTTACAGCCTTGGAAATGTTCGGCAGATTCTGGGCCAGTGCAAAATGCACCATATCAGTCTGTCCGGAAATGTAAGGATCTTTAGGTTATTCCTGTTAATATTAATACCTGACATGATTGTACCCCGTGCCACGGCGGTACGGTTCGCCTTATCTACTGCTCCGTCAAGCGGTCCCGGCGGGGCTACAGCAGTAGTACGTAATACGGGGATGGTGTTATGACATGGGGGTGTACAGTAAAATGCCTGGTTCCCCGGCTTCTCGTACTTGTATAAGCGACTAGGCAACAACGCAGCAACTAAGAATGACCGTGCACGTGTTGCACGGATAAGCTTTTATTTTATTTCATAATGGTTTACCTGGTAGGTGTAAGTATACAGATGTCGTCAGAGTACCAGTACCAGTCCTCTGGACTCAGTAAATCACTCGCCAGTCCGAGTGCTTTTCGAGGACTCAGTCCTCAGGGAACCCGGGAGGGTGAAATGACTGTGTCTCACCAGTCCACCGGGTACCTGGGGCTGAAAGAAATGAGCCCCACCAGTCCACAAGGTACCTGGGGGCTAAAAGGACTGAGTCCCGCCAGTCCACGGGGTACCTGAAAGCTGAAGGACTGAATTCCATCAGTCCTCAGGGTACCTGGGGGCTGAAAGACTGAGTCCCGCCAGTCCACAGGGTACGAGAAGCCGAAAGAACTGGCACCTGGAGGACTGGTGTTTCGATAACCTTTGAAAATATGATACGTGGTACAGCCATGTACGTGACACTTCAGTATCAGGTACCAGGTGTATGATAAGACGCAAAAAGACAACCCCCCCCCCTATATACGAGGGATTTTGGGTATTCTCGGGCTTCGGATGCGCACGTAGTTGCGGAAAGCACCCTCTGAGAGGCGTTTGAATCTTCTTGGGGGCTTCGGGAGCGCAAAATTACGCCAGATGTTTTCTTTCAGTAGCTGCTATGATACCCGCGCCAGCCAGCCTTCCACCCTTGCGCTCCCATCTGTTCAGCGCACCGACCCGGAGACTGATCCTCACGATTATTACTACGCACCTGGTAGAACGCTTTCCACTCTGTCCCCAAATATTAAGAACTTTCGTATTGAATATTATTGTAGAATATATCCCTATATTTCGGGACATGGTGCGTACATATTGGGAGACTTTTTATCACAACCACTGTGTAAGGAGACTTCTAGGTGCCATCCCCGGGTTTCAGGCCTTGCATGCCGGGTCGGGGTTTGGGTTATAGGGCTAAGCTAGCCGCAGCGACGGTTTCTGACGTGGTAAGCATACACCTACTTCGAAGTATTACCGTAAAAAAAGGGCGTTGAAATCGCACAGGGATGCATCGGATCGGTTTTTTCAGCGTTCGTCCGTTTCCAGCACTGGGGGATCGCCAATACCGAACAACAGAAGTGTTTTTCGGAAAGAGAATGGTTGGGTTAGGCCTTCCGAAAACAAGGTGTCCGAAATTTTAGCACCCTGAAATGTTGTCGAGAAAAAACGAGTTCTGAAAAACGATAGCCACTCCTGTGCGATTTCAACGCTCTTTTTTACGCTTCATTTATGAAGAGGGTTAGGGGCTGTTCACGAAGGAGAGACGCTGCTGCCGAGCTTCGCTGTCGCTCACGCTGGTCTGAAAATTGTTGGCTATTTGTGTGCTGGAGAGGGCGGATGCGGCGGGAACATACGAAACTGGCAAGGCCTGCCTTGGCCTGCCTTGGAGCTGCCTTTACATATGTCTTGTGCCTCTGCCCTGCCCTCTGTCTTGCCTGGGTTGCCATGAGCTGCCCTGCCTCTCCTTGCCTTTCCTTGCCTTGCCTTGCCTTGCCTTGGATTGGATTGCCCTGCCCTGCCCTGCCTTGGCTTGCCTCGCCCGGGTTTGGCCTGCTCTTCCCTGTCTTGCCCTGCCTCGCCCTGCCTCGCCCTGTCTTTGCCCTGCCATGGTCCATCGCCTTCGGTCGAGGAGTCGGCGTGTCGGGGTAGGGGGATGGGAGAGGTTTGCCGCCGTACAGAAAAGGCGAGCGTATGTACGCACCCACATCCTCTTTCCCTTCCGCGTCCCTTGGCCTCCCGCATTCCAATTCCCCCCCTCCCCCCCCCCCGCCGCTCCGGAATATCATTTTGAAGAAACATACTGGGCGTCCAAAAGTTGGCGGTGTCTCTATTAGGAGTAGGAATGGCGATCCGTCTCCAACGGGGTGTGTGGTCAATGGTCAAGGTCAAATGACTATTTTAAAGGCGAGCAACAAATAGGTACGTTCCCCCCCGCTCCGTCTCGAAAGGGATGCGTTGTCAGTGGTAAACAAAAATTTAACGCAAGCAACAGATCAGTACGCCCCCTCCTTCCCTCACCCTTATTGCCCCCTCCCCCCCCCCCCCCCCCCCCCCATTGTGTCTTGTCTCACACCGCCCGTGCCTCTGGTTGCGCCGACCTTGTAATTACCGACCGTCGGGTTTCACGATCGACCGACCGGGCGTTCGTTCATTATTTCTTTTCGATCGATCGATTTTGATTGGCCAACACTGACAGTCCCGGCATGGACGGGCGGATGTACCGCTGCGTCTGCGACGGCATTCCCCGGGCCTTGAGCGCGGGCATACGGCGCGTTTGTGGGGAGAGGTTCGCCAGCCAGGCGGAGTACTGCGTGTATTGGGTCGCGAACAGACCGAACCGCCTCATGCAGGGTTTCTACATGCTCATCGTCAACGGCTCTTTCCTCTGCTTCATTTTCGAGGTGCGGTGACAGGGTGACGGTGGTGGTCGGCGGGCAGGGGGGAGGCCGCGCACAATTGGATGCGGTGGTTGGGGGAAGGTAAGAGGGTGAGGGTAGGGAGGGAGGGGGGTGCGTATTCATTTGTTGCATGCCTTACGCATTTGGAAGGAAGGGGAGAGTGAGGGGACGAAGGGGAGGAGGGTGTAGGCGAGGGGAGGGGAGGGGGGGGGGGACGGGGAGTGGGGACGGGGAAGGGGGTATATTAACATGACGAGACTGGGGTATGCGTTTGCAGACTACTTCATTACCCTAGGCCTCGACGAGGGGGAATGGAGGTGCCAGGGGGGCGGGGTTGGGGTGTACTCTTGTCTTGCATGGCCATAGCCGGGGGAGGGGGGGGGGGGGTGTACTCATTATCATGCATGATTGTAGTCGTATGGGGGAGGGGTGTACCCAATATCATCATGGCCGTAGTCGTATGACCATGGACCCTCGCATCCCTACAACACCGGGACGGAGCACGTCGGGTTTTCACCGACCAGGCAGACATTGCTCGCACCAAACCCGGGCGGTGCGGGGGGGCGGGGGGGGGTACTCATTTGTTGCTGTGGGGGGAGGGTAAGGACGGGGGGGTGGGGTTGGGGGGTGAAGGGGTTTATAAAAGTGAAGAGACCAGAGCATGCGCTTGCGGGCTGTTGTTTTTCACCCTCGCGAGGTCTAGAGTAACTGTGGTAGATGGTGGTCTTTGATCGACCGAGTGAAAGGTCGGTCGACGGGTAGAAGCTGCGTGTGTCGCTTGTAACGTTACGCGATCATGCCATTTTTATTTTTATTTTTCAATGTAAAAATCCGGCGGACACCTAAAAACATACCAGGAACATCTACGTATTGTTCTTGCTACTGGTAGAAATATACCCCACAAAGTGTCTTTGTAAATTCAAAGTATGTTTTTGTATGTTTTTTAATGCTCAAGCTCGACCTTGAAAAAAGTATATGTGTGTACGTAGACGGCACGTGCAATAAAGTCCTCTTTATTTCATCGAACCTCGGGGGGCGAGGGGCGGCATGCGGGCTGTATCCCTGCGACGGAGCGGTGTTCTGTGGAGGGTATGCCTATGCGGAACGCTACTGCCGTAGATTTCGTCTTCTAGAAGTGGGCAGATAGCTCAAGGGGAGGACGGAAAAAAAAAAAAATGAAGCATGACGTTCGACCGCGGGTGCCGGTTCGCAGGGAAAAGGGGTTGGCACCTAACCTGTAAGGGGAAGTTAAGCGAGCTATTGTAGTCGACGCCTCTGCCAGTTCATCGAAACCCAGTTCGTGATCTAGTTTTTTTTTTCTGCTCAGCTATTATTACGGGGGAACATAGTAAATAGGACCAAATATTGTTGGTAAAAATTAGGAAATATGTAGGTTTTTGTGTGTACCGTAGGTCCTATTTACTATGGACCCCCGTAATAGTAGGTTCCTCATCGGTAGGGGATTTGACTCATGGTACCAGATGGGCGCCGTAAATAGTCTCCACGATCTACTACAGGACAGGCCTTTTTACCTGTGAGTTGGATCTGTGCTATTATACGCAGATTCTGCAAAAGCAAAAGCTGTCGCGACGGCAGGCGAGGAACTATTACGGGGGTCCATAGTTAACGGGACCAAATATTGTTAGTAAAAATAGGTAAATATATAGGTTTTTATCTATATACCATAGGTCCTATTAACTCTGTACCCCCGTAAATAGATGTGTTTGCAGTAGATCATGATCCGTCTGCTCTGTCCTAGCTGTTCCAACACGACGAAACACGCCGAGGTAAGGGGGGAGCTCTCGGTAGTCACTCGCGATGATGGAAATCGCGTGTGTGCATTGCATCATCATGAAGGGCGTTCGCGAAGAATTTTTGGTTGGAACCTGTTTCGGTGGGGTTTCTTGTGGTCTGTTTCCCACCTCTCTGGCACGGACCGCTTATTTGTACCAGTACACTATTACGGAGGGAGGACCATAGTAAATAGGACCCACGGCACACAAAAACCTACCAGTTATATATTTAGCTTTTTTTACGAACAATATTTGGTCCTATTTGCTATGGTCCCCCGTAATAGTGTAATGTCAAGCAATCCCTTCATGTACCCCGAGGAGTGGTGGATGTTATTGACTTCAGACCCATGGAACCACCTTCCTATTATAAGAGATAACCCAACCCCGAGAAGTATTGGGTTAGAACGCACGTTCTGGCCGCCTTTCGATAATTTTTCCTGGGGTTGGGTCAATCGATTCTTCCTGTGGTTAGTAACGTTCCACGGGTTGGCGTCACGGGTCACGACCCCCACCAGCGGGTCGGGTCAGGTCGGGTCGGGTCGGGTCGGGAGGTTTTGAAGCTCTCACGGATCGGGCCGGGCTACCCTTTCACTCGACTCGACCCGACCCGACCCGACCCGACCTGACCTGACCTGACCCTCGAGGTTTGTTTTTTGATCACCCGACCCGTGAAGAGCCCTGGATAAAATACCACCAGCCGTCAGCTGTGGCTTCTGCTTTTGGGCATAGTATGCGGGAAATAGATTATTATGAAAACGAGGTAGACTCCCATTATTAATTGTACAAAGCGCTGTTCTCGACACCTGTTTATTTGCCCCTGGACGTTCACACCACGACTCAGTTACTTGCCTCCCTACCTCACTACCTTTGGCACCCCCCCCCCCCCCCCCCCCCCCCCGTACCACTTTTTCACGACCCAACCACTTGTCTCGTATCTTCTTCCGCGCTGACCTCCCTCCCCCCCCCCCCCCCCCCCCCCCCTCTCTCTACGAATGTGACATGGCGGAGTTTGATACACTAGGTAGCAGCGAGAAAACGATCGCTATCCTAGGAGGTAGATGGTGGCCACAGGCGGCAAAACAGAAAGGGTGTATGATTGGCCAAAATTTTCTATGTAGTATATGGGAACGACGTATTGTGCGCCCAAGTGCTGGAGGTGTCTCTACTAGGAGTAGGAACGGTGCTCCGTCTCGAAAGGGATGCGTAGTCGATGGTCAAATGACGGAGGCAAGCAACAATGAGCACGCCCCCCCCCCCCTCCTCCTCCCTCTACCCCCGCTGCTATGTATATGCCGCCGATCAAATGTGCCAGGGGTTCCCCCGGATCCCGAACGAGATCCACTCATGGCCGTACCACAAGGTTATGGGCTACACGGTGATGGCCGCCTGCATCGGGTCGTTCGCTCTGGCGTGCAACACGTCCCCGGGTGTCATCAGGGCAGCGGTGGGGGTGACGGTGGGGGGGGGGGGGGGGGGGCGGCGTGGGGGGGGGAGAGAGGGCGGAGCGGTGGAAGGGGAGGGGGGAGGGGGGAGGGGCGGCATGCGGGGCTCTACCCCTACGATGAAGTGGTGTTCGTGAAGGGTGTATGCAAGACGTGCAAGATTCCAAAGTGAGAGGGGGAAAAAGCGAGAGGCGTTTTGGGAGGGGGATGGGGGGGGCGGGGTACTCTCATGTCATGCATAGCCGTACGTAGTCGTATGACTATAGACCCCGCATCCCTACATTGCCGGAATGGAGCACATCGGGTTTTCACCGATCAGGCAAGACATTGCTTGCTTCAAGCACGAAACGCCGTGAGGTGTTTGAGCGAGTCGCATGAATGGGAGGGGAGGGGGGGAGGGGGGCTTTAGGTGAGAGCCCCCTCGAATATTTTGCACCTAAGAAACGCCCATAGGTTTTATTACGCGATCGTGTTTCGCGTTGTTTCAACTCTTGTCCCCGGAAGGGAAAATAGTCGCACCGCGAACGAAAAAGCCCGCACACAGTATTATGATATTACCTGGAGTGTTAATTTAGGGGATCTTGGAGATTCGTATTCTCGTGTGCATGGAGATAGGTCGGCGTTCGGTCGTGTAATTCAACCTCAGTAGAGCCCGGCTTCAGCCGGCTGGAAAAGGCTTCTTATTTGATTTTTGGAACCGCACGCATTCTACGATATGGGGACAAAGCACTTGTTGGTTCTAAAATATTTACCTGATATGACTGATGGGTAGGGCTGGGGCACTGGCTGACTCAAGTCGGTAGCGATTGTACTGCCGTCAAAAGCAATCGACATACCGGATTGCAGCAGTACACTGCTGTCTCTCTTCTCTCTACTCTCTCCTCTCGAAACGCTTATAGTGGGTTTACGTACTATAATATGGCGTATTTCTTGGGCGTACGTGAGATAAAAAAATGTATTTTCGATGATACTGGCGGGGTCAACCAGTAGATTGCTATTGCCTTGGATCGCTACTGCCAATACACACTGTGCCAGTGTCCAGCCCTACTGATGGGGGCTTCTCAGCTGAGGAACATCTACCCGACATCGTTTTTTTTTTTATCGATCGTTTTTCGTGACGGACCTACTGTTAATAGTAGGCCACGGGATGGATCACTCACTCACCCATCGGGATAAGTGGTGTGATTTTTTTTTTGCTCTCCAAAATCCACTTTTGGGGTGAGTTATACATATATATAGTAAATTGAACTATACTGCTGTAGTAGTTCTTTTTGAAACACGATATGAGGACAGAGCAAAGCACCATAATTCTGCTGTATGTTTCAGGAAAGCAAGAGTACGGGAGAAAGGGAAATCCATGCATAGTTAGAGGTCCCGTCTGCTGTACCTGCGGCTGCTGCTGGTCTGCTGCTGCTGCTGTACTGGTGTACCTGTATCTCTTTTTGCTGCTTTCCAGTTTTTGTTGTTGTTGTGTTCGGTGTTTTTTTTGGTGTTCTATGTATGATGCATCTGGTACGATGAAACATCAATTTACTCATGTATCACGTATTTGTCACTAATGTTTGGCCGTGCGAGAGTCGCAGCCAGAATACTTTTCTTTTTTCTTTTTTCGCGGTCGGTTTATTTTTATCTCTCTTACCATCACGCACTGATTGCTGTTTTAGCTCTCCGCAGAAAAGATGTCGGGAGACAGCACTTTCACCCGTTGACAGACCGCAACTTTGTCTTTAGAGGCCTTGACTGACTGACTGACTGACTGACTGACACGAAGCTACCAAGTTTTAGTCTGGAACCCTCGGGCCTTCTTTGACAGGACACATTTTGCCTTGCTTGACATGTCTCCAACATATATGCTCCTCCTGTATGATATACTCGTACGTATACATTCCGGCTCCAATTTAGCAGATAGATTTTGAGTGTGTTGTTGTTTGTTGTTGTTGTTGCTGTTGTTGTTGTTGTTGTTGTTGTTTTTTTGTAGTGTTGTACTCGTACAGTAGTTTACTACAATACCAGGTATTATTAATACATTTTCGATACTGCTGCTTTGTTTTTGCTGTTCTTGTTGCTGTGGTATGTCTATAACAACGCCCTCGGTGACCCCGACAAAAGAAATGGCGCCGATGACGAAATCGGCGAGCTGGGGGCACGCAGAGACGCTCTCCCGGTGACTCGCTCTCTCCCCGGGAGCGGGGGCGGCTCCCCCGACACTGGATTGTGATGAACCAATCCACACTGATTTGAAGACGATACTTCCACACTATTGTCGGGTCGATCATTTCCACGCTAGTTCCAAGACAGATTTTTTGCACATTTCATTTTTTTTTTTATAGTCGAGTAAAAAAATGGATCCCCACAACTCGAGTCAAAATCGAAGAACACTCAAAACTGAGCAAGATAGCCGCTCCTAGTCTAAATCCAATATAAAAGGTCCATTTAAAAATAAAAAAAACGACAACCGCAAAAGGATAAACCTAAAATATACCTAGTACAATGTCAAAATATGTCGTCGGCAGGCGGTCGACTGACGAGCGCAGACAGCCACGTGAGTTCGAATCTCCCTGCATTGATTGCGTACCAGTATTTTTTCGGGGTGGGTAATATTATTACCTTCGTATTTGTGTCTTACGAAGTGCTACTTTTTTTTCGTTTTAGTTTCAGCAATTGTATACTTCGAGGTATACCGGTATGGGTTTTTGAGTATTTTACAAGGTACGTATTTCATTGTACAGCAATACTCGTACTTGAGCAGAGCGTTGTGGGCTGGTGGATCTCTTGGCGGGTTTGTCGATGATCCGTGGGTGGGCGTGTAAGTTCGTGGGTCTGTCAATCGGTTTGTACGTGGGTGAACTAATGCTTTCTTCGTGCATGTGGGTACTGGCCCTTTTATTTTTTAGTATAAGCATTTATTTATTTTTCTCGATTCGGAGATGCAATCTGATCAAAATACACACGAATAAATAATAATTTTTTCCTACGTCTGTCTGTATTTTGTGCTGGAAATAGAGCTATTTATTTTCCGAATTCAGGCAGACGATATGGATGCCAGGTAGATAGACACAAACAAGTATTCACTCACGTTGATGTGGGCCTTCATTTCTTGCGTCACCATCGTCATTGTTGTAATACGACGTCTCCGAAGGAAACCCTAATATGAGTAGTGAATGTCGAAGTCACGGCCGCCCAACAACTGCTGTACGACTGCTGTACGACATTTGATTTCCATGACCGTTTTTGTTGCGGGCTTCGCTGCCTTCCCCCCCCGTACCGAACCCCCCTCCAATCAATATCATCACCGCCATGCCACTACTACTCAACCTTTTCCGCCGATCAAATAACCCAAATACAACTTGGTTTGGTTCGCTCTCTTTAGGCCATTTCCCCAATTGCAGCTTGTAACCTGCGGTAATTGGCGGAACAGCCCAGAGCCAACCAAACGAAGTCGTACTGGCACAAAAAGCGACTCCATCTTACTCCCACACTCCGAAGGAAAGCCTTGTATATTTTTATTATTTGTATATATGTAGATCCTGTGCTCGTCGTTCGTAACGATGTAGTCGCGGAGACGTCGCCGGGAAGAGGTCGCGGAGAAGTCGTTGTGGTGAGGTCGCGTGGCGAGGGCCCCTTGTAGCCGTCGTTACGGCCGACGTAAGCCCAGCACAATTATCTCGTCGATATTTCGCAAGGAGATGCTAGACCTAGTCTGACTCGGTGGAGAGGACATGGGTCCCCCCACAGTCTTGCGGCGAGTTAATCTCCCCATAGCGATCTCCCGGTCTCCCGGGGATGGGCCAACACCGTCAATGACGTGAGACCGCTCGTGACCCGACATCTGATATTGCTTGACAGGTGACGTGTGCTTTCGCGCGTGCGTGTTACGAGATCTACGATGGGTATCTCCGACTCTTTCTTCCACATATAGTATTATTAATAACAGTTTTAGTGAAATTTCCGTGCTTTTTCGAGCTTATCTCTTCGTACGAGCACTTTCGGCCAAACGCTAAGTAGACGACATGGGAAGCCAGGCCGGACACATTGGTCGAGGTCCGGGCGCGATCCGTGCACTCTGGAGCGCGTGGCGGGCGCTCAAAGTTTTTTTTCGGCGGGAATGGATAACATGATTTCCCTGGTTTCAATACGGGATTCCTTATTTTGTACGTACGTATCGCTGAAATGTCATATTTTTGTTCTTTTCGTGCCGGTACCATGTTTTTCTATTTTTTTTGCATCTGAACACACCACAGACAACAGATAATACAGCAGCAGAGCAGAGAGCGTGCTTACCCCCAGCTGCCTACAATACTACAACCCTGCCGTGCAGCAGCAGCAGGCAGCCACGTGCGCGTGTGGCAAGTCCACATGCGCGTAGGTCTCCGCTGTACTGCTGTGGCTAGTTGGTTCTATCTGAGTCTGAGATCGATTGCCCCGCAACAACACACCACCTCTTTCTCTGACGCTGTGCGTGATGGTGCATGTGATCATACAACATGTTGGCGCTGTTGCACACAGCAGTGCGACTCCGGCAACAGACAGCAGCGCAGAGAGCGTGCTAACCCTAAGCTAACTACAACGTCAACAGCAGGCAGCACCATGCACGGGTGGTAGACCCGCGCTGAACGGTGGGCGATTTTCTCTGCATTGGAGCCTGTGCGAGCAATCAATTGACGTCATTGCTCTGATGCTGCTCGCTGTCTATGGTGTGTGACGACACAAATCGATTTCTGCAGATGATGTGCTCTGGTGCTGCTTGCTCAAACAAATAAAACAGCAGCACAGCAGCAGCAACGGCGTAGCGGTAGTGCGATGCTCGCAGCAGCTGAAGGGCCAGCAGTCAGCAAGTATGTGCCTACGAGTACCTTTTGCTCGTCGTTGTTGCCATGATGGCCACTACGGACCAGGGAACACTGCTACTTGCTCGGCTTGCTGCGGTTTGAAAGCCTTTTTTGCGCATTGGTTTCTTCGCACCAAAGAAGTGGAACCGATCCCTCCCTCCGGGGTAAAAGCGTGTAGATGACATGTACGTCGTTCGCACGATCATCATACGAAAAGCACTGCTGTTTGCCCTAGTGCTGCTGCTATACACTACCGGGCTTCTCTCAGAGAGCAGCAGCAGCGTGATTATTACGGCCACCCCAACGGGTAACAGTATACTTCCCTGCTGTTGCATGTAGTATTATCTTGCAATGCCGTCATCCGTGATATGATACGAGTACGTACGTGATGCATGTAAGTAGTACGTACGTGACCTCCGGTAAAAGGTTGTACAGCTTTTTTTTTCAAAGCCGTAACAGACAGACATGCGTAAACATTACACCAGTACGCAGCTGTGTTGCAGCGAAGGTGTCTGATCCTGTCGACGGTATTTTTGAGTACCGTGTTTCGACCACGTTCCGCCCCTTTTGTTTTTTTGCAACCTACACTGAAATCACGTCAATTTCGATTTCCCACCGAAAAACAGGTCATTTCCGGCCCGCACACGAAGTCCAAGTCAATTCCGACCGCCCACACATGAAACAGGCGGATCGATCTCCACACTAAAAATCCAAGTCTTTTCCGGCCGAACACAAAGATCATGTCAACTTAGATCATCTTCACAAAAACCAAGTCCTTTTCGATCCCCCACACGAAAACAAAGTCATTTCCGGCCTGCACACGAAAATCATGTCAATTTCAACCACCCACACAAAACGAACTCAATTTTGATCCCCCACACAAGAACCAAGTCATTTTTCGGCCCGCACACAAAAAACAAGTCGATTTCAACCACCCAACACAAAATCAGGTGAATTGATCCCCACCCTAAAACCACGTCATTTTCGGCCGAACACAAAAATCTGGTCAATTTTGACCATCGCCACGAAAACCAAGTCCATTCCGATCCCCTACACAAAAATCAAGTTACTTTCCGTCCGTGCACGAGAATTCAAGTCAATTTCGACCACCCAAACAAAAACAAGAGATCAACTTTGATCCCCCACACAAACACAAGTCAATTTCGGCCAGCACAAAAAAACGAAGTCAATTTCGACCACCCACACACAAAGCAAGTCTATCGATTCCAACACTGAAACCAAGTCAATTTCGACCCCACCCTAAAATGGGATGCAATGTCCAGCCTTCTCACGAAAACCAAGTCAATTTCGATCTCCCATGCTGAAATCAAATAATTTTCGACCCCCCAACCATAGATCACGTATAGTTCTTAGGTGTGGTTGAGGTTTCCAACCCCTCCTTCGTTTCGTCCTTTCTTATTTCTGCAAAATAATATCCCACTGCGTCCCGCGTTTGCCACGCGTCTACGGTGTGTGTCGTGCGTTACGCGCGTGTGTGCAGCAGTGTGTCGCGCGCGGAGTGCCTTCGAACCTTTTCATGTGTCGGTAGTCCTCGTTTTTGTGCGGGAGAGGCGTTCTTCGCCTTGAGCGCGCTACAACAGATATGCATGATCACACTGACAAGTATGATACAATGTTTGGCTGAATCAATCCATCAAAACGACGCAATCAATAGTGACGGTTCCACAGTACTCCCCAAGTAGGTTTTGTCCCCAAAAATGCAGGCGTCGGTGCATTTCTTAGGCCGTTTCCTGTGCGGTTCGATTTTTGAGCTTCAGATGTTGACCCGATGGCATTTTCAGATATGTATTTGACAAATCGAAAGAGTCTTCCTACGCGGAAAAGTCATGTTTATTGTGCGTGTAGAGATTCGAGCAAACGCCGAGACCAATTGCTGTTATTGTGATTTGGCGCCGCGAAGAGACGCGCTGGGTGCGCTGCCCTGCGCGTAGGACCCAAGCGTCCCAGCCCACGCTGACTGCCTCTGGTCTGGCGGCGAAGAGACGTGGCGAGACTGCTAGAGTCAACCTGTCTTGGTATTTTGTGTTTCAGTTTGTGACTGACTGCTGCTGCTGCTGTATAGCAGTGTAGTCTACGAGTACGTATCCCCGGAGAGGCGTGCCGAGTGCGCTTCTCTTGGTCTCTAGGCCCGAGCCCGCGTCAGCCGACTCTAGTCTGGCCACAGGGACGCGCCGTCCGCGCGTCGGGCGCGAAGCAACGTCGCTATACAGCTGTATCACCATCCAACTCATCGATCGTTCTGCTGCTGTTTGGTGTCGTGGATAACATCTTGAATTTAGAGAGCATGCCATTTTTCGATTTGAAAATCTGATGACCCAGGTCGTCGGGTTTTGGGCCAAAATCCGACGCCAAAATCCGACGACTTGGGTCATCGGAGTCTCTAATCGAAAAAATTCCGGTCGGATTTTGCATATTTGGACTGCATAAGCAGGGTCATTCATTTTTGATATCGAAAAATACAAATCTGAAGCTCGAAATCGAACCGCATAGGAAACAGCCTTAGACCTATGCCAATGGAAACACGAAGTCCAAAAGTTTTGTTTCAAAATATTGCGTTAAAAAAAACAGCCGAAAATATCCTCGTACCGCCGCTGTGGGAAAAAAAGGGAAAAGATGTTTGATTTTTTCCTCATTTTTTTTCTAACGGCTGCAGGCGACGCAATTTGTTTTCTTTGGTTGCAAATTATCAACACGCTGATAAAAATCAGCTCGTGCGACGATAGACGCTCGATCTCGATAGAGACTCAGCCCACGGCCAACCCGCTTGGTGTCGGGCAAGGCCAACGAGTATAGATGACGGCCTCGAAGATATCACGCGGATCCATGCTCTAGGGGGCGAGAGCTTGCCGGCGGCGTCCTACGGTATCCGCCCAAGCCTGAAAAAAAACCCCTGTTTTTTGCCATTCGAGACCGATCGAGAAATTTTGTCTTCTGTTTTGGTGCACACCAGCCGCTGAGCGGCTAATTGTTTTTTATCGTACGCCTTGCCAGCGCCCGCCACACGTCACTGGCCATTGTGTGAACACGGTGACCCGAGGGTGGGTCGGAGCCCCTAACGAGTGCACTCCGTTCAGAATTCATGACGCAGTCGTTGGTTTTGTCGGTCGATGTCTGTCGAGGACTCGGAATCTCGCCGCTTCAAACCAAACATCCGCCTGAGTTTTTCTGAAGCCGATCTTGGCCCAACATCGGCTCCACAACTGTTTTTTTTAAGGCTTTTCCGAAAGTTTGGAACTTTCCGTTTTAAGAAGGGTGCCCAAAGCAAGCTGTACCTGAAAAATTATGACGGGTATCTTTGGAATTCAAACTTTTTCATGCGAAATATGCGTTTCCATCGGCATAGGTCTTGAAGCGTCCGCATGAAAAATGTAGGTATTTCATAACGTCGTAAAGTTATGTCATAGGCTATGGGATACTATGCCTATTGTAGAACCAGGGGTACATCAACATGCTGTATGGATTTCATTTCGCCCTTGCTCCGCTCCCCTAGGTATCTCCCGAAGGGGAACCTTGTACCTATATACATATATTTATATGTATATAGTTACACATATATTCTTATGCATATATATACAATGTTCCCCGTCGGGATTATGGTTTGCCTTGAATCCCAGAGGTGTCGCAAGGTGAAAAGGGAGAACACAGCAGGTGTTCGTTCCTCGTACCAGCTACTCGTATGTAGCCACCAAGCAAGAACGAAGAGCGTAAAAAAAGTCCATGAAAGCAAAACACAATACCGAAGTAGTAGCAACCGGGCAAGAAACCTGGCAAGTGACACCGACCGACCAGCCCGAACGAGGTTGTAGTTACAATAGCAGTCCTATACCACTTTGTCCGGAAATGTAAGGAACCGTTTATTTTCATGATTATACTTGAACCGTCCCTATATTTCCGGACAGAGTGGTATGTATAGGAGCTCCTCAAGTGAGGAGGTACATACATGCCTCAGAAAATTGCGAGTGCTCTATGTACCCCTACCGAAGCATGCCTCCACGATGCGTGCCTTTTGAAGCTCAGGTTCGCTCGTATTCATAAATACATAAATACGATACTTAACGTACCAGGTATATGTTCATGACATGCCGCCTAGATAAACAATATTGCCTACTCAAATTGCAACACCCCTCTTATATACTGGTTTACAGTACGGACAATAAATTTCGATGACTTTTTTTTGTCGTGTTTTTATAATTGTTTTTGCCTGGATTTTTTCTCAGGCCGGAAACATGCCTACTACTAAAATGAGACATCCCTCTTTATCTGAATCGACCTATGTGCAGGAGCGGGCCCGCACAAAACTTTGTCCAGGATGTGGACGTGTGGTTCAGGCGGGTCTTTCCGCCGCTTGGCGTTTTTCGGGAAAATCGCTACCGAAACACGCGGCGGAGCCGCGTGACTGTCCCTTCCGACCTCGAGCACCCCAGAGGGTTAGGGTTAGGGTTAGGGTAGGGTGAGGCTTGGGATCGGGTTAATCTGGACCGACGTGCAAGGTTGACATTGACGACGCACGTCATGCACAAAGTTTTGTGCAGGCCGCTCCTGCAGATATAAGTCGAGTCCTCTTATCTACACTCCGACAATAAAATGGCGAGATGACCTTGTCTTTTTTTTTTTTTTCTTGTTTGCCTGATTTTTTTTTTTTCAGGCCGGCGAGGTCTAAGCACTGCCGGGTGTGCAACGTGTGCGTGCCGAGGTTCGACCACCACTGCGCGTGGCTCAACCAGTGCGTGGGGGAGGAGAACTACCGCAACTTCCTGCTTTTCCTCATTGTGAGTACATGAGGCGCCACCCATGCCTGGCTGCCCTATATAGGAAAACTTTTTTGTGGGCTCGGGAGGGGAAACTAGCGACGAACCAAAACATTTTCGTACACAACTCGGACAGATGGTCGATTTCCACTCATGATCTAGATCTTTCAAGGCCAGCTATATACTGTAGAGCAGGGCGATCGTTGCCCTGCTGTTCCCTAGGTGTTACCATTTAGTAATTTCGTAGTTTTTGTTGCTGTATTGATGCTTGGTACATGATACAGCAACGCGGAGAGTAGACTCGTCGACCAAGGGCACGACGGTCGCGAGCGAACGGTCGACGGTCGCCACTGCTTCTGTACAAATACGTACGTACTCTCGTTGTTATTGTGTCGTTGTATAATCCCTGGTACCTGGTACAGCAACGGTCTACAACAACAAAGGGACTACTTCCCGTTAGACAACGGCCTGCTACGACAATGGACGACAACGACGGTCTGCAACAACAACGTCTGACGTGCGACTTTTCCAAATTGTGTAAACATGTATAGACAAGCCAACGAACGACATGCTGGAGAAAAGCGGTAACATCCCCTTTCTTACTCTGAGGGAAACCTAGAAAAGCGAAAATGAATGGAAAGTTTAGAAGGTGATCCAATCGATGGGCTCAAATTTGGCACAAATAATTGAACCATCGTAATGATATCGAAATGTCTCGGCGTTTGTATCGCAAAGAGGCCATTTTCTTCTTTTCGCTCCCGAAACCTCGTACGCTTTACGAGTTGGTTGCGAAGTTCTTGAGAGTATGTCGAGAACCACCCGGTCGACACCAGCCCCTCCAGCAGACGCCGCTGCCGGCCCCGGTCCCGGCGTCGCCCGCGGGCGCTCCGCGTCCGGATCCAAACCGGGCGTCAGCGATCTTCCGTGGATCCCGCCACCCCTCTCGAACAGCTGCCCTGTTTACGCAGGGGTCCTTAGGAGCCGGCGCTGTGCTGGGCCTCATCCGCATCTTCCTGGAGACGGACAACGGCTGCGCGGTGGGATCGCGGCATGAAGTTGGGTTCGACTGGGTGACTACGAAGGTCCCTCCTCGCTCGGGCGCCGAGAGGTGGGCCCCAAGTGTTGGGAGCCGACCGACGGTTGCCTTTTTTTTTTTTTCCGCGGCTTCCAAAACTTGGGGCCACCTCTCGGCGCCCGAGCGAGGAGGGACCTTCGTAGTCACATAGTCGAACGCGCACGCAACTTCATGCCGCGATCCCACCGCGCAGCTGTTGCCCGTCTCCAGGAAGATGCGGGTGAGGCCCAGCACAGCGCTGACTCCCAAAGACCCATGCGTAAACAGGGCAGCTGTTCGAGAGGGGTGGCGGGATCCACAAAGATCGCCGACGCCCGGTTTGGATCTAGACGCGGAGCCTGCCGAACAACGGTTGCGAACGAGGAGGTACCTCCGTAGCCACTCAGCCGAGCGCGCACGCAGCCTTATGCCGCGATCCCACCGCGCAGCTGTTGCTCGTCTCCAGGAAGACGCGGGTGAGGTCCAGCACAGCGCCGGGTCTCAAGGACCCTTGCGTAAAACAAGGCAGCTGTCCGAGAGGGGTGGCGAGGTCCAGGAAGGTCGCCGACGCCCGGTTTGGATTATCAAGAAATGTTGCGACCAACTCTACTCCCGAGGTTTGGGGAGCGAACAGAAGTGACCTCTTTGCGATACAAATTCTGAGACATTTCGATATCGTCGGTGGTTCCATTATTTGTGACAATTTTGAGCCCCTCGATTGGATCACCATTTCACTGTCTACCTTGGATCATTTAATGTAAAGTAAGTGTTGGACTGGATGAGGCCTCCTGCGCCGGCCTGTGGTCCCGCCCATACTTCGTTGCGCCTTTTTGGGTCGTATTTATGGTTGACCACTGGTCCGGGGCAGAGCTGTCTTGCCCAAACTTATTTACCATTGCCTCAGTCCTTTCCTGCACACGCTGCAAAATCCTTTTCGAAGAGATTAAATGATCCACGGTAGAGAGACAGAATGCAGCAAGAAAAAGGGCAGCGCTAAAAACAAATAAAACGTATGAAAAAGAAAAATGAAGGAAAAGGGAGGAGGAACACTAGTCCGACAAGAACCAAACGAAAAGAGAAACTCCAACTCGGCACCTAGTAAGACGTAAAAATCGAGTAACCCGGGGATAGCGCCAATTTCTCAAAATAAATGGCAAACCAATAACAATCGAAAAGGGACAGCGCCAAGAACAAGAGTGAGCTAAACTGTTCAGAGCAAAGACTCTGTACACAACACCATCTTCACACAGCTTTGGATATTATACCAAGAGTCAAAGCACATGACTACCGTCACAAGCGTAGAAACGCGCTGCATCTTATCTACGCGGGACCGCCTACTCTTACCCCCCCCGGGCACCAGGGCTCCTAACGCAACGCAATCCAACCAAAGATGGTGTGGCTCGTGCTACACCAATTCCAATGCCCAATGCCGATGCAGAGAGGCGAATAGGGCAAAACGAAGCCGATCGCGTAGAAACGCGCTGCATCTGAACTACGCGGGGTCGTTTACCCTTACCCCCCCGGACACCAGGCCCCCTAGCGACCGGGGTTGCAGTCGCGTTCACGGGAGACCCTACGCCCTGGATCGAAGCACCCTCGTCCGCGCCAGCCGGTGAAGTTGTGGGCTTCGCGCTCACGGCCGAAACCGCGCTCGCGGCGGAAACCGCGCGTGCGGCCGAAACCGCTCTCGCGGATGAGACCGCCTTTGCTAGATTCCCCACCGTGCTGTTTCCGCTGTTTGGCGAACCAATGCTCGCACTTGCGCTCCAGCACGCAGATTACGTGCGCACGCGCGATCTGTTGTGTTGCAAGGACAGAACAGCGGAGCGGATGACGTTCGCCCTCTTCTCATAGAAGTAATCTTCGAAGAAGCAAAACTCTGTCTCACCCTGACCCGATAGGTGAAAGACAGCTGAGCGGTCGCAATTGTAGCACTCGGACGAGGTGGTAATGTCCGTCTTGTCAAGCTTGCCTTTACGGACACCACCACCCCATCCGAGTGCTACAATTGCGACCGCTCAGTTGTCTTTGACCTGTCGGGCAAGGGTGAGGCAGAGTTCTGCTTCTGCGAAGATTGCTTTTATGAGCAGAGGGCGGACGTCGTCCGCTCATCTGTTCTGTTGTTACAACAGAACAAATCGCGCGTGCGCACGTCATCCGCGTACCGGAGCGCAAGTGCGAGCGTTGGTTCACCAAACAGTGGAAATACTCTGTTCGAGATCTTGACGAGGAGCCACCCTGTTTGTAGTGGGTATGTAGCGAACCTCTTGCTGTACGGGCGGGCGGACGGGCGGGGGGAAAGGTCTTGGCCGCAGATCATGCAGGTAAGGGGTGAATGCCCAGTAGACATACTTGTCGTGCTCGTGAAGGAACCGGTCATGTCCGTCAACCACGCCCAAAGGGTGGTCACACGCCTAAACAGGAGCTGCCTTGACGATGGGAGACCAGGGTACCGGTTTGCGACGACTCCTGCAAGACACGCAATAGCAAAGATAACAAGCCAGCAGGCGGGCAGTCACGCGGAAACCATCAAAACCGTACGAGGGTCTATAAATAGAAAATCTTACTTAAATGGCACCTGGTATAGACTGGTTGAAGTCAAATCCATAAAAAGCTGTATGGGGGTAGACTAAATGTCCACGCCGAGAACTGTGACACATGTCGTCAGTCATTACTTGTAGGCTATTCGCTGCCTTGACTGTCATCAGATCTACAAAGATCCAGTCGCCACTTTAGTACAAAATCCAGAATACACGACCTCGGGAGAATATCAATATCAGAATATCCTCTGCTCATGCGCGATCTTGCATGCTACAAATGTTGTACTTTTTTGTTCGCTAGGCATGTTTTCGATAAAGGGTCGACAGGGTTTCACAGAACACGATGTGAAAAAAAAAGTCAGGACCTATTTCCCAAAACTGGCATTCACATTTGCTCCTTTGTGCGGTATGTGCATGGCAGCACCAGATTTTTACGATCCCCCTCCCTCTCGGGTATCGAGCCACTTTTCTCCTGGAGCGTGCCTTCCCACGCCCGCCGCTGGCCAAGTTGGGCATCGGCGCCCGTTCTTCCGGCGGGGACCCCGAGGGCTGCCGTGTGAGGCCGGCTTTGCACGCTTGCGCTGCTGAACTAGTGGTACTACCGCTGCTACTCCAGCAGGGCCGGTATACGTTAATACGTACATCACCGAAGTTCCGATTCTTGCTCATGCTTCGGGTTGTGTTTGCTGACCACCTGCCCATGCTGTAACGCCATGTAGCGGGAAACCAACCCACCCATATATTTACCCAAAACATCAACACACCCAGGAGTGCACCTGTACCAGATTTTAAGATCCTCCTCCTTGCCGGGGATCGAGCCACTCTTCCCCGGGAGCGCGCCTTCCCACGCCCCCCGCTCGCCGAGTTGGGCATCGGCGCCCGTTCTTCCGGCGGGGACCCAGAGGGTTGCCTTGTGGGGCCGGCTTGGCACGCTTGCGCGATCGCGGGGGACCGGGGGGCGCACGGGAGAGCAGACGCCCCGCGGGGGACACTGAAAAACGCGTAGGATAGGAAAAGTCAAAATTTCAACGCATGCACCATCAACCGACCCACCCACACACACACCCACCCACGCACGCATTCATGCACCCAGCTGCCGATCCATTCACCATTTATGTACAGCAGTACATCAGTGCTTACAGCAGTCATGTTTCTAAACCGTCTATAATAGGCGGGCGTTCGCATAGCAATTTTTTTTTTTTTTCGTTTCTTTTTCTAAACGAGCCGGTTCAGTGTGCTCGAAGGCATCTGTAGATGTCTGTAGAGTGTTTGACGTAATTTTTCGAATTATTAACTGCGTTGGACTGCACTCCTGGGTGTGCGGGTGGTTTCGGTGGATAGATGGGTTGGTTCCTCGCTACAAAGCGTTGCACGTGGGCGGGTGGTCAGCCAACAAAATCCAAAGCATGAGCAAGAATCGGAACGTCGGTGGGGTGCGTATATACGTATACCGGCCCCGGTGGCGTAGCAGTGGTCGTACCACTAGTACAGTAGGAATCGAAACGTCGGTGGATTAGTGGGCGGATTAGTTTTTTTTTTTGAATGTACGGCTGTGGTACTGCTGTAGTGCTGTACTGCTGCACTGCTGTACTGCTGTGGGTGGTTTGGGTAGATATGTGGGTTGATTTTTCGCTACATAGCGTTGAAGCATGGGCGGGTGGTCGGCAAACATTACCCAAAGCATGAGTAAGAATCGGAACGTCGGTGGTGTGGGTAAATACCGTATATCGGCCCCGCTGGCGTGGCAGCGGTCGTACCACTAGTACAGCAGTGAGCATCGGAACGTCGGTGAGTTAATGGCCGGATTTGTTCCAAAGAAAAAGCGCTGGGGGTGTGGGTGGCTTGGGTGGATAGGGGGGGTGGTTTTTCGCTACATGGCGTTGCAGCATGGGCGGGTGGGTGGTCAGCAAACCCAACCCAAAGCATGAGTAAGAATCGGAACGTCGGTGTTGTACGCATATACCTATACCAGCGTATACGGGGCCCACTGGCGTGGCGGCGGTCATACCACTAGTACAGCAGTAAGCATCGGAAAGTCGGTGGATTAGTGTGCGGATTAGTTGAAGAGATAATGGCTATGACACCCTCATCCGCTTATTTTGACGGTCAGCAAAATACCAAAACTGCGACATTACAGTAAAAAATATGGATACTATGACACACTTTGCGTCAGGAGCAATCCTCTCCCGAGCCTTCTGCGTGCCGCCGTATCCTTGTTCCGAATAGCAGCTCTGATGGTGGAATATACAAGAGACAAAACGAACAAATTACACACAATAGAGTACAATCCGTTTTCACACCGCATCGGAGATAGGAGTACAGAAGAGAGATAACACACGAGAGTTCAATCCGTATTAACGCAGCATGGCACGCTATACTACAACAGCACTGCAGGTATTGTGGTTGCGCTTCATCACCACGAACGACTAGTTCCACACAAGCACAATGCCACACGGTCTGGTTGCAGGGAGTGTGGTAACAAGGGAGATTTACGGGGGCTCGACAACTATGGTTGACGTACGAGAGCAACAGCGCAACACAAGAAACGAGCCCTGCTGTGTACCCCTCGCAATAATTGTTGACTACCAGATATGGTTGGGGCAAGGATTACAGCTATACGAGCAACGGTGTTACCCTGAGGGCGAAAGAGAAGAGAAATAACACACGAGAGTTCGATCTGTATTAACGCAGCATGACAGAGACTGCTACAGTGCTGCAAGTATTGAGGTTGCGGCTCATAACCACGAAATACTTGTTCCACGCACGCATAATGACACACGGTCTGGTTGCAGGGAGTGTGGTAACAGGGAAGGGAGATTACGGGGGCTCGACAACTATGGTTGACGGACGAGAGCAACAGCGCAAAAACACAAGGCGAAAGAGAAGAGAGATAATTCACTATTTAATAGAGGTCAATCCGTATTCAGCAGCATGTCAGACAAGAATACTCCGGTATTTCAGGTACTGAGGTTGCGCCTCATAACCACGAAATACTGGTTACACGCAATCATTCTTGACACACGGTCTGGTTGCGGGGAGTGTGGTAGAAAGGGAGGGAGATGTACGGGGGGCTCGACAACTATGGTTGACGGACGAGAGCAATAGCGAAACACAAAAGATGCGCCCTACTGTATACCCCTCGCAATAATTGTTGACTATGCTCCGGGTTAGGGGTTCGCCTCATATCCACGAAATACTAGTTCCACGCAAGCATAATGACACACGATCTGGTTGCAGGGAGTGTGGTATCTATTTAATAGAGAGGGAGAGGAAGGTTGGCGGACAAGCGCAACAGCGCAACACAAAAAAATGCGCCCTGCTGTATACCCACGCATAGTAATGAGGGTCAACTATATATAGTGTATGAACATAGGGGGGATTATGGTTTTTGGGTGCATCGTGAGTTCTGATCACCATGGCCCACCGTACTATCAATAGTAGAAGGATGATGATAAGATTGCGCCTACAGTAAACGTTTCTGAAGTTCCTTACTCGAGTACTTCTGTACTATTATTAATTCAAAAAAGTTTTTTTTTTTTAACCGAAAAGGTTGTAAGACCGACCCGACGAGCCATGTGACCTTCCTCGGTTACATACACTACGAAATATATTGTTTTTTATAGTAAAGAACCAGGGCCTCGTTCGGGGGGTGATTCCCGAGGATGGCGGGAATCGCGGTGAATCAACCATAACAGGACACCAAATGAGGATTCAACGATGGCGAAAACACCATGAGAAAGTCCAAACCACGGCGAATCGAGCAACGGAAGTTTTGTTTTGTTTTCTGTTGTTTTACCAAGTAGGAACCGCGGAATGGCCGCACGGGAATTGTACCATGGGAATTCGAAAACGACCTTTGGGTAGTTTTGTCAGTGTCCTTAAGGACCCCCCCCCCCCCCCCCCCCCCCGCCAGTAAAAAAAAAAATGGCCAAAAAATGCTACACCTATCGTAGCATGCGTCGAAGTGTGCCTACCCACGCATAGCATCAGAGCCAAATATGGTTCATTGACATGGGGGGATATGTGTGTGTGTTTTTTTTTCAGGTCCATCGTGGATTCTGATTACGCTATGTGTAAGCTGATTTTTTTTTTGGTTCGATTTTTAGGGGGTCCCAAAGGGGCATATTAGGCTTGAGAGATTCACAAGTCGGACAGATCTACATCTACAGATCGTTACTACTTTCAGGGGCAGATATATTCCTATTCTGTACCAGTTATGATCTACGTACAGTAGCTCAATATTTGCCGCGTGTTGAACCGTGTCATCTGCATCTGATCTACTTGCTGACAGTGGTACCCGTAGCCGCATTATTCCGTGGGTTGAATCTGTACTGTACAGATTCTGCGCAACGTCTCATGTCACAGCAGGTTAGGATCTATATTTGACAGGTGATCTATATGATATATTTGTAGATGATCTATCTGTAGATGATCTATCTGTAGATGATCTATGTAGATGATCTATATGTAGACGATCTATATGTAGACGATCTATATGTAGACGATCTATATGTAGACGATCTATATGTAGACGATCTATATGTAGACGATCTATCTGTTGTGATCTATCTGTAGATGATCTATCTGTAGATGATCTATCTGTTGATGATCTATCTGTTGATGATCTATCTGTTGATGTTTCGCGCACGTGGGTGCGTGCGTACGTATGCACCAGGTATTCGCATACGTTTGTGTGTGCCCGTGATTGGTACCCTGGTACAGATGTGTTAGGAGGGGGCCGGGGGGGGCAGGGGTGCTCATGTCATGCATAGCCGTAGTCGTATGATCATAGACCCTCGCATCCCTACGATGTCGGGACGGAGCACAGCGTTGAGTTTTCACCGACCAGGCATGAGCATTGCTTGCAGCGAAGCGCGAAGCGCCGTGAGGTGTTGGGCGAGTCGCATGAAGGGTGGCCGGTGCATCCTGCTGTAGTGCTAAGAGCCGCTTGTGAGGTGGACTGTCGCACACAGATGGCCGCGTCGAATGGAGAGGGGGGGGTTGTGTGTACGTCGAGGGGGGGCTGTGTGGAGTGGTGGAGGCTTCCATCCGGTTTTGTGTTTCAGCCCACTCAAGAGCGAGCCGTTGTTGTTGTCTTCCGTCCTTTTGGAGAAAGGACAGGGCGGTGGAGGGCGAGGGGCACGGGGCGGCACGTTCTATAGCTTTGAGCAGCGATTCCCCTGTGCACGAGCTTTGAAGGAAGGATTTATTACGTTCCTGTATATAGATTGCGCCCGATATCACTCGATACCAGATGGGTTCTTCTCGTTCCTCGGTTTGTGTGTGGTATGCTCGTATCTATGTTGTCGTATTTGCGCCCCCCCCCCCGGCATTGTAAGGATGCGAGGGTCTATGGTCATACGACTACGGCCATGCATGCATGATATCGAGTACTCCCCCCCCCCTCCCTCCCTCCCCCCCGCGCAGATACATTGCTCCATGCTCTGGTACGGCACAGTGATGCTCGTCGGCATCCTGCGGTCGCTGATCGTCCGAAGGAAGCTCTTCTCGGCCAGGTTCTACAACAAGGCCTCCAGGAAGTACGTCAGCGGCAGCTACTCCGTGGTGGTACAGGTGGGTGGGTGGGTGGGTGGGTGGGTGGGTGGGTGGGTAGAGCACACAACTCGTACACACAAGACCCCCTTCTCGACATGATACTCCCTGCGCGTCCACCCGCTGTTGTTGGCAGGCAAACAATCGCTCTTGTGGGTGTTGTTGATGGTCGTGGTGGTGGTCGTGGTTGATGGTGGTGGTTGCTGTTGCTTGTGTCGCGGTTGTTGTTGTTGTTTCTGTTGTTGTTCTTACGGCGGTCGATGCTTTCTTCAACGGGTGCGACGGGTGCGAACGTAAACGCACAGCCAACATCGCCCCCCCCCCCCCCCCCCCCTATACTAACTCATTGAAGCTGTCATCCATATGCAAGTCCGCCTCACAAGCGGTTCTTAGTAGGATACAGCTCACCCTTCATGCGACTCGCCGGACACCTCACGGCGCTTCGCGCTTGGTGCAAGCAATGTCTGCCTGGTCGGTGAAAACCCGACATGCTCCGTCCCGGCATTGTAGGGATGCGAGGGTCTATGGTCATACGACTACGGCCATGCATGAGATAGAGTACATCTCTCCTATCGAGTACACCCCCCCCCCCCCCCCCCCCCCTATATTATATACCTGGTATAATATTGGTTGGGTTGGCGTCGGTTGGCGACGACGCTGTAAAACATGCCTCTCACTGCGTGAGCTAGACAGTCAGAGCAACTTTTTTTTTTTTTTTTTTTTTTGGCGGTTTCCACGGCTGGCGGTCAAGTTGGATCATTTTTGTGCGGGAAGAACCTTCACTCTGCACAAGGGGGATGATCGTATCACGTAGTGTGTATATGGTGAGGCACCCACGAGGCAGTTACATAGTAACCCCATTGCTGTCTCTGGAAGTGGCCACACCAGACATTAAATCAATTCATTGATGCTGTCATCCATATGCACGAAAATCCGCCTCACAAGCGGTTCTTAGTATGATGCAGCTCACCCTTCATGCGACTCGCCCAACACATCACGGCGCTTCGCGCTCGGTGCAAGCAATGGCGCCGTGGTCGGTGAAAAACGGACGTGCTCCGTCCCGGCATTGTAGGAATGCGAGGGTCTATGGTTATATGACTACGGCCATTCATGATAATGAGTACACCCCCCCCTCCCAGTGCGCTTGGTGCAAGCAATGTCTGCCTGGTCGGTGAAAACCCGACATGCTCCGTCCCGGCATTGTAGGGATGCGAGGGTCTATGGCCATACGACTACGGCCATGCATGAGATCGAGTACATCTCTCCTATCGAGTAGCCCCCCCTCCCAGTAGTTGTTTGCAACGAAGATAAGGTGAATCCGGTAAATTTCAGTTGGAAGTGGGGAGAAGATGAATTGCCGATCGTAGACCAGTGTACGTACCTTGGCGTAGAGATATCGAAAGACCGCTCTTGGGATACACATATAATAGCAAAAGTATTAGGAAAGGGTGAAGCACACGTGGGCAAGATGGATGCGATCCTAGTAGACTCGTACCTTGAGACTAGGATCAAGAGGTGTATCCTGATGAATGTGATAGCAGCAAAGCTAGAATGTGCAAGAGGCGTATGGGAAGAGAACGCGAAGCTCGTGAAACAGTTGGAAACAGTACAGATGACAGCAGCTAAAACAGTCCTAAGATGCCCTAGTACGACTAGTAATACAGTATTAAAAGCAGAACTGGAAATGTATCCGCTCAAGACAATAGAGACATGAGAAAGTTGAACTGGCAATATAAAGTAAGGAATATGCCGAAAAAGAGGTTGCCAGCCATAGTTGATAGAGTTGTGTGGGAGAAAGTAACAAAAGGGCGAGCTGGAATAAGGTGGGATAACGTAGTTGAGAAAGTATGGAATGATATAGGGGGGAACCAAGAAGAGTTGATATCCTCCGGGAAGTTTGGGAGGTCCAAGACTGAAATAGAAGAAAGCAAGCGCACAGTCAATCATGGAGTCGTATCTCGTGAACCACTGCGAATTTGGACTTGAAATTTGGAGGCACTGACCCTGGCATATCAGTGCATACAAAAAAGTATATAAAAAATCATGGCATGTTAATAATTCGACTCGAACTCGACTAGATATCGGCGAAAACTCAAAGACACCAACTTTTTACACTAAATTCCGTAATAAAATCGTCGTTCCCGATCAAGGCGAAATTTGGTGTAGACGTTGCTGCGGATACAAGGAAAATATCGATATCAGTTTCTTTGCCCAATTCGTTACCCATCATGACATATGGCCAAAAACAGTATTCCATACTTAACTTAAGTGTAACGAGAAAAATGGTATTTACTGCGAGGCAGCGCTCAATTTTGCGATTTTCGATCTGAAATTTTAACGGTATTTGTGACGAAACTATGTGGTTCCTGGCTTTTTATTTTCATTTTTCAGAGGAGTCTCAGTCGTGTTTCTATTTTTGTGGGTTTATTTTCGGTCATCTCTCGGACAAAATAAATGAAAACCCCGGAACGACACGTCTCGGTTGGTGCATGGACAGCACCGTGTCAAAATTTCATGTCCAACTGCGTAAAATTGGGCGCTGCATGGCCGACCTCCTGAATCGACGGAGTCTTGGCTGGCCCAGGTCGTAGCGCTAGGAAACAAGATGGAATCGGAAAAAAAACACTTGGGAGATATACGGGGGATTGAGCGAAGGAATAGGAATGAAAACGTATTTGCACGCAAAAACGCTGCAACTGCGATTTCGTGTAGGTGACCTGGACCTGCCAGAAAGAAAAGGTATACCAGTAGCCGGGAAAAGGAGGAAGTAGATGCACAGATGCGCCCGTGTGGCAAAGCGATAGAGTGAAACTCACATATAATAGGAGAATGTGAAATGTACAAGGAGGAACGGGATGTGTTAGGAGAGGAGATGAAGCAAGTAGACGAATGGGACATAGAGGAGTTCGATACACTATTACCGGGGACCATAGTAAATAGGGCCAATTTTGTTAGTAAAAATAGGTAAATATATAGGTTTTTATGTATACCATAGGTCCTATTAACTATGGACCCCCGTAATAGATAGCGAGAAAACGATCGCTATCCTAGGAACTAGATGGTGGCCACAGGCGGCCAGACAGGAAGGGGATAAGATTAGCAAAAGGTCTAATATGTATTATACGGAAACAGCGTAATAAGCGCCCTAATTTTGGAGGTGTCTATTATGCGTAGGAACGGTGCTCCGTCTCGGAGGCGATGCGTGGTCAATGGCCAAATGACTGAGGCAAGCAACAAATGAGTACCCCCCCCCCGCACTAGCTCGCTTGCGACCGTTAAGCGGCCGCGGCCATCTTCACCAGGAATAGTGCGATACGACACTTCGTTAGGGGCTGTTTTTCGCGAGCCTGAACGAGCCTCAATGGCGCTTATTGTGACCTAAAACAACGCCGTTAGACCGGAAACCCCACCCGCGCCTACCACGCAACGGCTCCGCCCTCGCCACTGTCCCTGCCCCTGTGGCCCTACTCCTGGGTGGGTGTTGTCCGGGGGGAGTGGGGGGGGGGGGGGGGGGGCACTCATTATCATCCATGGCCATAGTCGTATGGCCACAGAACTTCGCATCCCTACAATGCCGGGACGGCGCACGTCGGGTTTTCACCGACAAGACAAGACATTGCTTGCACCAAGTGCGAAGCGCCGTGAGGTGTTAGGCGAGTCGCATGAAAGGTGAGCTGCATCCCGACTAAGAACCGCTTATGAGGCGGATATTCTTGCATAGGGATGACAGCGTCAATGAATTCATGTATTTTCTGGTGTGGCCACTTCCAAAGACAGCAATGAGTTTACTATGTAAGTGCCTCGTGGGTGCCTTAACATAGAGATGCTAAGTGATACGACCGTTCCCCTTGTGCGTCGTTAAGGTTCTCCCTCCACAAAAGTGATCGAACTCAACCGCCAGCCGTGGTGACCGAAAAAAAAAAACGGTACTCTGGTTGTCTAGCTCACGCAGTGAGAGGCGTGTTTTACAGCGTCGTCGCCAACCGACGCCAACCCAACCTTTGTATATACCAGGTATATAATATAGGAGGGGGGAGGGGCGCAGAGCAACCAAAAAACGAAATGGTGCTGTCTGCTCAATTTTTAGACCTGGTACCTTGGTGTATGTTTCGAGTTTTTTTTTTATTTTTTCCTACTCCCTCCTCTTCCCCTCTGTATCTACGAACGACCCGACGGACAGACCTAACGATCTACCGACTTAAATAAATGGACCGACGTACCGATCTACCGACCTACCGGCCTACTGGTAACGATCTGCTGTAGACTACCGACCTAACGATCTACTACCCTAATGATTTAGACTACGACCTAGCGATCTAGCCTGCGACCTACCGACCGATCTACCAGCTAGATTACCGACCGAACGATCTACCGACCTAACGATTTTCCAACCTATAAGATCTAGACTACGACCTAACGATCGATCAGCCTTACGATCTATATTACGGATCGAACGATCTACTGACCCAGCAATCTACCTACCGAACAGTCTACCGACGATCTGCGGACCTAGCGATGTACCGGTCTACCAACCTAACAATCTACCGATCTGACGATACCGACCTGGCGATTAACCGGTCTGCCGGCCTAATGATTTAGATTGCGGCCTAGCGATCTACCAACCTATCGATCTAGACTCCCGACCTAACAATCTACGAGCACGATATACCGACCCAACGATCTACCTTGAAGATCTACCGGTTTACCGACCTAACGATCTAACGATCGACCAACCAAACGATCTAGAGTACCGACCTATAGATCTACCGAGCTGATGATCTACCGACCTTACTGACCTGGACCAACGATCTACCGACCTATCGATCTATGCACCGGCCTGACGATCTACCGACCTAACGATCTACGGACCGCACGATATACCGCCCTAACAATCTACCGACCAGACGGTACTGACCCGGACTAATGATCTATCGACCAAACGATCTATATATATACCAACCATTTGCGCTCTATATCACGTTTCTGTTGGTTCCTTCCTTCATTCTTCTTTGTCCCTCTTGTTTTGTTTCCTCTTTTTCATTGCTTGTTGTTTTTCCTTTTCTTTTTTCTTCTCTTAGTTTTTTTCAAATCTTCTCTCTCTCCTCCCCCCCCTTCCCCCTCCCCCTCCGAGAAGTACGTCTTGTTCCACTACGGCAAACTGAGCGGGCTCCTGGCCCTGGCGGCGACGATGGCGATAGTTCTCTCGGGATTCTTGGCCTACCACTGCTACCTGACCGTCAAGGGCACCACCACCAACGAAAGCGCAAAGTGGAGCGAGGTGAGGGGGGGGAAGCGTTTTTTTTTTTTTTCGGCCTGAGTAAGAGCAGGAGTGATGGCGGCGGGGTGGTGAGGGGGTGGGGAGCAGAGCGGAGGGGGTGTACTCGATATGGGGGGCGGGTAGGGGGGGAGGCGAGGCGGCGGGCGGGGGGGGGGCGGGGTTAGGGGAGCGGGGGGTAAAGGGGTGCGCACATACTTTTTCTGATGGAAAGCTCTTACAGCTACATACTTTTAAACTGGAAAGTTTGTGAGAAAATCAGAAGGTGCACCGCGATGATTTATTAACCCTTTTTAGATGTCAAAAAGCATGGAAGAATGGAAGGTGAGCCAAATGTATTCGCTTACGGTAACTACTGTACATAGTAGCGGCCCAGCACCGTTCCTACTCCTAATAGAGACACCTCCAACATTTGGGCGCTCATCACTTTGTTTCCATATAATACCTGGAAACTTTTTTCTAGTCTTATCCCCTTCCTGTTTCGCGGCCTGTGGCCACGATCTAGCTCCTAGGATAGCGATCGTTTTCTCGCTGCTATCTGGTGTACCAGACTCCTCCATGTCACATTCGTCTACTTCTCTCGTCTCCTCTTCTAACACATCCCGTTCCTCCTCGTACATTTCACATTCTCCTATTGTGTGAGTTCTACTCTCTATTCCTTCTCCACACGGGCACATCTGTACATCTACTTCCTCCCGGCTACTGGTATACCTATTTCTTCTTTCTGGCAGGTCCAGGTTACCTACACGACATCTCAGTTTCAGCGTTTTCGCGAAACCCATTGGGCCGAGGAAATACGTTTTCATTCCTATCCCTTCGCTTAATCCCCCGTATATGTCTGTTTCTCCGATTTCACCTTGTTTCTTAGCGCCAGCCTTTCCTTTGCGTACATCCTTTCCTCTACTTCTGCCGTGTACTTCCCAAACATCTGTGCGGACATCATCTCTTCTTGGTTTTCCCCTATGTCCTTGCATACTTTCTCAATTTCGCTATCCGACCTCATTCCAGCTCGCCCTTTATTTTCTTCCCGTATGGTTCTATCATCTATGGCTGGCAGCCTCTTTTGGTATGTTCCTTGGTTTAAATTGCCATTTCAACTTTCTCACGTCTCCATTTGTCTTAAGTGGGAACATTCCCAGAACTGCTCTTAATACTGTATTACTTGTCGAACTTTAGCGTCTTAGGATTTTTTTCCTGCTGTCACCTGTACTGTTTCCAACTGCAGGAGTCGCACTCATTTTCAATACGTACCAGGTAGTAAGCACGAGAGAAAGAGAGAGACCTGGCACCAATACATAGCGTAGCAGAAATAAAGAAAAAAAGGATTGCTGTCAACACCGGTGGCGAGATATCATAACGGCATTTCTTGTCCCGGTCAAATCTGTCGCTGTTCACGCCGCAACATGGTCCCAAGCCCTTCACACGACCCCTCCCACCCTTTTATCACCCTTACTCGCTACCTCCCTCCCCCCCCCCCCCCCCCTCCCTCCCTCCCTACCTCCCCCCATCCGTCCCTCCCACGCGGGTAACACTCCTTCCCCCCCCCCTCCCCCCCTCCGAGATAGGCCAAAGATTTCCATGAACGCCTCCTGAAGGCCTGGAAATCCGGAAACCTCGTGCCCCCCGCTCCCCCCGCGCCCCCCGGAGCCTCCGCCTCTGCCTCCGTCTCCACCCCCGCCGACACTTCTACTGACGATGGCGGAGGAGGGGAGGGTGCTACTTCCGCTCCGGCAGGGGAGGATGGAGAGTCAAGGTCTCCGGCGGACAACAACCGCAGCAACAGCAGCAGTAGCAGCGATGGCTTCGTTGACGTCACGCACGACGCTGCTGTTGACTGGAGCGCGGGCGGGAACGCGGGCAGGAGCGGGGGTGGGGGCGGAGAGGGTGTGTCCGCAGCAGACGCGGCTGTTAATGCTAACACCGGCCTGAGGCGTCGGGGAAGGGGTAGTGGTGGTGGTGGTGCGACAGCGGTGGAGGGGGCGGAGGAGGAGGTGGCGGAGGGAAGCACCGCGGGAGTTGTCAGCGAAGGCGGTATTGGCGCGGCGGCGGAGGATGAAAAAGCTGCTGCTTCAGGTGATGGATTGGGTAGTGGGGGCTGTGTTGGAGTCACCGACGCTGCTGCTGCTGAAGCGGCGGGAGAAGCGGCGATGGCACCGCACCCGGGTAGCCTTCCGGACAACATCTACGATAACGGGATGTGGGAGGTGAGGGTAGGGTTGGGTTGGGGGGAGAGGTGGGGTGAGGATCGAGAGGGAAGGGCAGTGCTATTCGCCGATGGTCGGTGGCTGTTGCTTTTCTCCAAACGCGGAAAGTAGGGAAGAGTTTTCGGGCTTCCACAGGGTATTCTTAGATGTGCTGCTGTTGTTACTGGTGTAACTATTTAGTGTCGTTGTTTTGATGGCGAGGGTTATTTCTGCCGAGTTTTAGTGCTTGATTACTCGCGGGTGGAGCTCTTGGTCGTTTCTTATGTACTAACTACCGCTGGAAGGGGTTTTCTGCAGGCGGTGCCTGGGCTTGGTTAGTTTCTGGGCTCCGTTGAAGTTGACATTGCTCTCGAGGCGCGAGCACCCCTCTCTCATTCGTGGTTACGCCGGCTACTACTGCTGCAAAAGCGAACAACGTCATTTTGGTATGTTCTGTATGCTTGGTTGTTTCTTCTTTCGTTTGTTCGCTTGTTGGTTTGTTTTTTTTTTGTTGGTCCGTTTTCCGTTCGCTGGTTGTTTGTTTGCTTGCTTGCTTGCATGTTTGTACGATTTGCTTGTCCTTGTCTTCGCCTCGTGTTGGTACTCCGGACTGCAAGGTACTGGTGTAAATTACCAACACCCTGTGATCGCACACCTCGAGTGAGCTATAGAAGTCATACAAAAGCCGTAGTACGGGCGATCGAAGTGTCACGCACAGCCTGAAAAGATGAGTTTAGGTCCTACGAAGTATTCGATCTCACAGCTACCATGTGTTTTTATTTACATAATTCTTACGTTAGCGAAGTATGTACTTGGACTGTGCATGCCTCTTGCTTCGTACTTGAAACTATACCGGCACATGTATGTACTGGTATGGTGCGTTTATCGCTTTTCACCGGTTCCGACATGCAACTTCATTTGGCAATCCCGTTTTCATCTGTTTTTTCTGTGTTTCGTGTGTTGACTCACATGATCGCCGTCGTTGACTCGCATGACCGCCGTCGCGGCCGTCGTCCTCCTGCCACCCGCCGTCTTCGCCTCGGATGTATTTCTGAATCAGAACGTGATGGAGGTCGTGTTCCCGAGGAGCCGGAGAAAGAGCGGTGCCGGCAAGGCACTCCCCTACAGGGATCCCTTCCGATGCAGCTACAAACCCTACTGGGTGCCCGAGTCGTGAACGTGAAGGGGTCTCTCTGTCTTGTCTGTTGTACTCTGCCCTGCGCGAGTCGACGAGGGAAGAAATGGCTTAAGTCTTGTCGCGTGTCGCGATGAAAATGAACCATTGTGGGGTGGAGGGAGAAGAGCTTGCTGTGTATGTGACCCGGGATCTGAGATACGAACAGGAGAGGGAGAGAAAAAGAACGGCGACGATAGAAAAAAAAAAAAAAAAAAAGGAAAGAAGAAAACATGCAGTAGTAGTGGTGTACTGATCTCATGTATCATGTGCTGTGTGTAGTAATACTCTACTGGTCTAGTAACAGTAAGTAGTGCTCTACGTGACTCTACGATAGTACGCTGCTGGTCTGCAGCAGTAATCTACTGAGCCACAATAGGGACTGCCGATCTACTGGAGGAGTACTCTGCTGATCTGCAGTACTAAACAGTACCGATAGTACTCTACTGATCTACAGTAGTACCAGCACTCTACTGATATTCCAGATACATAGTATACCTACGTACAGTAGCAGTAACACTCTGCTGATCTACAGATCAGTACGCTCATCTTTGAGATACGCGTGAGGGCGGGAATGCTCTCGCTTGAGAGCGGGTGGGGCCTCCAGGAGGGGAAGGCGGGGTCGGGGTACTCATGTTATCCATGAGGGGAGGGGAGGGGGTCGCCCTACGAGTAAGCGCCGGGGTGCAGGGCGGGCCAACCCCGTATTCCAACGCCGCCACCGTCACCACCGCCTTCCACGATTAGAAGCGCCCGGAATGCACGCCTTTGGTTGCGTTGTGCGTGTAGGTGTTACGTTTTTGTCTTTGGCCGTGCGCATTATATGTGGCGTGAGATTGGTTCGGGCGTTCAGAACGGTTGCTCGTGTGTAGCAGTTCGGCAACCAAAAAAAAACTGTTTACACTGGGACGGACGCGAAAAGTTTGATTCTTGTCAGATTTTGATGTGTCACCGTGGGGGCGGCTCAAGCAAGCAACTCTTCTTGCTGCTGCTCCTGCTCCTGCTGCTCCTGCTCCTGCTGCTCTCCTGCTATCTCGCCGCGGCCGGCGGCGACCTCAGCACCGCGCTGTATTAAAAGCGCCCTGTGGTGTCCTTTTGGCCTCTCTCTTGGTTGTTTGTTTCTGTTTTTGAAGGAAGGCGGGCGGGCAGGCACGCGTGACACGCTCTGTTGTTGTGCTTGGCCCGGGGGACCGACCGAGAGTGCTCGGCAGGCATCTCTCTACGTTGGAGCAGGCTCATGTGTGTGTTCTTCACATGAAACCGTTCTTTCTGCCCGTCCACATCCAGCACAACCAGTGTCCGTGCCGATTCTTCAATCCTAGATAGATACGGGGATCGGCCGGCGTTGTGGTGCTTGGTCAGCAGGCAGGCTCTTGTTTACTTCGGAGGAAGGGAATGTTGACAGCGCTCGTCCATCGCGCATTTGTTCGGTTGTCGATTGTGCACTAAGACTACTACCCGTAACCGGGATCGTGCTACGTACACTAGCTACGGGTACTCCTTTCTGTTGCTGGGGCGTGTCGCGAGCTTGTTTTCTGTTGTGTCATTTAAGGGTAGACGTCGACCTAGGGGTAGTAGGGGACGGGAGCGTATCGACGGTTGGTTACAGGCTACCGAGTATTTTGCTGTTCACTGCTTGCTGTTGTACCAGTACGGATCATGGCGACGTAAAACAATCGATACACCTTCAGCGCCGGGTACGTATCTATCGATCGGTTTGATTTTGGCGCGGTTGCTTTGCTCGATATGATATCCCGCGGATTCCGAAAGAGAACCGAGCAAAACTGCCACGACCCTTGTAGAGGTAGTGTCTTATTTTCTGATGCCTTCAAAGAATTTTTTGGCGCAACCCGACCATCATTTCTATGCGCTAGTCCTAGAACTAAAAAAATGTATTGGAAATATCGTGATACTAACCAAAAGTTGCTCACATGAAGAGCTCAACCGGTCAGAAAACATTGAGAAAAAAAATGCACCCCCACCAACGTGAGTCGAAAACATCTTGGGCACGTGGAGTAGTGGTCCCTCTATAGTGCCGGTTGAGCAGTGGCGGCTGCCCGCTACATACAGTAGTGCCTGTGAAATCGCTTGCTTGGCACAGATGGGATTAACCAGTGTGGCAGTGTGCGGAATAGTGCAGGTAGCCGCTACGAGTACAGTGCCGGTATTTTTGGCTGGCACACATGTACCGGCATTTCTATATTGTACCAGGTACGTACATGCTGCTTGTTCCCCATTTTACTATTAATAGGGTCCTCTGAAAAAAAATCCAAACGAGTCCGACTTGAACGAAAGGGTAGCTTACATGTGTGCTTGGTTTAATGTGGTTAAAACGTTTGCGGTGTACCAGGTACATTAATTCCGGTAATTTAGTGACCACTCTCTTTCACGTGATTTAATGTGTTGGTTTTTTTCCCCTGGATATGGGCCATTAGATAGAAAACAGTACGTATGCCAGCGCGGGGTTTTGCGCCGTTTGACGGTGTACGTAGGATAAATCCGGCGCAGAATGCACATCACACCGACAGCGGTAATGACGGTGTGTGTAGGGTGAATCCGGCGCAGAATGCTCCTTACACGAGCAGCGCTAGTGACGGCGTGTATATAGGGTAAAGCCGCCTCAGAATGCACCTCACGCCGACAGCGCGAAGTGGCCAAGAGGCGCCGCCCGCTGTGCAACGCTGTACAGCGCACATTGTGCGCCCGCCCCTCCCCCTGCACAATGTGGGCCTAAAACAATCCTTTTGGAGGACGGAGACATTGAACAATGTTCGTAGCACACCATTAGGCGTGTACCGAATTGAGCGGTTGTCGCGGCATCTTGTGGGGTTTGCTACACTTATTACGACCACATGGGGAGAGGTCCCCGTCACCTGCCTGTGCGGAGAAAACCAACCTTGAGAGTAGATATATACGAGTCGGTGTAACACCATAAAGTTTGTGGTGCGTTGATCCGCCGATATGATGAGGGTTCTGTGGCGGATCTCTCGTACACGCACGGTGGAAAGGCAGGCCGTGTTTTGAGGTGGTGGATGATCCCGCAGACGCTGGAGTGGAAGTGACGTATATACATACCGCGAACTGACGCGAAACAACCCCCGGTATACTGTTGTACTCGTACCGTATTCTGTCTACACAGGAATCTGACGGGGCACATTTGGACTTTCGGTTGCTTTCTCCGGCATGTTTCTCCTGTGTACCGCCAACTGACGTACAACACCCCCGTTGTACGTATCGTTTTATCTTATCTGACGGACACATTTGGACGTGGTTTCGGTTATTATTCTCAATTGGTAAAACTGAGTCTCTATTTCGATAACCCCGTTTTACGTACCGTTTTATCTTGAATCTGACGGACAGATTTTGACCTGTTCGGACTTGGTTTCGGTTTGTATTCTCAGTTTGTAAAACTGTAAGTCTCTATTTCGCTATTGTAAATCTGTCTGTCTGTCCGCAGTCACAAGCAAACTCCAATCCTCGCAAAATTGGGTCCCAAACCGCTCCCGACGTTGACGTGTATACCGCGCGAATCGATAGCGGATACAGATACAAGCAGTGTGGGCCAACTTTCGGATTCAACGGAGCCCTGCGCCTTGAGCTACGCGACCCAGCCTCACCGGGGGGACAATCGCTTGTGGACAATCGCTTGTGTTAGAGTCGGTACGAGCAGCGAAATCTGTCGCAAATTGGCTGCAGCGCATCGACCGTAACAAAAGTGGAATCGCCTCACAAAGGCATGGCTCGCTCAGCGCGGTTGGCTAACGTCGTAGTGAGGTCGTTGCCCGCCGCTCGCAAACGGCCGTGCAAGATCGCTCCTGGCTGCAAGGTCTCGACCCATGGGGTTTGCGATATATTCTGTGGCGCTTTTCGGCAGGGTCGCTTTCTGCTCTACAGTAAATCGGAATAATATGAAATATGTAAAACTCCCAGACAGTTGGTTAGTTCCAGCACAACCACCGTCATAGTTCATCGGCAGTAGTAAGACACTTACTTAATCTCCTGTCACGGTGGAACTGTTTGTTGGGGACCTTGTAGTTCGCTTTTACTTTGCGATCCTCACGGACATCTTCTGTCTATTCGTCTCGTCGACTTTGTGACTGCTTGTTGGGGACCATATAATTCGCTTTTATTTGCGATCCTGTGTGGTACGGACATCTTCTATCTATTCGTCTGTCGATTACTTTGTAATTGCTTGTTGGGGACTTGATAATTCGCTTATATTTTGTTGTCCTGTGTGGTGCACTCTGTCTATTCGTCTATCGATGACTTTTTATTTTGTTATCCTCTGTGGCGTTCAGAGATCTTCTGTCTATTCGTCTGTCGATTACCTGGTACTTTGCAACCGTCGTGCGTACAAGCGCTGTCATTGTTCAGCAATAAGAAGACACTCTGTGTTTTCGTATGCAGCGGGGGTCCCCTTATTACCTCTGTTTACACTCTTTCCTGTTGAGAAAAATGATAGCCCCGCTTGTATGCTACTCTTGCCCGTGTTCATTTCTGTTGCTGTAGTCGATACCACGGCAACCAGTGTCCGTGCCCGTACGCATTTTGAGAAAATGTACAAATTATCAAAATCGTTACAGACTATATTTTCGTATCATTTTCACATGAATGTGCGTGTAAAGCGTGTTTTCGCTGTATCTTTCCACCTGTAGTTTTCGTCGCAGCAGGTGCAGTATATATATAAATAGAAAAGCAACCGATTTTGCGACATCATTACATTTATTGCTATTATTGCCCTGGAAGAAATGCATTCGAGCGCTGTTCTCAGTTTGCTTGTCTTTTTTTTTGTGATGTCACAGTTAAAAGAGTTGGTGAGAACAACGAGAGAGATCAGTCGGCATCGTGATCCCCAACAAGCAGTTCCGCAACAACAGCATTTTTTTCCGACGTATTTGTGGACAGGCACACGTTCTACCTGCCAGTACTCGTAGAGTTGGGGTTCGTTAGGTAGAACTCTAAAAACAAAACCGCTTTGACAGGTACCACCACTACTATTACGGGGGTCCATAGTTAACAGGACATATGGTATACATAAAAACCTATATATGTACCTATTTTTACTAGCAATATTTGGTCCTATTTACTATGGTCCCCCGTAATAGTACTACTACTACTATTACTACTACTGCTATACCGACATCTACAGCAGATCTTCTGCTTCTTCCATCTCTTTGTGAGTAGGAGGAGGATGGGCCTGACGACACCATCTGCAGCATGTCTTAGGACACGACCCGCACGCTGCTGCTGTGGACAGACACAGTCTGCCTACGATTACTCATTAATAGTAGACCTCAAAAAACAAAACCGTTTGGTGTTTTTCGGTTCTGTTTGGCCCAGCCATGTGTGCCTACACACGTTGCCGCATCCACTGTGGTAGCTCGACTAACTCTGGACGAAGTCCAACCACACCAGCACGAGAAGGTTGTGTTTATGTGTGTGCGTGCACAAAGCCCGCCGGGACTGGCATTGGTGCCGTGTGCGTTGAGCGCGGTGGACGAACGTGGACGAAAACAATGTTGAATCACACACGATGACACAGTGACACAGCAGTGACACACACAAACAAAAAAAGTACGAGCGAGGCACCCTACTCTCGTACGACGAAGAGGCTTTTTTTTCCTTGGAAAACCAAGAAAAACAGGCTCGCACTTCCACCTCACTATAATCACAATATTATTTGATGGCAAGCTTCTGGGCATTTTATTTTCATATTGTGGCACATCCTGGCCCAGCAAAAACGCACAGCACAGTGTCGCAGCACCGCTCTGCAGCAGCAGGAGCAGCCACACAGCTCTGCAGCAACAGCGCATATATAGCACCGCCATACAATCCGAACCTTCAACCCAAGTACAACCCGTCTCTCGGTGCAGTATGAACTCGCAGCCATCGCCTGCAACAGCAGCAATGTCGGCGGCGTTGAGGGGCACCCAGCACTCGTGACTCAACCGACAGCCTCTTCCCGTAGGAACTGGCAATGATCGACCACAATATTTCCCCGACTCGCGCTTCGCGCTCGCACGCCTCATTATAATATTATTTGGTTGGTGGCAAGCTTCTTGGAACTTTATTTTCATATTGTGGCACATCTTGGCCCAGCAAAAACGCACAGCGCACGGCACAGCTCTGCAGCGGCATGCAGCAGGAGCAACCACACAGCTCTTCAGCAATAGCGCATATATAGCACCGCCATACAATCCGAACCTTCAACCCAAGTACAACTCGCCTATCGGTGGCACACAACCATGAACGGGGATAAGAGATCCCCAACAAGCGCCCAGAGAGCTGACGACGGTCTTCTGGCCAATGAACACATGTCGATTGTTGACTACAAGGTAAACGACAGATTGACGAGATATCTCTGTACCGCGAAATATTAGAGATCCCCAACAAGCAGTTCCTTCCGCAACGACAGCGTTTCCGATGATTTTTCAACAGCGGGGGTATTAGAGTGCCGAAATATGCGACGAGGATCGCAAAATGAAGAAAACATGACAGAGAGGAGACACACAAACATGAACGGGAATAAGAGATCCCCAACAAGCGGCCAGAGAGCTGGCGACGCTCTGTTGGCCAATGAAAAACATGTCGGTTGTTTACTACAAGGTAAACGACAGATTGGCAAGATATCTCTGTACCACGAATTATTAGAGACCTTTCAAGAACTGCTCTTGTGTACTTGTGGTGTTGCTTGTCGGGCGCTCGCATTCTCTTCTTGTGTACTTGTCGTGTTGGAATATCAGTATGGTATATATACTCGTCTGCTCTGTCGCCCTGAAGGCATGCTCTTGTGCACTTACTTGACGTATTTTCGGGGCTATTAGAGTACCGAAATATGCGACGAGGATGCTCTGTCACCCTCAAGGAATGCTCTTGTGTACTTGTGGTGTTGCTTGTCGCGCGCTCGCAAGCTTTTGAGTACTTGTCGTGTTGGTGCAGCGGCTTGGTATCTATACTTGTTCCTGCTCTGTCGCCCTGAAGGCATGTACTCTTGTGTACTTGACGCTCTATCTAAACTCGTTCCTGCTCTGTCGCCCTGAAGGCATATCCTCTTGTGCACTTGACGCTCTGCCATCGCTCGTTATATTATAAGAGATCCCCAACAAGCGTTTGGGTACAGCAGTATGATATCTTAACGAGCGATGGCATGCTCTTGTGTACTTGTGGTGTTGGTGCAGCAGTATGATATATATACGTTGTGAGTTCTTGTGTACTTGTGGTGTTGGTACAGCAGTACAGCCCTGAAGGCATATGCTCTTGTGCACTTGACGCTCTGCCCTCGTCGCTCGTCGCGCGCTCGCATGCTCTTGTGTATGTTGGTAGGATATGATGGTACGGTTTGGTATATTGCTGCTGGTATGATACGATGGTACGGTTTGATATACTATATGGACGAAATGTTGGTGTGGTGTGATGGTACGGCTTGATATACCATACCAGGTATGGAAAAAACACGGTACGTTATATGGTATGTTGGTATGGTATGATGGTATGTTATATGGTATGTTGGTGGGAAAAAATATTGGTATGGTAGGGTGGTACGGTTTGATATACTATATGGAAAAAACACGGTATGAGATTTAGTGTGTTGGTGGTATGGTACCCCGGTGGCTTGGTAGGTGGTCCGCGAGCCTGTCAAGATCAATTTCGTGAGTTCGAGTCTCACCGAGTGCATGCTCATAGGGACTTTTTCTTGCATAAAAAATTGATAAGCGGAAAGCGCGAAAGCGTGAGTTGGCTACATTCGATGAAAATCGACGAGCAGTGGGAATGCTGAACCCTATGCGCGATAAAAACTAAAGGCACGTACTGGGGGGGAGAAGGGACGACACCTGTGACCACGGCTTGTCCAGAAGATCGTCGAGGGTAAAACCTCCTACGAGTGGGCTGGAAAGTAAAAGTGATGATTAAAAAAAAAAAAAAAAAAAAAAAAAATTGATGGTACGGTGTGGTGGATGTATGATATGGCTAAATATTGCCTAGGGGTATGGTATGTTTCAGTATAAAGGGTCCGTAAGAGTCGAATACGTCGTACAAATATCATTTGTAGCGACCTTACATATCGATCATTGGAACGTGTTCGAAATATAAGTCAGGCGGACAGACAGACAAGACAGATTTGCAATTACCGAAACAGAGACTCAGTTTTACAAACTTGAGAATTTGAAGATTTCCACTGCGACATCACGACATCCCCCCCCCCCCTTTCTCCGTCTGGAAAGGGATACATACGTGGTCAATTTATTTGATGAAAATTCCACCAGAGATATCTAGTTAATCTGTCGTTTAAATTGCAGTAAGCGTCGTGCGTGCTTCTTGGCACAACCGACATTTTTTTCATTGGACAGCCGGCATACAACCGACGGCAGGCAGGTACATGCCGCAGCCGCAGTATGAAGAAAACCCGCAGTAGGAAATACGTCGGAAATAAATGCTGTTGTTACGGAACAAACTGCTTGTTGGGGGTCTCGACCGCCACCTGGTGGACTCTTAAATTTCGTGGTACAGAGATCTCTAGTCAATCTGTCGTTTACTTTGTAGTAGCCATCATGCATGCGTGTTTCTTGGCACAACAGACATATTTTTCAATGGACAACCAACGGCAGGCAGGCGCTTGCCAGTTCCGTCGAACGTCCTTCCCCGTTCTAAGAAATTGTTTGTGTGCGTCCTCTCTGTGTGCTCACCTCCCTTCGTCGTTCCCGCACTTCTAGTAATATAATAGGCTGTTAAAGAGTCTGGTGCATCACCAGCAACAAAACGAAGCAGAAAAGTTTCTAACATGTCGAATGCCCTTTACGAACTACGAATATCCCATATCCCCGTCCAGTACTACCACGAGTATAGTACCAATAGCCAGCACGCAACGCAGACGTTCTTTGCTAAACCCCAGCCTGCTGGGGTGCTGCCTGTGCCAGTGCCGACTGGTCTCTCTCGTCGTTCTCACCAGCTCCGACTGCGACTTCACAAAAAAAAAGAGAACAGCGCTCGAATGCATTTCGTCTATAGGGCAATGACCACAAAGAAAGCCCTTCCCAGTTACAGTAAAAACTGAGGAATATGCAGACACCACCGTCATGTGTCCGGCAGATAAGGCGCAGAGGGACGTCCCCCGCCCTCCCCGACGCGCACACCTACGACAGGTGAAAAAAAAAAATCTTTGTGCCAACTCTACTCGGTTGTGTAATGTAAGTATATCGTACAAGTTGTATTGTGCTGTTTCTCTTCGTTCTTCGCCGTACACAAGAAAATATATATTTGGGCTTCTAATGTACTTTATTGTTATTAATTAATCAGCGAGCGCCTGGGTTGCTTGCGCTTGCCTGCCTCTATTTTCCCTTTTAAACAAAGGGCCTGGCGTGCCATACGCAAAGCCCCACACGAGGCTCCTCTCCAATTCAAACACTATTGTCGCCTCTACCCCCAAACTTGGCTTCCAACGAGGTAATACATAGCAGCAGTCGTCGCAACGTCACTTGTCTAGCGGGTTAAACTGTCACTACTGCTTTTGATAGTACTACTCAAGTAGGAGTGAGAGAACACAAAAACGGCACACGGCCGTGTGTACTTGTTGTCTATTTTTCACCCCTCGAGAAGCGCAAAAAACGGACGAACAAATCCTCCAGACCGAAAGCATTCTTTTTGAATAAAAAAACATCCGATGTGACTTTGTGGTCTTTTCGTTCCAACACTCCTTTGAAAACCAAAAAGGCACCAAGACGAACACACGGGGAGGGCTCGTATTAAGTGCACGGGCAACAGGGATATTAACCTTGTCACACTACAGTCAAAAACCGCACCGTCTCACGGGAGAGAAAACAAAAGAAGAGGAAAGTGGATGCCGCCGTGAATTTTAGGTATGCACGGTAAGGCATGTCAACTCGCTCACCCACTCCTCTCCCTGCTGATGCACGCAACGGGTGTGCTTAGCTACCGAAGTCGACCTGAAAACATGACCGTGAGGTAAAAACATGACCCACCAAAAAATCTGAAAAACTGAGCTTGATGAAACGGCAAAAAAAATGACCACTCAGAAAAACGCGGTGATGTCTGCGGCGAAAAAAAAAAAATAGTCCATAGACACAAAGTTATGTCGCCTTGGAAGACGTCACACGTGACGTCATCCAGGGATGATTTCGCCAACCAAAACCGCAAGCAAAAATGACCACGGAAAAAATTCGTGCCTTGTCTTACTCGATAGAAGCTTCATTCAGTCGCGAAAAGCAAACCCAAAGGAAACAAAGCCTACCTATGTGATCGGCACTCATGTAACTGTCGCTCGCCCACTCTTCTGCCTGTATTTTGCCTTGCTTACAAGGCACGTCTATTATATGTGGCACCCACAGCAATCACGCATCAAAAACAAAATGGGAACACACAGCAATCAGAGGCCCACCACATATACCAACACGAGAGAGAGCAAGCGAGATGCACCTGGTGTGTGCCTATCTGTGCGGCAAAATTCCATAATCCGCAATTTGCGATCAAAAGCCCTCATTCGCCATTTAGTTTCCCCCTCTTTGTCAAAATTAAACCAATTTCGAACACCCCTCGTACTCAAAAGCACGACTCACCTAAGAATCCATCTCACCCCCTCCCTTTCCCCCCGCCCTGCTCTGTTACCTCACGCCCTTAACGTCAGGTGTTTTTTTTTTGCTCTAGTGAGGACACAGAGAAAAGGGCAACTTTAAAAAACAAAACATATAAAGTACGACACCGTGTCACACCATGTGCAAAAACTGACACACTCTTCTTCTCCCTCCCTCCTCTCAAATCTCAACGACGGCTCACCCACTGCCGGGGCACAAGGCGACGAAACGCCGAAGGAGAACCATTAGCGACTAAACACAACGAAGAAAAAAAAAACGGCTCAAAATTGGCGCTGAAGAAGACGCCGCCGCATAATCGGCGACAAAATCCAAATATTTTTTACGCGTAAAAACCACCCTAATTAATTAACGTAGCATGTACACAAAAAAACGCCATAAAACAAAATGTAACTCCCATCGCCCCGAATTAAGTGGGTCTGTCCGACGCGGGAAGAAACGGCGAGAAGGTTGGAAAATAAAAAAAAAGTGTTTTAATTTTTCGTCGTCCCCCCACCCCCTCGTCTACGACGAGACTAGTGGCGGACTATTAAGTCGCTACAAGGCTGTGAAAAGGTGGAAAGTTTTACTGCTTGCCGTCCCACACGCAGCACTGCAGGCGGTGGTAGTCGAGGGCAGGGCAGAGCAAGGCAAGGCATTGGCCGAACAAGGTCGAGCAGGCAGGGGAGGATAGCAGAGGGAAGAAAGAGAACGGAGGCAGGGGCAAGGCAAAGGGGTGCGGGAGGAAGGGAAGGGAGGCAGAGGCAAGGAAAGGGCAAAGGCAGTGGGAGGATCGGACACGAAACAGGTTTAGCCGGGAGTTGTGCGAGAGCTGAGATGAGAGTCAAGCGGGTTATCGCCACCAATCGGTTAAATTTGATTTTTCGACTGAATAGTAAGAAATAGTTGCTAGGCTGTTTTCTATGTGGTTCGATTTCGAGCTTCAGATTTGTATTTTTCGATCCCAAAAATAAAATAATCTGCTTACGCAGTCCGAATATGCAAAATCTGACCGGAATACAATCGATTTGAGAATCCGATTGCCCACGTCGAATTTTGGCAGATTTTGGCCCAAAATCCAACGACTTGGGTCATCACATTTTCAAATCGAAAAAGGGCATGGTCACTAAATTCAAGATGCTCTCCACGACAGCAAAACAGCACCAAAGCGATCGATGAGTAGGATGGTGACACAGCTGTATACATAGCGACGTTACTTCGCGCCCGACGTGGGGTCGCCGCGTCTCTTCGTGGCCAGACTACAGTCGGCTGGCGCGGGCTCGGGCCTAGAGACCGAGAGAAGCGCACTCGGGGCGCACCTCTCCGTGGATACGTACTCGTAGACTACAGCAGCACCAGCAGCAGTAGTCAGTCACGTTGCGAAATACCTATCACCACGATAGATTGACTCGATAATAGCGCACTCGTTAGGTATCTTCGCCGCCAGACCAAATTGCAGTCAGCGTTGGCGCGGACGCCTGGGTCCTACGCGCAGTGCAGCGCACCCAGCGCGCCTCTTCGCGGCGCCAGACCACAACAACAGCAGTTGGTCTCGGCGTAAGCTCGAATCTCTGCATGCACAATAAATCCGATTTTTCCGGGTAGGAAGACTGTTTCGATTTGCGAAGTTCACAGCTGAAAATGCGATCGGGTCAAAATCTGAAACTCAAAAAAACTTGGAACACCATGGGAAAGACACCCTTTTTGATGCTGCTACAAAAAAGCGCAATCCGGCTCAATTTTAGTATTGTGTCCGCGAAAACCGAAAACACGCGTGAGCTTGTGAAGGGGGATACCTGACCCTTGAGATAAGTATGCCTGTTTATAAGTAGAAACCCTCCTCCCCTCCCCTTGCCTCTGCTTGCCAAGAAAATAATAAAATAAATAACCGGCAACGATGAAGAACAAAAGGGAAAACCAGACCGGCCGTGTCGAAGATCATGCCGCAGGCCATATGAGGTCTACCAGGTGTGACGAAAACATGTGGGCACTTGCAAACGGCTAGAAAACCCCGTTCCCCCATAAATGACACAAAAAACAACATCCAACAAAAAAAAGGGAAACCCAACCCACCGTGTCGAAGATCATTCCGCAGACCACGTAAGGGTCCATGTTGGACGACGGACGGCGGTCCTCGAAGTACCCCTTCTTCTCCGCCTCCGCGGCCCGCGGGATGCGGATGGATGCTCCTCGGTCGGCCACACCGTAGGAGAAGTTGTCCATGTTCGCGGTCTCGTGCAATCCAGTCAACCGGCGCTCGTTACCCTGGCCCGGCCAGAAACGTGGGTGGGTAGGTGGGAGGGAGGAGGCGAGACAAACAAGTAAGAGCAAACAAGTTTGCTGTGCTATTCTGGCGTTGCCTTTTCCTTTGCCACGCCAGCCATATACACGTACGCTACGGCAGCAAGCACCTCGCGCGGCGTATTTATATGTACCTTCTGCCGCGCCAGCAACGTTGTGTTCTTGTCATACGTAGATTCAAACAAGCTAAACATGGACACAACACACGACACAAGTGTGGATGGAGGGAGTGTGCTGGGCTTATTGTTAACCCTCTTGGGAAGGGAAACTAAACATGAAAAGTGAGAATTTACAGCATGCCCCGCCCCCCGTCCGCCCGGCGCTTCGCGCTTGGTGCAAGCAATGTCTGCATGGTCGGTGAAAATCTGATGTGCTCCGTCTCGGCAACGCACGGATGCGAGGGTCTATGATCATACGAATACGGTCATGCACGATAATGAGTACACCCCCCCCCCGTCCGCTTATTGTGCAGAAAGCCTACGATACAGCATGGAGAAATGGATTGTGGAAAAAACTGTGGGAAATAGGTATCAGAGGAAAGATGTGGAGAATGATGAAAAAGATGACGGAATGTGCGAGAAGTGCTGTGATGCTGGACGGGGAAATATCGAAGTATGTTGATATTTTACAAGGAGTTGCACAGGGATGTACGTTGCCACCTAACTTATTCAAGATATATATATTAACGACCTGATAGTAGCAGTCGGGGCAGCAGGGCAGGGAGTCACGGTAGGGGAAGATACGGTGTCGGGATTGATGTTTGCGGATGACTTCGTGGGGATATCAGAAACACCCGAATGATTGCAGAAACAAATAGAGAAGGCGCTAGAATACACCAGGAAATGGAGGGTGACGGCGAACGTCAAGAAATGCGCAGTAGTAGTTGTTTGTAACGAAGATAAGGTAAACCCTGTAAATTTCAGTTGGAAGTGGGGAGAAGATGAATTGCCGATCGTAGACCAGTATACATACCTTGGCGTAGAGATCTCAAAAGACTGCTCTTGGGATACAGATATAGTAAAAGTAACAGGAAAGGGTGGCACAAGTAGGCAAGATGGATGCGATCCTAACAGGCTCGCACCTTGACACTAGGATTAGTAGATGTATCCTGATGAATGTGATAGTACCAAAGCTAGAATATGCAGGAGAAGTATGGGAAGGGAACGCGAAACTCGTAAAACAGTTGGAAACAGTACAAATGACAGCAGCTAAAAAAATCCTAAGATGCTCAAGTACGACTAGAAATACAGTTTTAAGAGCAGAACTGGAAATGCGCCCACTCAAGACAAATAGAGACATGAGAAAGTTGAACTGGCAATATAAGTCAGGAACATGCCAAAAAAGAGGTTGCCAGCCATAGTTGAGAAAGTATGGAAGGATATAGGGGGAAACCAAGAAGATATGATGTCCGCCGGGAAGTTTGGGAGGTACAAGGCAGAAGTAGAAGAAAGGATAAAAAGGGAAAGGCTAGCGCTAAGAAACAAGGTGGAATCGGAAAGATATGCGGGGGATTGAGGGAAGGAATAGGAATGAAAACGTATTTGCATGGCCCAATGGACTTCGCGAAAACGCTGAAACTGCGCTTTGGCGTAGGGGACCTGGACCTGCCAGAAAGAAGAAATAGGTATACCTGTAGCCGGGAGGAGGAAGAAGTAGATGCACAGATGTGCCCGTGTGGCAAAGGAATAGAGAGTAGAACTCACATAGTAGGAGAGTGTGAAATATACAAGGCGGAACGGGATGTGTCAGAAGAGGAGATGAGGGAAATAGACGAATGTGACATGGAGGAGTTTGATACAATGAATAGCAGCGAGAAAACGATCGTTATCCTAGGAGATAGATGGTGGCCACAGGCGGCCAAACAGGAAGGGGATAAGATTAGCCAAATGTTTCTATCTAATATATGGAAACAACGTAATGGGCGCCCAATTGTTGGAGGTGTCTCTATTAGGAGTAGGAACGGTGCACCGTCTCGAAAGGGATGCGTGGTCAATGGTCAAATGACTAAGGCAAGCAACAAATGAGTACGCCCCCCCCCCCCCCCCCCCCCCCCCCCCCCCCGCTTGAGGAATAAGAAAGAATAGGACTAAGCAAGGAAAGCCAAAGCCTCACCTCGCCGTAAGCCTTGATGTGCTGGGAGTGGCGAAGTCCGAGTTTCTCGACGGCGTCGATGATGTCCGTGTAGCCACCTTCTTGGCGCATCTTTTCCGTGGAAAAGTTGGTGTGGCAACCGGCCCCGTTCCAGTCTCCCGGGATGGGCTGCCGCCGTAAGAAAACATGGTGTTGTTTCGGTTTTGAATCGACAAAACAAAAGTTGAAATGTTTTCATCAGACATTTCCAAAATTGGATGTTTTGGGAAGTGATTTGCAGCAGTACAGTAATTACTTGCTTGTGCACCTCCAAGCAAAACATAGGGGGTGTACGGTCTTAATCGATAAACGTGATATTTTTTTTTGGCAGATACTTCGAGTTGAGGTGTTTTGGCCGCACTTTTTTTAGTACTTGCTTGTGTCACCGCACGACAGGAAGGTACTGCTGTAGGTAGGTCATGCACCCAAAACGGAGTTGTCATACGTACACACGCAGTCTGCGGCGCGGAAAAGGAATCGGGTCAAAGAGCAGCATCGTCCAAAACGACGGGAGGAGGGAGAGGGAGGGGCGAGCGTACTTCTGCTGTCCTGCTGTGTATGCCCCACCTATGCCAAACATACATCTACACAACACACAACACGCAAGCCGCACCCGCGATCACGGTGTAGGCGTACGTACGTACAGCTTGCCTCCAATGTGCGCACTAGGTCAGTGAGCAACTACGCCCCTTTTCCGCCTTCTCAACATACGTTTTTTTTTTTTTTTTTTTTTCTTATTTTTTTTGCCAAAAATTACACCCTGTATAAATCGTTTCATTTCGACATGCCAATTTTTGGAATTATGCGGTCGTTTTTTTTTCCTTTGCTCAACTTCGGCGCTTTTCTGTTCAATATATGTCGTCGGTTGCACGGACGCGCGCGCCGCGCGCGAGCGAGTGCGGTCGGTACTTGTTCCGTCGATTTCGTCACCTTGGGGTCGAGGGACACGACGACCTGCAGGTCTTCGGCCACGCGCTGGAGCAGGAAGCGCGACATCACGAGGTCGTCCGGGCCGTTGATGCCGACCGCCGGGCCAACCTGTCAGTGTCAGGCAGAGCGCATGCCACATCAAAATTATACCGTGTGGAAGGAAGGACGATAAGGGCCGAGAGAAGACACGACGTGTTGAAAAAAAGTTGTAGTCTACGACCGAGAACAAAAATGCACTGCTATGAATAGAATCAACAAAATGACTGTTATTTCCAATACGAAAAAAATTGAATTACGTGCCGACCCCGCAGTAAGGTAGTGCTGGGAATCGTATCTACAGCAGTACTATATCATATGATATTTTGGGAATATATCAATATCAACATACATAATATTTTCGGGATATTTTGATATCGATATCATGCGATATCGGCAGGCACGTAGCTAACGGCAACCAATTTATCGATGCGACGTGAGTGACGGGGTGACCGCGGATTCAGGTCTAAACAATACAACAACAGAACAACAACAACAACGAAACGTCAACCGCGAGTGGCTTAATGTCGGAAGGTTATTTTTTGCAGTTTAATTCCCTCTCGTAATCTGATGTCCCTCATACACCGCTGTTTCAAGTAAAACATACCAGGTATAACGAACAAATCTGATGTCCCTTCTGTACCACCACAATACAACAGCAGTGCAAGTAAAACCCAAGTACAAAACGAACATTATAAATACCAAACGCGACTCCAAGCTCGTTCGGGTCTAGGGTCCAGGCAAAGTGGACATTGGCACTTTCTCCCCGTCGCGTTACACTACGCATCGCAGCTAGCAAAATGACTACTGTCGATGGGTAGGTGGGTAGGTTGGCTGGCGTATACCTGTGGTACATATCGATTACTTGCGCCACATGAAAAAACAAATCACCTGGTACTCCCACTGGCCGGGCATGACCTCGCCGTTGATGCCGGAGATGGGGATCTCCGAGTACATGCAAGCGCGGTAGTGCGCCTCGGCGACGCCGCGACCGTAGGCGTTCTCGAACCCGATCGAGCAGTAGTACGGGCCTTGCGGCCCGGGCTCACCCTCCTTAGGCCAGCCGAACGGGGTCACCTGAAAGGCGGATTGTTTTAGGGTGCGTTGGGTTGTGTTGGGTTGGATTGGATTGGATTGGGTTGGGCTGGGTTAGGTCGGGTCGGGTCGGGTCGGGTCGGGTCGGGGGTGTGGGGGGGGGGTAGGATTGGGTGGGGTTGGATCGGGTTGGGTCGGTTCGGGCCCAGCTGGTTGAGTCGGGTGCTTCATGTTGCGACAACGACGACAAACAATACCACGGGAAACAACATCGTACCAAAGGTTGACAAGGACTGCAGCACGAGTACGCGTAGGGGGATTGGTCCGTCATCGACCGGCGGCGTGTTGTAGCTATGGTTGCTGTACATCTTGCCTGCTGGCCCCTCGAGGGGAAGACAGGGTGCATGCATAAAAAAATTCACACAACGGCATAAATGAAAGGGCATCACGGAGGTTCATCTACTGTTTCGTAGATGCAGCTGCTGGCACATGTCCCGTGCGGTGAGCGTGATTGGATATTATACTTGGCAACCACGCACCCGCTCCCTGCCCCCGGCCTCCTCCCTCCCTCACTTTGAGCGATGCAGTCATGACCATGTGATGGATCATGATCAACAAAAACAAAATTAAAGGCCCCGCGAGAAAGAATGAAACACGAATCAAGTACGTACTATTATAGTATCTCGCAAAAAGCAATACACCGTTGTTCCTGCGGACCGTAGCAACGTGCCGCTACTCTGTTTCTCTGTACTGCTTGCTGCATACCTCGTATTGGGTCGTACGACACAGCAATTGCGCACCGCTCCTGTATATACCGCATTTACGCACGACTTTCGTATCTCAATACTCCGCACTCAGCACAGAGATAGATAGGATGCAGCGATGCAGCAGCGGTACACGATATTATAAGATACAGCATAGGAATGGTCCCTCTATGGGGCCGGTATGCGCCAATCAACAACCCTGGCACTGCACGTAGTGGCAGCCGGCACGACTACTCCGCACACTGCCACACCCGTTGATCCCATCTGTGTCATGGGATTTCACGGGCACTACTGACAGCGAGCAGCGGAGCCGGCACTACTGCTGTACTCAACAGGGCACCACGGAGGAACCACATCTACTGCGGTGATATCCCAAGGCAAAGGCGACTCTTCGGAACTCCCTATGAATATTGATACAACACACCGAAGCCACTCAGACTAAAGAGGCCCTGACGCGCCAACACCACTATGTATTACTATTATTATCATTTCAATAACAACAATATTATTGAAAGTGCGGGTAGACGATTAACCGACAACCATAGACCTACGTACTTACGTTTGTCTTTGTCTTCCCCTTGATTTACGTGGGCCTGCCTCGCTCTCAGACAGTCTACAACAAATAATCGTCGCTTCTACGGTCGGTCGTTGCTTCCTTCGCGTTCTGTGCATGCTTGCTTATCGCGTCACACTTTTTTTCTCGGGGGTAAAAAAAAAAACACTCGGATAAAGGAAGAGTCGCTTTTTTTTTTCCGGCGGTTTGGCAGAGGCTCTCTTTCGCTTTTTTTCACCGGTTCGTTGGGATTGGAGTGGCTTGCAGCCCGCACAACACACAGCACGTAAAAGCTCGGAGGAACGAGTAGAAGCATGTCCTCGATATACCGGTCGTTCTCGGCACAGTGATCCAAGTTTCGACGAGTGTGGCCTTCGGTTTCTTCTTCATGCTCCGGAAGGGCAAAAAGGGTTTCACGTTTTGCCCCTTCGGGAATGCGACCAAAACACATGGAACAATAATAAATTCGGTGTCATTAAGACCTATATCAATGGAAACGCGAAGTCCGAAAATTTATTTCAAAAATATTGCTTTAAAAAAATAGCCGAAATTATCCTCGTACGTCCGCTGTGGGAAAAAAGAGCAAACATGTTTGATTTTTTTTTTTTTTTTCTAACGGCTGCAGGCGGCGCAATTTGTTTTCTCTCGTTGCAAATTGTCAACACGCTGATAAAAAACAGCTCGTGCAACGATAGACGCTCGATCTCGATATAGACTCAGTCCACGGCCAACCCGCTTGGTGTCGGGCAAGGCCAACGAGTTTAGATGATGGCATTGAAGATAGAAAGTGGATACATGCTCTATAGGGGGCGAGAGCTTGCCGGCGGCGTCCTGCAGTATCCTCCCAAACCTGAAAAAAAAAAACCTGTTTTTTTTTGCCATTCGAGACGCCATTCGAGACGGATCGAGACATTTTGTCTTTGGTTTTGTACACACCAGCGGCTAATTATTTTTTTTTATCGTACGCCTGGCCAGCGCCCGCCACACGTCACTGGCCATTGTGTGAACACGGTGACCCAAGGGTGGGTCGGAGCCTCTAACGAGCGCACTCTGTTCAGAATTCATGACGCAATCGTTGGTTTTGTCGATCGATGTCTGTCGAGGACTCGTAATCTCGCCGCTTCGGACCAAAGATCCGCCTGAGTTTTTCTCAAGCCGATCTTGGCCCAACATCGGCCCCAGATTTGCTTTTTTCGGACTTTTCCAAAAGTTTGGAACTTAATTTTTTTCTAAACCTGCCCGTAGGAAGCGCGTTCTATTAATAATTTTTGTTGGCGGGTGTCTCTGGAATTCAAACTTTTACGGGAACTTTACGTTTCCATTGGCATAAGTCTACGTAACAATCTACGAGGAGTAATTTATTTGCCTTGATTTCCGTTCGCAAGAGTAAAAACATCACATTCAACACCATCACGTTAACATGGTGCGTACTATGGATCTACTATTACGGGGGACCCTATTAATAGTAAAAGGGACCAACTATTGTTAGTACTAATATGGAATTATACAGGTTTTTGTGTGTACCGTAGGTGCTATTTACTATGGTCGTCCGAATTAATAGAGTTCGGGATTTTTTCTCTGCATCATGGAGCTCTTGGCATTGTATTTTCAAGTCGCGCACTGCGCCAAATCATTCACTTACTTATCCGTTTCACATGTTCTATTCTTCCTTCAGCGAGCGTAGCGGACGGCGATCCGCCGCCCGCAAAGCGGAGCCCTTGTAGAAAATACGAACATTTCCTGAGGGCCCCAGACATCGAGGTTGACTGACTGTTCTTATTGTGAGAGCCCTACTACACCCCAACCCTGATCCGAACCTCACCATGTCCTTGTCGAACAGGGTGTACTCTTGCTCGATACCGAACCATGGCTCGAGACCGGGGGCGGCCTCGAAGGCCTCGCGGGCCTTGGCGCGGGTGTTGGATGGGATGGGCTCGCCGGTAGGTAGGCATGTCTCACACAGGACCAGCACGTTCTCCCCGCCGCGGAACGGGTCCTGTTTGGTGTACCAGGTACATGATAAACAGAAAATCAGCATTGGGTTGGTGGATTGGATTTCACACGACAAGCGTTACGGCTGTTGTTGATACGTTGTTGTTGATCCCACAATAACTTTCAATTCCAGTACGAAATACGAAGATACCATTAATATTAATATTAATAGTAGCGATACTATGCTACTAATAATATTAGTGGTAGCATCCTCGGATCGGAAAAAGTATACTGGAAAATCAGAGTAAAATTACGCAAACTCCATGCTTCTCTTCCCCCTCCGTACTTGTACTATATACGGTACGTAGCTCATGTACTCGTGCTGAAGCAAAGAGGGAAAGGTGCTCACCAAAGAAGAAACCAAACAAAGTAAAAAGTAAAACCAGTTCGTTGGTTTTATGTTCGAGATGAGACGCGTGTTTTGTTTGTCATGCATGCAGGAGCAAGCACAGAGCACATGTGTACCGTGACATGATGCCTTCGTGCCCTGTGCTCGTACGTAATGCATATATGTGTGTTCGTGTTTGTTTGATGATCGAGCAGTCTACGGCCGTCGAGTATTTCAACAGCTTGAGCGCGTTGGTGCATTGAGGCACCGGTGGGTGCATGCGCTCAGTCAAGCGCTCTCAACGCCTTGGCGCTTGACTGTACTATTTCAGGAGGCCAACCAAACAGAAGTACAGCCTCCCTTCAAAATGTCGGTGACGGATTTATTGCGATTGAGGCGTGGATACGTACGCACGTACTGGAAGCTGGTATTATTATTAATAATATGTGGTACGAAATACCCGTACTGATACGGACGACTTCCGTGCATGTTCAGCCATCCGATACGC